>JASXSY010000133.1:0-61429 GCA_034509805.1 Sipha maydis
TCTATCTATAGTTATAAATAAAAGGGAGAAATACAAAAAAAATTAGTTTTCATGATAACCATCAAATTTGAACGGTGGTGCATACCCAAATAAATATTTCAGACAGTAATAAATTATACGAATAACATAGAATAGACTGATCAAAAACCCGCAGTTATTAAAGAATAGAATTAATGTCAACAAAAATAAAATCCAAGTGACGTTGAAGTATGATGCGATCCAGCGAAAACTAATAGTAGGTGGTAGTATCTTGGGCGTTCTTACACTTTTTCCAGAACCATCATTTCTAGGCTCGTAGGAAAATATTTTCATTGGTGCTCTTATTAATGTTTGGCGAAGAACACCCGCCAGAAGAGTATTTTTTGCAGATAAATCCAGTATGTGTAAATTCAGCTAAATAACAATAAATTAACAATTAAAAAATGTATTTATAAATATGTGTATGTTCTTACATAACATTCAACAGTATTCCTTAAGAATTTGCTCAACTCTACAAGGAAATAATTTTCATACGATAAGGCTTGAAGATAATCTGGGTCTATCTCCCATTCTTTTGCTACGTTTGCTGATCTAAGAGATGAGTTAATTTTATTCTAAAAAAATAAATATCCATAATAACATGATTAAGAATAAGATAATTAAAGTTAAGGCAACTATAATAAAATTGTAAAATATCTTATTTGAAAAAAAATGTCCAGACTTAATGCTTTATTTATATCGATTCAATGTAGCATAATATTTATATAATTAAACAAATTAAATACATATAATAAACATTATTCTTAAGACTGTAATCTACTTATCTACATATATATTTAAACTTACACTTTCAAAAGTCTTAACCGTGTTAGAATTATTGAACAATGAATGGGTCTTATTGAAGAAGCTTGAATTATTACTCCTACTGATACTAGAAAGAGACCATATGGATAAGTTGCTCATCATTGGTTCAGAGTTTTTGTTAGTTTCCTAGAACATTTTAAAACATTAAAAATAATAATTTAAATTATAATTTATAGATAAGATATAACCATATATAATATATATGTGGGGTTATCATTATTATTTGTCTTATTAATATTATCATTTGTATTATTACATGACACAGTGCAGACACTTATCAGTAGTCTGTGAACGAATGAACTGTGCTATGTAATTTTAAGTTGTGACTGTAAGAAAATATAAGAGTTCCATAGTTCCTGTTTGTGTTATGTTTGTTAATTACCCTCGGCCAATTAATTTAAAATTAATACAATACGGTATTCAATTCTACATATATACAAGTATATTAACTTACAATAATTTGCTTCATCAATGTTAATGAAGAATTAAGGTTTTTTTGAATATCTTCCCATTCAGAAAGAGTATAATTTGAAATTTTATTCTTTTTCGGTGATAGTATAAGTTCTAACATGGATGCATTACTTCTGTTTATTTTTTCTTCATGATAACGGTTTAGTTCCATGGCAACATGATCCAAAGTTTTATAAAGTATTGAACAAAATAATTGATACTAAAATAAAAATAAAAATAATTTTACTATACATAATAATAATAAAACTAATAGGGAGATTAGAAATAATACCAAATATTCAGGTGAAAAATAAATTTAATTTATAAATAAAAAATATTTTTATTTATTTAAACAGTAATATTGATTTCCAATTATTATAGATTAATGAATAGGAGAATGTTTACATATACAAGTTACCAAATTAAAATAATTTGTAATATAGATGTTACAATAAGTTACTGATAATTAAATTTAAAATAGTTACAGTTATTAATTATTAGATTAAAAATACAATTTTTTTATTATATTAAGAAAATAAACAAAAACATTATATCTAGAGGATGAGGAGACTTGGATGTTGAAGTGTGTGATACCACCCGGACAGCCAGTGTGGTAGCTGTTCCACCAGTTATGTGTGCAGATCTACCCAACACGGGTAATGTCAACGGTGTTGGGACATCACCATTGCGCCCCGGGTTAAAACTGAGTCTAGGTATGAGGGATAGATTTAAAGTGAGAATAGGCACGTGGAATGTTGGAATGTTGACAGGCAGAAGTAGAGAATTAGTAGAAGTATTGAAGAGAAGGAAAGTTAATATTTGTTGTGTACAGGAAACTAAATGGAAAGGAGAGAAAGCAAAAGAAATAGGAGAGGGCTATAAGGTAATATATTCAGGTAGGACTAGTACTAGGAATGGCGTTGGAGTAATATTGGATGATGAGATGAAAATTAAGGTAGTCGACGTAGGAAGGAAAAGTGATAGAATTATTACGGTAAAATTGGTATTTGAGGAGAAAGTATTAAACGTAGTAAATACGTATGCACCGCAAGTAGGATGTGAAGAAAGTGAAAAGGAAGAGTTTTGGCGAGAGATGGATGAGGTGATGCAAGGAATACCAAGAAATGAGGATGCTATGATTGGTGGTGAATGGTCACATAGGGAGTGAGAGGGTAGGATATGAAAGAATGCATGGAGGGTATGGTTTTGGCGAGAGGAATGAGTCTGGAGAAAAAGTTTTGGATTTTGCAGAATCGTATGAGCTTGCAGTAATCAATACATATTTTAGGAAAAGAGAAGAGCATTATATAACATACAAGAGTGGAAGAAATAGGTCGCAGATTGATTATTTTATGTGAAGGAGAGACAATATAAAAAGAGTAAAGGATTGTAAAGTAATTCCTGGAGAGAGTATAATAACACAACATAGGTTGATGATAATGGAAGTATGGTGTAG
This sequence comes from Sipha maydis, assembly GCA_034509805.1. Lineage (NCBI taxonomy): Eukaryota > Metazoa > Arthropoda > Insecta > Hemiptera > Aphididae > Sipha > Sipha maydis. Next base: position 2,750 of record JASXSY010000133.1, read on the forward strand.
TGGAAAAAAGATGAACAAAAGAAGGAAGACAGGGAAGGAGATCAGAATTAGGTGGTGGAAATTAATAGGAAACAAAGAGAAGGAGTTTTACGGAGGCTTTGACATGGATGTAAAACATAGGATTAAGTGCGGATGGATGAAATGGAGAGAAGCATCGGACGTGTTATGCGATAAGAGAATTCCAATTAGGCTGAAAATAAATTTTATAAAAGTGTAGTGAGACCAACTATGCTGTATGGTTCAGAGTGTTGGGCGGTTAACAGGAGAATAGAACAAAGTATGAGTGTCGCGGAAATGAGAATGCTTAGATGGTTGAGTGGAGTGACAAGAGAAGATAGAATAAGGAATGAATACGTGAGAGGTAGTGTTGGTGTAGCGCCAATTGTAAACAAGATGAAAGAAAATAGGCTGAGATGGTTTGGGCATGTGATGAGGCGAGGGGAAACGAATGCAGTAAGAGTGGTTATGAAGATGGACGTTGAAGGGAAAAGAGGAAGAGGAAGACCAAAAAAGAGATAGTTGGAGACTTTGGAGAATGACATGAGGGCTGTCGGTGTGTGCAGAGGAGATGTGATTGACCGAGTAAAGTGGAGGTGTAGGACAAGGGTGGCTGACCCCAAATAGTTGGGAGGAAGGCGAGGCAAAAGAAGAAGATGTTAAGAAAATAAACAAGCATTTTTTGGTAAGTAAATCTTACCTCTTCTGATCGTTCCTCAGAAAACATAAGTTCATACTTAAATAATGGGCCTTCTGCCTCTACAAAATATTCAGACATTAGTGAATTCCATTTTTTATGAGATTCATGGTTAGTTATATACAAATGTTCTATATCAAGAATTATTTTTATTAGATATGGATGAGTAAACACCTAAAACAGAATATTATATATACATACTAAACATATAAGCAGCATTTAATAAATTATTTACTTTAAGAAATCGAAAAACCATTATGGAATATCTTGGTGAACAAATATCAATGCAAATGAATCGTTTAATAGCCAAATGAAATAGTTTAGTATAACACAAGAAATTCCTTGTGATAAATACTCTCCATTTATTATTCATCTCATTTTCTGTGATGGAATGTTCTCTAAATAAAAAAACAAGAAATTGAGAGCATATCTAAATATATATATATAAATAATTTAAAGTCAATACTGATTAGTTAAGTCCTCGTATCGCCAGGGTTGAATAAAACAAAGCCAATTTTCTAGTAATAGGCGAAATGAAAAATCTTGAGGCCAACAATCCATATAATATGATAAATACTGATATATTTTTATATTATATCGAGCCAATATTATTCTAAAAACATATTTATTGAAACATAATATATAAATAATACTTAAAAAGATATTCTTACGATTTCAAACTGTCCAGAGGTTGATGTTTAGCTAAATTTGAATATATATGCAAGTGTTTTATATAACATCTTATCAGTTTAGTTAAATTAATAGATGGTACCTAAAATATAGAATCAAAATTGTAAAATATGATTTTAAATTTAGAAGGTATTATATGTTATTTATAACTATTCTATTTTATTTATAGTTAAATAGAAAAATTAAAACTAAAAACAAATTTCTTATAGTAAATTAGAAAACATTTATAGTTAATACTATTAATGATGTTGTAAGCATTGATTGTATGTAGATAGTTAAAAACCATGTATTTTATAATTTTTATAATTGTTAATTAATTATAAAAATAGCTTATGTAATCATTTTAAATTATAATATACGTTAATACAATGCAATAAAAAAAAAAAAAACCAAAAAAAACACGCTGTATTATTATATTTACACTGTATTTACATTTTTTATAATAAATGTTTTCGACATACATAATATGATATTATCTTGTAAAATAATAATGTATTTTAACCTAAAAACAAAATATTGAGTAAAATACAAATATTATATATATACACAAATACTCACAGAAGATATATTACAACATAACCAGATATCGGCAAAATAAAATGAAACAAGCTCACTACGCCATGTTGCTTCTGATGTTAACACCCAAGAAGAACTTTCAACCTTATCATTTGATAAATCATTACAAGCAACATCTTTTTTTATAAAGTTCAGTAGTTTGCTATAACAAAATACATATTGGTTATTAAAAATACAATTTTTGAACTGAATAATTCTTATGAAAATTTGTTATTTTTTATTTTTAATTTATTTAAAAAAATTAAAAAAATAATAAAATAAAAGTTACTAAAGAATAAAATTTACCAATACAATATCACAATAAATATTTTTCTACAAACCTTGTTCTTGTATATTGTTTTTGATTTGGAATTGATGAAAGAACATTAAATGTTAGTTGAGGTTGAATCATTGATGCAGAATTTTGTAAAGGCAAAAAATAACCAAAATAATCTAAGCATAATGATTTGTATACTGATGGATCAATTGAATCGACATGATAATTTGAAAAGTCATCTACAGCTAATTTAAGCCCATATAATACAAAATTAAACATGTAAAATTCAAATGAATCTAATATTATAAGGTTAAAGAACAATTTAACAACTTTAAATGGTAGGTATTGCTATATATAATAAACAAATCATTTAATAGTTAATAATTCAACAGAAAAACTTTAATTTATTTAACCCATAAATCTACAAAACATAAACGTTTTATAGTTGTAGGTTTGTAGCATAATACGATGACAACAATAGCCATAATATAAATTGATAATATATAAATATATATATATATACTTTTCGTAGTTTTTTTTTTAAAGGATACTCAAACTTAATCCAATTGGCACATTTGAATCCATATGAAATATAAGTCGTGAACCATAATAAGATTGTCCATATGACCTCTCCAATTTTTGTCTAAGCACAATCTAAAATAAATTTTTCCAAATATATTATTATTATTCTTCATTCTTATTAATTTATTAAAAAGATAACTTACTGGTAGATCAGAAAAATAAAGATTGAATTTAATCAAACTGTTGGAAAGTAATTTGTAGCATAATTTTAAAATGTTTCCACTGCTGCATAAAAAGTTAAAAACAATATTTGGCTCTCTTGAAATGTACATTTGGTCATCAAATTTCTGTAATGATAAAAATATAAATAAAATCTTTATTATGAATCATTAACTTTATTAATATATAACTATTTATATTTAAATAAATAAAAATAGTAAAGCTGTTAAAATTATACAGTATAAATATTTACGTTATTTAAATTTTTGTAAATAACTAAAATATTAGAATAGGTACTAATTTAGTATTTAAACTTGAAAAATTAATTAATTCTTTTGATAATATATTTAAAAAATATTACTTTTAACTTAATGTTATACTTATTAAATTAATGGATAGTACCAATATATTTATACCTATTCATATAATGAGTGTTTATACCCATTATAATAGGAGTACCAGTTAATTCACACTTTTTTTCAAAAATCAATGCTTTATTCAACTGCTCTTTGGTTCAATTCATACGGCACTCAATGCCCCCCCCCCCTTATGGATCATTCCCATTGTTTTAAACAATCAAAAACGGTTTCCTGAACAACTCTAAATATATTTGCAAGTACTTATTGCATTTGTGACAGATCTTAATCGAGTACTGCCTCTTATTTTATGTTTAAAGAATTCTTTTAGCTGCCTGTGACATTTTTTACCATCCACATCAAAATTACCACTTTTAAAATATGCAAACCACTTCTGACATGTTCGCTAAATTAGAGCATGGTCAACATAAACTTCCACAAAAATGCAATAACTTTCAGCTGTTTTTTTCTTTATATTTAATAAATGAAATAAAACTCCTTGCAAACACTTTATTTGGCACAAAACTGGACATATTCAGCAAAATAAAAAATATTGTTGTTTACACATCAAGTAAATGACACATACTGGTTCTGAAAGTATATGACAGTGGCTTTTTAACAAATATTTGAAAAGGTGATTAATTGGAATAATAATCAAATTAAGTCATGCGTCGTAAAACTGTACAAATTAACTGGTACACCTATAATATTTAATGTATTAATAAATAATAAACAATGTTTATATTTAAGGTAGGTAATATGATGACATTAGTTGTTGAAGTTATAACATTTTCAAATTGAGCAGTGTTAATCATATAAAATAATGTAACATAATACATACAAGTGTACGAGAAAAACTTAGAAAAACATTAATAATAGTCATGAACATATTTTACTTGTTTTCAATGTAATAACACATAGCTTTCTATAGACCAAAATAGTTTAAAATTTTATAACAACACTTATAAAACTCACAATTAATTAGTTTCAAAATTGAGTAATCACTTTATGAAATCTTTATTCTATTCTGTAAAATAAGATTTATATACAATTGTTGTGATAATGTATCAAAGAAATAATGTGGAGAAAATCTGATTAAATCATGTAGTACAATTATCCGACAGAAAAACAAACTAGTGTACTTGGTAAAACAATGAAACTATTTCATACATTGGTAGATACTATGTACCTACATGCATTATATACAAGTAATATAGAAATAATATGTACTTAATGGCTGTTTTCTATGGGTTTCTTATCCATCAATAGAATCGGACAAACAATAATAGTCGAAAACTTTTTAGTCATAAATGTGTTTTACACAACCACACAAGTCCAATCAAAAGTGTACCTTTAATCTAAACTTGTCTAATTCCCATCCATGACTGGTGCCGCGTCCAAAAATCTCCGGTACGATTTCATGAAACAAAACGTACAGGTTGGTTTCGTTTTCTTCTTCGATGTATGTAGAAATCAGTCTTATGCGATCTATCAACGAATAGCAAGAGGCCGACCTGCTGTTGCCGGAGGGCGCCGACTGCGGAGTAGCCGGCGCAATCGCGGCATGATAGCCGCGTTCACGGAAAGAACCATCGACCATGCGCGTGCCCGGAGCTGGGTGATGGGAAAACAACATGGCTTGCGGGTCGCTCGCGGACAAACGCAACGAAGTCAAACGTTCGGGACGTGTAACTATTTTGCGGTTGGCCTTAAACGCGGACGATGATTGCCGAGAGCGAGAAGTCGGACAAGGGACGCGGGATTCGGGAAATCGGACGGTTGCCGGTGATCGGTTCTGCACACGGCGGCGTCGGCGGATGACGATGGTTGTTAGACACGGCGGACGCGTGCGAACAGCGTCGGAAACCATTGCGGCAGTTATTCATACACAGCGCCGCGTTATCAGTAGAATAAACGGTTACCGCTATCAGTATGATACGCGGTTACACGCTGTCGCGGTCCGCGGCGGGAACGATTCGTTATCAGCTATTCGGTTGTAGCACTTTTTTCTTTTTTTTTTTAATTATCTTTCAAATATTTTTTTACGCGAGATAAATTTTACACAAATTACAATGTGGTACATAGACGATACGCGTAACGGTGTTCCTTACATTTCATTTTATCCCTAAATAAAACACGTAATATAAGCCCAACCAGTACCGTAACTAACTACTCGAGGCCCGTGTGCAAATCAAAATCATTAGGCCCGTTATCGTTATACATTTTTGAGCATTTGAAATTTGAGGCCCCATAACACAGTTTGAGGCCCGGGGCCTGTGTGCAATGCACACTTTGCATACCCGGTTGTTGCGGCACTGAGCCCAACGCATTATATCAATTATTTTTCCATAGTTTAGATTAAAATGCATTCTAGTGCAATGATCAGGGCGGACCCATAGTATTTTCCTCGTCATTAGATGGTCCCTATTTTGATTTTTGACGTAACTTCATCAAATTCCGAACAATTTTTGTTTCAGTATAGAAATACGCACTATTTCAACCATGAGTAAAATAATTTGAATAATTTGTAGGCCTCACCTGAAGTACCTTTGTACTTGTATATTGCTATACCTACATATTATTATTGTATCTATCTGTATAAAATTTGTTATAATTATGACGGTGTAAGAATTAACAAAAAAAAAAGTATTTGATTAGGACCTACTATCATTATATTATGGACAAAGAATTTGTTCAAAAAACAAATTAAATACATTCACGATAAGTATTGAAACTATACAAAGTATTTATAATTTTAATGATAATGCATTGCTCACAATTTAAATTATCTTAATTGTTTAAATAAAAAACATAATTGCATGCAAGTAGATTGTTTGAATGTTATAGATAAATTATTGTTAATTAAAAAACAATCAAAACGCAGTATATAAAAACAACAATTAATAATTAAGTAGCGATTAGTCACTTTTGTTATTGTGAAAAGTGATTTTTGTTTCAAAAACTATTATATTATATATGAAGGAAATTAAGTAAATCAATACATGCAAGCGAAGCGAGAAAATTTGTAGAACATAAAATATAATGGATCCTTAATGTTACACTACATGGTCTCTCTTCAATTAAACTGACCCACAGTAATAAAATCATGGGTACGCTATTAACTAAAGTATAGGTGTTCAACGTTTTGTGACATAAATAATACAAGCATAGTTAAAGCCTTTTTATTTGAAATATTATTTTTTTGTATAACTGAAACTATAACTCAAATCTATAGGTTAATTGAAAAATTATGTTAGCTTGAAGGTTTTATTGAAACGTTTTGTTTTTGTCCGTTAGATTTACATGCATTTTTACAATTTTTATAATTTCGTGAATCGTAATTTCACAATTTTTGTAACACTATGATAATTTCGAATAAAAAAATACCTAATTATTTTCATTCGTATTTACTAGTGTTGAATTTTTTTAGCCATATCAATACCACAACTATCCTTATGAAAAAAAGTACTACGAAACCTAAAGTTGCTGAAGAAATTAAAATCGAAAAAGAAATTTTTTTGGCCGGCCAGAAAATCTTGAAAATTTAATACAAGGTTTCTAATAAGTTGTTTCTTAACTGATAAAAAAAATCTAAAATCGTAAATCACAAATTTTTTTTATAAGTGCTCAAAGTTCCAATTTATACGAAATATGTAAAAATTGCGAAAATTTGCAAATAATTTTGTGGTTGAAAAATCGTAAAATTTTTTTCTTTTATAACTAAGTTTTGAAAATTTGGTACAAGGATTTTCATTATTTTTTCTTCAAATATCTGTAAAAAAAACTCTACCGGATTCAGACAAAAAATTTTATGAGTGTTTGAAATTTAAATTTTTACAAAACCACGTTAAATAACGATTTAGCCTCAAACGATTTTTGCTATTTGTTTTTATTCAAAAAGTATAAGTTGTAGAAACTTGAAAATTGTATCAGTAGTTTATATTGACATTTCCTTTATGTTATATTTTTTTCAAAATATTATAATAATTTTTAAGCCACTTATAGGCATTTAAAATATTCGATTTTTTTACATTTTATTTTTATAATCGGTGATAAAAAAAATTTGGCTCCTACAAAATACTTGAAAATTTAATAGAAGATTCCACAGAAGTAGTTCTTATTGTCATTCAAAAATTATTAAAATCCATAGGCACAATTTTTTTTTATAAGCGTTTGAACAGCGAATATTGACATAAAATTACATGTAAAATATAATATAATGTATAATATTCTAGACTGACGAACTATGTCGCTGTATGCAACTGCCAACCCATCCTAATTGAAAAATATATTTATCCTTTCAAAATAAAATATACTTTTTACAATATTTATAAATAACAATGTATTATATCCTAGACAAACATATTAACTCCGTTCAGAATCGTTATTCGTATACAATGATATCTATCATTGCATTCAAATTTAACAAATCCATTGTAATAATGACCCATCCCATAAACGAGGTGCACTCCGCCCCCAACTGTACAGCAGAGCGAGGCCCATCCGGTTCTTTTTTTTGTATATACATAGTATGAGGAAATAATTTATAATAAATATTTATTATTAATTAAATTATTATAAAATTATAATATGTGTATTTAATAAAACGTTCAATAATTTTTAGTAAAGTAAATACACACCTCCCTCAAATCTTAATATATATACAACTTATATATAAGGGAGGCCTATTGAAAATTTGACCAACATTTTGAAATAACACCACTGATATTTTGTAATTTTTTTTGTGCAATCTGAACCATATATCCAGTACACAAAAAACACCTAACTGATACAATGATATCTATCATTGATGTTTTGACAAAAAAATGTTGTTGTTATGATAATAGATTGTTATGTATTAACAAAATTAAATATTGGTATTACTATAATTATTATTACTTTTATAGGTTATGTTAAAAACGTTATTATATAATATTCATGTGCTGGTCGTACACTTTGTGTTCAGCTAGCAGCTAGTTTGTTTAAGATTATGTTTTTATTATAATATGTTATACGTAATAAACAGTAATAAATGTATAATCTTTTAATTAGTACTTGTGTATTTATTTAAATATAATACTAGAGTATAACAGTATATTTCGTTAATAAACAATAATTTTAATAATTAACTTCCTACCTTTAAATCTTTATAATTTGTTTTTACTTAATCAGAACTGAATATAATATATTAGTTCATGTTAGACATGACATATGTTAGACATTAAATTAAAAATAATACATTAATAATCACAAAAGTATAATTAAATAATATAGGTAAGTAAAGCTTCGTATTCATTGAAACGTAAGAATTTGATTCGTATTGAATTTATTATTAGGTACACTTTTGTTGTATATGTTATTATATAATAGAATATATATATATATATATTATGTAAAGAAAAAAATTAACTTTGGCTGTTTGAATTGGCAACATAATTCTGATTTATAAAAATAGGGCATAATATACATAAAAAAATATCGGAATGCGAAAATTAGTGACAATGATGGCTCTATTCACATTTCATATTCACATAAAAACGGTAATTTTGTATCAATTTTGAGATACTGAGTGAATGTATTGATTTTATCATACTTTGCTTTTTTATATTTTAAATTTTTGTGTTCATACATTTTGATCAGAAATATTGTCATGATCGTCAACTGTTTTTTTCTTCTTTTGATAACAAGTTCTATCTAGTTGATACATTCAAAAGGTATGTAATATTTTAAATTTCTCAATAGTTTTTTAAAGTAAAAAAAAAACGTTCATAATATGATTGATTTGCTAGTTAATGAGAAGTTCAAAATTATTTACTATTTAAAGTACTTGTACTAAAAATAATTGTAAATTATAAGTTTTGACATCATTCAAATAATACTTGACTTCTAAACAAAAATCCTGGCTATGATTTCCTAAGTATGATTGACGTTCAACTTAATAGGATAAGTACTGCACTGGACTGTCCAATAAAATAACGAGTAACATGTGTTCTAAGTTTCACAGTCTGTGACGTTCTGTGATGTTCTGGGCATCCCCCGCAATTTCGTAAATGGGCCTCTACAATTAAAGTTTAAGAATAAAGAGCCTGTGTTTTAACTGATGTTTTTTAAATATAATTTATTCTAAAAAATTTGGTAAAAAATAAATTATATTTTGTAATAAAAAAAAATTTTTGTGCAAAAACTTATTATGATAATATAACAGGTTCAACCAGTGGCGTAATTGCTGGGGGGCAAGTGCCCCCCCTGACAATTTTTTGAAAGATAATGGTATAATTTTGCTCCCCTCCAGATAATCCAACAGTACAACTATTTAAATCATCATAAATTAAGAAAGAATGTAATATTATATTCTTTAACATATTATAAGACTAAAATATTTTTCCTTGAATTATTTCATAAAAGTTAACATTTATTTTAGGTTTCTCTTGTTGTATATTATGTTATTGCAATTCACAATAATCGCATTAGTAGGGTTTAATATAATAATAATAAAATAATAATATAATATAAAAAGGAGAATTAAATATCCCTCCAAAAATAATGCATAACAGTAATTATCAATTACCATTTGTTTTTGTCAGAGATGAGGAATTTGCACTATAAGATAATTTTATGAAACCTTTTCCTCAAAGAAATTTAACTAAAGAAGAAAGAGTGTTTAACTACAGGCTATCCCGAGCTCGGTGTATAGTAGAAAATACATTTGGCATATTAGTATCACGTTTTAGATTACTTTTGACCACAGTAAATTTATCACCAGATAAAGTACAAAGTTTAGTTTTAGCTTGCTGTTATCTTCATAACTTTTTAAGAAGAAAAATAAAAGATCAATACTCAGATATTTCAAAATACAATAATTTTGATGACCCGGAAAATAACGTCAATATAGAACATCCTCCAATTACACTGTCTACAACCTCTACGAGGAAGAAATGCATCAATATCCGCGAAAAATATTAGACTTAAGTTCTGTGATTATTTTAACAACGAAGGGAAAGTTACTTGGCAAGGAAATATTATTTAAAATGTAAAATGTACTCGTATGTTCTTATAAAATTGTTTATTTGTAATAAATAATTAAACTTCCAATTACCTCTAGTATGTTTTGCTCTTCTGTGCAGGCGCGGATCCAGGGGGGGGGGTAGGGGCGACCGCCCCCCCTCCCCGTCAGCCGTATCAAAATGTGTTGTATCTAATTTGTTGTACTATTAAATTACATTATTTTGTGTTATACCATTCTAATGTATTGTTAATTATTATTGTCACAAATTTTTGTCTTTTATTTTTATAACATAAACATATGAAGTGTCGATAACAACAATATTATTGCGATATTATTTATAATCCCTCCCCCGTTAAGGTAGGCTGGATCCGCGCCTGCCTCTGCGTTTATTGAGAGGTCTACGTTGTCTTGTGTCTCATTCTCGCTTTGTAAAATAATTGTAGATGATCCATCCACTGGTACTTCTTGGTTTTGTAGAAAATTTAATTCATTATAATACCATAACGGAGGCACGTATTTAGGACGTATTTAGGATTTGTAGGACGCTTTTACTTTTTTCAGCTCTTTTTGATAATTAGTTCTCAGACTTAATTTTCGTGCTGATTAAAAATCAGTTAGCGCGCCGCGTAAATACTGGCCTATCCGAACCGGAATTGGTAAGTATTATCGCCGGGTTAATGCACGACACGTTCCGTACGCACATTCGTTTACATCGGCCATTAACGTTCAGCGAGCTTCAACGCATTGCAGGCGTTTTGGACCCAGTAACGACTGGCACAATCCCAGCCACCAAACAGTGGTTTCCAAAACCGAAGGTCGCGCCGAGCACCCCACAGCGGGCCTTCCCTCCCGGTCAAATAGAAATTTTTTGACAACGTGACAGAACGTCCAAAACCGGAACCGTGCACGAACACGCCCGGATAAAATTCCTACCCCCGCGGTCGAACTCGAATTTCCATCAGGCTTCGTAACAGCTCTACTAGATTCGCAAAGATCTTACGTAAATCCGACGATAGCCCGTAATTACGGCAAATCGACCCCTCACGGACTATCGAACATCGTCCGGATGGCGGACGATCACACTGCGACCACCAGTGGTACCTCCACATTCGAAGCTAAGATAGGAGCACTCGACGTCACATTTGAAGCAACTGTCTTAGATAACTTGTATTGCGACGCGTTACTCGGACACGACTTTCTTGTCAACAATGAAGTCTCTTGGGATTACGCCGCGTGTACAATTCACATGGGTAGGCAAATTCGTACGTCGACATGTTGGAAAGGGAAAGCACAACCACCCACCACTAGTCCCGACCTAACACAATTAGAATTTGGGGACGATTCCGAAACTCGCGAGAAACTCATCAATGTATTAAATAAATACGCGGTAGTTTTCAGTGAAAAAGTAGGACGTACCAAATTAATTGAACACGAGATTTTGCTTAAAGACCCATCACCTATCGCGCTTAAACCATACCCATATCCGCAACAGAAACAAACTGCTATCGATGATATGGTACGTGATATGGAACTCAATGGGCTCGTTGAACCTAGCACCTCACCGTGGGCCGCACCAGTAGTATTGGCAAAGAAGAAGGATGGTTCTTTCCGATTCTGTGTCGACTACAGGCGGCTCAACGATGTAATCGAATCCGACGCGTATCCTATGCCAGATTTAAATAAAATGATTAGGCAAATGCCGGGCTCAAAAATGTTCAGTGTTTTTGATTTGCGAAGTGGTTACTGGCTAGTACCACTGCATAAAAATTCACGAAAATACACGGCTTTCCGGACGCGTAGGGGTCTCTTTCAATTCCGAGTCCTTCCTTTCGGTCTGAAAAATAGTCCAATGACTTTCTTGAGACTCATGAACGAGGTCATGAGGGGGTACCAGAATGAATTCGTACAAGTTTACCTAGACGATATAGTAGTATTTTCAAGGAACGAGTATGAACATCAAACCCACTTAGACAAAGTTATAGAGCGTCTCAAGAGGTTTGGACTTACGTGCAACTGTAACATGCACCATTATATGTAATATAATTGTAATGTAATTACTAACAAATAATAATACGCATATTTCCGAGTCATACGAGGATAAAAATGTTCAATTATATTTTATACTTCCAAATCATATAAATAACTATTGCACACATAATTGTAATGTAAAGCTAAGCCACAATCATAAGTACCAAATCAATGTAATACATATCCTTATATTTCATCACACGACCATGAACAAATTGTGAAATGGACACAGAGAAGAAGCCACGTGCGAATTACAAATCACAAACAACCGCAAACAACGTCATCATTCGAATTTGACGATCAAGGCCAAGGGCAACCAGATGGCGAAAACAAAACAATTAACTAACAACAACAAAATCAAACAGAGTATATAAGGGCTCCGTTTCACCACCAACATCAGACGTATCCAGCCATCAAGTACAAACACTCCGCTCACGACAGTCATATTTACATTGTTAATACTTTGCTGATTTTTCTAAGTGTAAAATAAAATATTATACTCTATTCTTTCAAGTTTAAATTATTGAACTTATATTAAAACACTTAGAAGTACTATTCAATCATAACATTATCGTAGCGTCCTCAAACCACTCGAGGCACGTTACACAACACAAAAAAATGTAAAATCGGTTTACGCGAAATTTCATTATTAGGGCACATTGTAGACGCGGAAGGAATTCAAAAACAACCGGAAAAATTGGTCTGCATCGACAATTTTCCGGTTCCACGTAAGGTAAAGGATGTACGAAAATTTTTAGGAGTGTGCAACTGGTACAACCAATTCGTAGACAATTACGCGGATACCATAGCACCCCTCACTAATTTACGGTGAAAATGTACAGATGTAGAACAACGCGCGTTCAAATCAATAAAAAACGCGATAGTCACATCACCAAAATTGTCGCCACCCGATTATAGCAAACCGTTTTTTTTACAAACCGACGTAAGCGAGATAGACACGGGTGTAGTTCTTTTCCAAAAGGATGACAGACCTGAGCAGGGGCGTATTTAGGGGGGGTGATATGGGTGTTAGAACACCCCCCATCATCCGTATTTTTTTATATTTTCACCAAACTCTGAATTTACTCATTTGACCGGATTTCTATGAAAGACGAAAGTAAGTATTTTATTTGTGTTTTGAAGTTTCAGCTAGCTTTTATTGAATTATACACTACCTAAAAAACGCTGTTACAGTGTTACCATCCGCTCCTTAACAGACTATCACAATCAAAATAAAGTTGGTTAGTTCGCATTCATAATATTTACATTTAGTCTAGTGATAACGGTTTCTGCTGTTAACAGTCGTGATATTCTGATATCGAGTGATATCCCATTATGATTATTCTGTGGACAAATGTTTTAAAATTCAAATTAATTTGACTAACTCGTTTTACTGTTAATGGTTTATGATTAACATATTTTACAATTATGGATTCTTCTAATAATGTTAAGAAGAGACAACGCCAAATACATACATTTTTTCAAAAAAAACTTAAAGCGGAAAGTGAAAAAAACAGTGACGTCCAAGTTACACAAGTTACACAAGTAGTTTTCAGTTTTTCTTACAGAAGTATAGTTTGTCAATATTTTAATTTTATTGTTTTGATAGATTTACAATGACTCCAATTCAAAAAATGTATTTACTCAGTCTGATGTATCAGTAAATAATACAACTATTGATTGTGAAAATATAGCACATAATCAAGTAAGCATTTGTTTATATTACTATGCTTTTTTTTTTTTTTTTAACATAAAGAAATAACTGTTATTTTTTTTGTTTAAATTGCAGTGTAACATGTCAAATATGACTAGTACCAGTGAAGGTAATGTTTTAGTGACTATGACTGATTCAGATATTGGTTTAATTATTGGTCGACCTCGCCATCAGGTAAAAAAAAAATTAAGATTTTATTTTTGTTTCTCAATTAGGTATTTACTGTTAATTTACTTATAATCAAGCCATATTGTGAAATATGTGAATAGTATTTGAATGAATTTTTTTAAGATTAATGATGAATATTTTTATTTTTTATTATAATATTAATGGTTTGGCTAAAATATAAAATTAAAAAATGTTTTAGGCAACATGAATTATTATATAAGAGTGTATCTTAGATATAATATATCCAAACTGCATTCCAAAATGTATTCATTGACCAATGTGGGTACACATAATATGCAAATACAAATATTGCAGCTTAAAATTTATTGTAAAATATATTTTTTTGAACATGGATACCTACAATTGTATTTACATTTTATTTCTCAGGGGAGTATTATATAATTATTATATTTATAGGTTTAGATTATTGTTGTGTATGGTAGTATACATTTACATTCATTTTTTATTATTGCTTGAAATTTTTATAAATTATATTTCGCTTAATTAATATGCTTTCCTTCAAGATCAAAATCACATTGCATTGGTATGGTATTGCTTTTTTTATTGAATTGTTAAAAAAAATCCACTTTTATATTCTTAAATAATTTAAAACAGTACAACAGTTGATAAAAGTGCTGTAAGTAGTAGAACATTTCACTTATGATATAACAATTATTTATTGCTCGCTAAACATATTGGATGCATTTTTAAAAATAATATCTATTATTCTGGACTGACATTTATTAATTTGTATGACTGAACGGGTGATTGTTCTGCTTTTAAACAGTTTGCATGATATTTTATATAATTTAATATAAAAATTACATATTGTGATTTAAAATGTATATATTTTTGTAGATAAATGATACTGAGAAGTTTGAGTTCTTGTGTAATTTGTCACGTCCTAGTCCCGATTATAAGTATCCTGCTAGTGGGTCAAGAAATTTGAAGTTTCAAAATAAATGGTTTTATAACTGGAAATGGTTATCTTATTCAAAGTCTTTAGATGGTGCATTTTGTGTATATTGTGTATTATTTGGTACCGATGAAGTAAAATACCAAAAGCTTGGAAAATTGGTTTGTGAAAAATATAATAATTGGAATTGTGCAGTTGAGAAGTTTAATAAACATCAAAGTTTGGTATATCATTTGACTGCTATGGAGAAAGCTAACGGATTTTTAAATATATTCAATAACAAACAAGTTTCTGTTGCTGTTCAACTTGATACAAAGTTAAAACTTGAGATTGAAGAAAATAGATTATTTATCCAACCAATAATTGAAACTATTTTAGTATGTGGGCGGCAAGGGATAGCACTGCGAGGTCATAAGGATTATGGTCCTAATCAATTTGAAACTCCATTCCCTTCAGAAAATGATGGAAATTTCCGAGCATTACTTAGGTATCGTGTAAATGGAGGAGATCAGATATTTCGACAGCGCTTACAAAATTGTCCACGAAATGCTACATACACGAGTTCAGTAATTCAAAATCAAATAATTGATATTATTGGTTCTATCATTATTAAGAAACTTGTAAATAAAATTAACCAAGCAAAATGTTTTACAGTTTTAGCTGATGAAACATGTGACATTTCCGGGATAGAACAATTCAGCCTTTGTGTTCGATATTATGATAGTGATACCAATATGATGAGAGAAGATTTTCTCAAATTTGTGCCTGTTGTTGATGTTACAGGCAATGGTTTGGCCGAAGTTTTGATAGACAGCTTAAAAAATATTGGTCTAGACTTAAATTTTTTACGTGGGCAAGGTTACGATGGGGCCTCCGCTATGCGTGGCCATTTTAATGGCGTACAAGCAGTTGTAAGGCGGTCATATCCATTAGCAGTATACTCTCATTGTAGTTCACATTCATTAAATTTAGCAATATCGGATGCTTGTAACATAAAATCAATCCGGAATGCCACAGGTACATTACAAGCTATTTATGTATTTTTTAAAACGCCTAAAAGGCAAAATGTATTGAAAAAAACAATTGACGAAATTGCACCAGAAAACAAGAAAAAAAAACTAAAGGATTTATGTCCCACTAGATGGGTGGAACGACACGAATCAGTAATGGTGTTTTTAGAACTATTTGACTCAGTTATTGAAGCTTTAGAAGAAATTTCCAATTGGGTAGATAGAGAAACATCATCAAAAAGTAATAATTTACTGTGTTCCATAAAAAATGGAGAGTTTTTATTAACTGTTCATATTCTCGCCAAAGTACTTTCAATTAGCTTGCCTTTAAGTCGCCAGTTACAAACAGAAAACTTGGACTTGGTTAAAGCTATGGAGTTAGCCGAAGATGTGACTCACACAGCAATGGATTTAAGAAGAAAAGCTGAAGCAGAGTTTAAAGAAATTTATACTGAAGTAAGCAGAAAATGCGAAACCATGGGAGTTGCAATCACCGTACCTAGACTTACAAAGAATCAAAACCATAGATCAAACTTCACCACAAACTCCAGTGAAGAATATTTTAGGTTATCAATATACATTCCATTTTTAGACAGTTTTTCAAACCAATTAAGAGATAGATTTTTAGCTCATAAATCACTTGTTAAAAATTTTTCTTGTTTACTGAGTGTTCAAGATGATGATGAAGAAAATTTTGTTGAACTTATAAAAATATATGCAGAGGATATTGTAGTTGATGATAAAAGTGCAAAGGGTGAATTTTTGGTTTGGAAGCAACAGATTAAAAATTCCACTCCGAAACATGTGATAGATGCATTGAATAACTGTAATTCTATTATTTTTCCTACGATTCACAGGCTGTTGGTTATCTTAGCAACATTTCCTGTCACCACATCTACAAGTGAACGTTCCTTTTCAACTCTCCGTAGACTTAAAACTTATTTAAGAAATACCGTGGGAGAAAACAGGCTGAATGGTCTAGCTTTAATGAATATCCATAGAGATATACCTATATCTACGGCAGAGGTTATTGATGGACTTGCAATCCAATCCCGCCGCTTAAAATTCACCTAGGTTCTCAATTTATATTATTATTATAATCATTTATTTTTGTGATTTGTATAATAAAATAAAAGTTTAATATGACTTGTAAATTGTACACATACTTATTATAATTATTTCCGTTAATATAATAATTTACATCAATTAATGGTACTTGTTTATATTATTCAGGGGGTGTGGGGGGCAGAGCCCCCACCTTCCAAATGTCTTTTAAATTTCAAAACACCCCCGTAAAATAAATCCTGGATACGCCACTGGACCTGAGGAAAGACGCATCGTGTCATATACAAGCAAAAAGTTTAACACGACACAAACAAGGTACGCCGCAGTTGAACGCGAGTGCCTAGCAGTAATCTGGGCGACCGACAAATTTCGTCCCTACCTAGAGACCCGACGTTTCGAACTCTTTAACGACTGACGTGGTTACATAGGGCAAAGGACAAAAATTCTAAATTAACACGTTGGTCATTACAACTAGCTAATTTAGATTTTAGTACGGTACATGTCCCGGGAATACATAACGAAGCACCAGATTTGTTATACCGTGACTCAGCACCGGGCACAACCGAAGATGAAGAACTCCAGTGACCAACGTTGATTCCGAGTCCGACCACATCTTCTCTATGTTCGGTAACCACGACAACGACGACACCCCCCTCACCGCAAACACGCTCGAAAGGTGGCAGTCCGAAGATGCCACGATACGCGACGTGATTGCCGGTTTCAAATTAGATGGGCCAGCGCGTAACACGAGGAACACCAAAACGGGAACCGACGCATACGTCTTTTCCGACAGGCTCTTACGTGCAAACGTCGGCCCTAACACTCTCATCGTGATACCGAAGTCCAAAATACAACACGTGATTTGGAGGTGTCACGATCACGTCTTATCGAACCATCCAGGTTGGAAAGAGACTTATCGGGCGGTTCGACAACGGTACTATTGGAAACGTCAAAAAAACGATGTCAGGTTATATGTCGGTACGTGCCACGTGACCCAATGCAACCAAGAACCCCCCGACAACCATGGGAAGTTATCAGTGTCGATTTAATGGGCCCATACTCACGTTCCGGTAAGGGAAAATCGTTTATACTGGTAGCAACCGACTGTTTTAGTAGGTGGACCGAGGCTTACCCCTTAGGAACAGCTATATTTAAAACAATAATCGAAACGTTAGAACGCGAGTCTTTTCACGTCTTTTCACGTTTCGGTTACCCACGAGTGTGCCTCAGCGATAACGTTCCCCAGTTGGTGTCAAACGAAATGCAAAATGCGTTATAACGCTGGGGAGTGGAGGGTTGGACTACTCCGATTTACCATCCGAGGGCCAATCCTGTCGAACGCCGAAATCAAGACCTAAAAAAGGGCTTGCACGCACAACTCATCGATGGCAACCATAAATCTTGGGACGCCAAACTACCCGCAATTCTAATTTCGATACGGAACAGGTGTAACGAACAGACATGCGGTCCTAGTCCTCGGCAGAGAGTGCATGAGACCCGGAGATTGGGCGCTGTCAAAATCAACGCCATTTCACATCGAAAAATCAAAGGAAGAGAGGGTGGAGCGGTAAAAGCATATTTTAGGCAAAAAGGTGGTGGTAAAACCGAGCGCGAAAACCGGGACACCGGTAAATTTCAGCAAGGGCGACGTAGTCTACTACAAAGCACACCACCTATCAAAGGCACACAAAGATTTTCACGCCGGTTTTGCACCAAAATGGTGGGGGCCGGTGACTCTTGCGAAGCAGGTCGGAAAAGGAGTTTTCCTTACCGACCAGCAACCACCGCGGAAAATACATGTGTCATGCTAAAAACGCGCACCCGCATAATAATAAAAAAAAAAAAAGGAAAAAAAAAAAATAATTTTTTTTTCAGATACCATGAGTGACCGGGACAACGCCAGCAAGTGACAGAAGGTGGTGGACCTCATCGCCCAGCTTGGGTTGGTGTCCGGACAACCGGAACCGGTCCAAACCGCCGCCCAAGTTGACAGGATGTCGACCCGTCAGCTGCTCCAGGATCCGGTAAGAGTACGGATCTACTACCGGGGCTGGGCAGACCAAACCGCCGACATCCAACGGTCGCTGAGGAACCAGCCACCTAACAAACCATCACCTTCTCGGAAGCCGGTTCAAAAATTACCCCACCCCCCGCAGGCAAAACAACGGGGGAACGCAGTTCCGTGACACCCAAGTAGCCGACACCGGTACCCGGACCGTCATGGACAGCACCCACACCGGTAGTGAGGGTAAGGACGGAGGCACAGCAGGCGCGGTTGAAACGCAAGTTAATTTATCTTTCTCTATATAGCAGTGGTTCTCGGTTGTAGAATGACACTAATTTAGATCCATGAAAATGGCGACACACTTGAAACGACTGATGAATTTTCGAAACGTTAAAAATTACAAACTATTGTAAATTAACACATGTATATGTTGGAATTTTAAAAAATAAAAAAATTAATTAATTTACTTTAAATTAACATAATTCAAATTTAAACAGTTCAAAAAAAAACTATAGATAATTACCATAAAAAACAATATTAGTTTATAAAGAAATTATTGTGATACTTGTGAACGGCAAATTAAACATAGGTCTTCGAATTGTAGGTGAATGGTTGACAAACTTATGTCGTAATTTACTTTCAATATCTTTTAATGTAGGCTATTTTTTGCTTTTTGTTATTTATAATATCGAAAATGATAATTAATTTATGCAATTTTATTTAAGTTAAATTATGTTGAAAAAGGAAATAAAATTTGTAATTCTTTCTTGCTCGTTCTGGCGTATTTGTTTTGCAGAAAATCCAAAATGAATCATTTTGAAACGTATACAATTTTGAAATTAACGTAGTATTTGATGATATTTTTAATAAATGAGATGCAAATCAATAAGAATATCTTCATAATTGCTTTCTCATCTATGTTTTTTTTATTATTTCATCATAATACAGTAACTATATCAAAAGCTACAATTTAAATTAATTATATTTTGGTGACACATACCACGGTAGTACATGACAAACTAGTGTGTCGCGACACACCGGTTGAGAAACACGGCTATATAGTATAGATATTATATTTTTATTGTTAACTTTTTATATTAAATTATAAAATATTTAATTAAAATGGGGAAAAAACTTTCGGGAGCACAAAATAGAAAATGAAAGACAGAAGAAATAGCTGTTAAAAAAAAAAGAACAAAATAGCATGAAAAAATCCATTATACCCATTGATAACAAACCAAATGAATGTTTTGAATAATCTAAAATCATTACTGAATCTGAATTAGTCAATAGTGATATCTTCAAACAAAAACCTATTTTAGACATAGAAAGAAAAAATTCCAAACACTAATAAAAACGTATCTTCGTTCAATATTAGGAGACGAAAAGCTGACATCTCTAGCAATTCTTTCTTATGAAAATGAAATGGCTCAAAAAATGGTTTTCTTTGAAATTATTAAACATTTTCCAAAATCGAAGGCTAGAAAAGTCTTTATCAACGTTTAAAATCTTCTTTTTTTAATGTTAAAATTAATATAAATTAATAACTAAATTATAATTATAATAATAATAAAAATTTCATTTATTGTTTATTTATTTATTTTTTTAGAAAATAATATAATCTATACATATGTAATACAATAAGTATGAGGGATATTTTTAAATATATGGTATTTTCACGTAAGTAAAGAAATCATCTTACGATGGCACTTAAATTTAATTAAAATTACAATTAAAAAACTACTATATTCATATATGGGGAGGGGCTCATATTTGTTCATTTGCCCAGGGCGCCAATGACTCTACCGCCGGCACTGGCTTCAAATAAGCATTTAAATAAATTCTTAAGAATGTACTCGTATGTGCATATAATAAATTATTATTTTTAATATTGTCTTATTATTTAGGTATTATTTAAGTATTGTATACTTTTTTTTTTTTTAATAAAAAAATACCTAGTTTGGTGGACCAACTATAATAAATATTTAATTATATAAAAAAAAAAAAAAATGGGCACTTCATTGACACCTAGGAATAGACATTTTTTAGTCCCGTACTTTAAATTTTGAAATCTGGTAACCCAATAAGAGCGTAGGTAAAGAGCAGGTTTGGGGTTAGATTATTGACGTTTACGGGTTCGAACTCCCATTCGAAAATTCCAATCAGTTATTAAATAATAATCATAATCAGAAAAATATGTTTCCTGGAGTTATCATATCACACGACCATTACGGAAGATTTATTTAAACATATTTATGTTTAAATGGTAATTGATAGTACTTTTTGATTTTTGATAGTTTTCTTGTATTCTAAAATATTATTTTATTTTCAGGAACGTAACCAGGAATTTTTCTAAAGAAGGGTTAACATTTTTTTTACGTGTAAAAATTATAAAACAAATTATGTCATTAAAAAAAAAAAAAAACAAATGTATTGATTCATCCATAATTCTTAAGTGGCGTACGAGTTTAGAAACATAGTGGCGTATTTTTAAATTTTTTCTAGGATGGGGTCTACAGTTTATATTTAATTAATATAAACAGTGGTAGCTTGGAATAAGTTACATACTATACAGTTGTTGGAATATTTAATTCAATGCATACTTTTATAGACCTATTTAAAATTACGCATAATATATTTCGCGCTACATAATAAAATTTAATTTTATAAAATGAATTTCAGTTGTCTGTAGCAGTTTCTCTGTGCGATGAAGTTTATACTTCAAAGATACGAGTACCAAATACCTATTGTCTTTATCGAACTCTATATTTAATTTTAACTTGGAAATCGTAGTCAGAATAACACTACATTTTTTACTTAACTACTTTAGTTATGTTTTTTTTCTTTCTCTATTCAATTTAATTTCTTTCGATTTTTGATTTTATCTTCTTCTTTTAATTATACACCCGGTTTACATATTCGCTGATCGTTTCCCATTTGTCAATTGTTAGTTGTCCAACATGATCCTCACCAGGTTTTCTGGGCTTTATTTTGTATAATTTATTTATTATTTATTATTTATTATATTTTGTAATTATTCTACCACTCAACTGTTGTCGCCGCCATGGCAAAAAAAAAAGAACATCTTTTGCATTTTATTGATGGATACAGAAGTTTACCAGTTTTTTTTTTTCGGTCATTCGTTGTCATCTGCATACACATACAGTAGACCAGTAGACTGTGACTACACTGCACGAAAAAACTGAGAAAACTGTGATCATAACTGATGGAAAACTGATGTATCCTACAAACCTTCAGTTCAGATAAAGGTACAAGTTTTACTCAGTTAATTTCATAGATAAACTGCACAGTTAAACTGATAGCGTGTGGGCCCCTTTAAAAGAAAATATGTCCTCATATTTTATATGATATATATATGGTATTATAATTGCCGTCTAGTTTTATTTTTGTTCTTATTTCTTACGTTGATGTAAGTTAATGATGATTTATAAAATTTGCTGTATTTTATTTTTATTTTTTTGTGATAGTATCTGTTGAATAAGTTTCTGTGTGTGCTTATATATTTCTTATTCTTGATATTTCATCTCTGAATAGCTGTTTTTTAAACATTCACATCGTTTCACCAATATGTCCAACCGGGATAGTCGAATTTCACTTATTACCTACAAATAAATGGTCGAACTGCACTCATTCAAAAAAACAGTCAAATGGAAGAAGAATCGTAGAATCGCGCGCCGCGTCACATTCCACGGCTGCAGTCACAGACTAGTGCGGGTACGGACTTTAGCAACGACGACCGGGCTCGGCGTACCGGTGCCGATGGCGTCACGTTGCCCGTTCGTGCGCGTAACCGTCACCCGTCGGCCACCGCGGTGGGCCCATCGCAAACGCTCATCGGTGCCGCACGGTCGTCCCTGGAAACGTCGAGAAAACGGTTGTTCGCCCATTTGTCGCACCGCCACCGGACGGATTAAGGAGGCGGCCAACGATCCGTTCGGTGTACGTGCGCGCGTAAGGTGTGAAAGCGTAGAAGCACCGGGAGGGGCGCGGGGATGAGCGAAACAATGAAGTTTTCTTGCTTACCGTCGCGGCTCTAACAGTCACGCGGTTCGAACGGTACAATACCCAACATCACACGGATTTCAAACCCTGTGTTTTCGTACAAAACGTGACGGCGACGAGTTGACGTCGGCAACGTCCGCGCATCGATGTGCAGGAAAACCGGCAACCGAACCATCCGTACCAAAATGGATATTTTCCGGTCCCGACTCGGAGCATCTTTCCGAACGGGTTCATTTTCCATTTGAGATTTCGTGCCGCTGGTCGACTTTTTCACAACTCGTGCGACGAAAATATTTCCGTTCAGATTTTCTCATTTCAAATTTTTTGTCCCCTATCTGTTTATTTTTTATTGTAAGTTCAACATAACATTAGTATTCCTCTAAGAATTAATCAATATAAATTAATTTACATTCGTATAACTGATAAACGTACATATGTTATTGTAGCACCTTCCGTTCTTTGACTTTGAAACTTGAAACGTCCACTGCATTTTTGTTTTAAAAAATCAACTAACGATGATTTAATGAAAGTAAATTGATCAGTGACGTTTACAGTTGTTTTATTGTTTAGAACAATTCAATTTTTTCAATTGTTGATAGTCCCTTTTTTAAATGACTTAATTTTGTTAAACTGTTACAATTTTAACCGCTTTGGTTTTTATTTTATTTTATTTTTTTTGTTTTTAAATGAATCAAATATATTAAATCTTATATTAGTAGACTAATGAAAGTTTCGATAATTTTTAGATTTATTACGACACGAATACGTTATTTTGTAATTAAGGGCATTTAAGACTAAAAATTAAATATCAATAATGAATAAATTTAAATGAATAAAAATAAAATGTTTGTGTATTGATAGAAAAAATATTAATGTTTAGTTAATTTCTAATTATATTTTTAGTTTGTCCTATCTATGAAATATATGGATTTTAGTATTTTAAATATGTATATTTTAATAATAATTTATCAAATTTTTTTAAATTAAAAGTTTTTACATCAAGATTCTTAATATTAATAATATTTTTAATTTTACCACTTTATAATGCGTAAACTTTTAAGCGGATCTTATTAAAAATAAAAATCTGCCTTGCACTAAATACTTTTTTAGTTCTCCTAAACAGTGAGAAAATTTAGTTTTTTAGAAAATTAATTAAACTGAAATTAATTATTAAACATTGTTTAATAAAAATGGTAGATATTTAAAATTTTATTTCAGGATTTTTTTATAATACTCATAATAGTTAATAATTCCCATCATTGTTATAATTTTTATAATAACTTGATAATTTATGAATATGTAAATTGACAATTAATACTTGTTAATTCTAATTATTTTTTTAATACTTTTATATTTTTGTCTTAGTTATTGGTTCATATATTATATTTTAATAAAAAATGCCTTCCAATGATAAAAAATCGCAATCAAAAAGGTCCTATGTATTATTATATACACCTCCTCATTTGCGTAAAGGAAATGCAGATTCCAAATCTCCAACCGACCAAAACAATGTCAAGCATACGAATAATAATGCAAAGGTACCTTATTAATTTTTTTTCACTAAGTAAAAATTAAAATATTGTTCTTTTTATGTTTAGGTACATGTTGTTACAAATTAATTTACAATGTTTTATTTGCTGTAAACAATTTAAAATTCTGTTATTTTAGTTTTTTGTAGATATTGATCTTAAAATATATTTGATATGTACATAGTTTAAAAATGAAATAAAATGATGTATCCTTTATTTTTAATTTTAACAATTTTCAAAATATAAGTTTGTTAATTTTTAAGGTCGATAGAAAAAATACGGGAAGTTCAGGGATTGAAGAATCATTTTCTAGATTAAGTATACCACCAAGGTCTAGGAGCTATGATTTTGGTTTATCTACATATTTTGATTGTAGATTTAAGGTATGCAATGACAAATTTTTTACTACCAATTTCCTTCTATGTACGCTTTTTTACTCAAAAAATCATTTAATTGTTTTCTTTATAATTACTTAAAATAAAGTAAGCAATGTTTTTTAAAAAACTTTAGTCGAATTAAAATAACTGTTTTTACGAAATGTTGGCAAATAAGTATTTTATATATTAATAAATGTATAAAAATTACATTAAAATACAAAATATGTAGTATGTATACTTACACGCATAATCGATAAAACTATTTTATTTTTTGTTGGAGAACTCTCTAATATTCCATTGAAATATTTATGTAAGATTTTAATAGTAAAAATGTTCATATTCTTAGATGAATTTATAATTAATAAAAGTAAAAAATTCTTTTGAATTAAAATTTTACGGCTCTAAAAAATATTTAATTTTATAGTGAATTTTGTTTATTAAACTTTGTCTGAATAAAAATTTTACTGTATTTGTTTTATTTCTCTTAAAGGAAATGTAAAATATTTATCACGTTATTTTATGTTGCATATAATTAAACTTAAAAAACCTCATGACTTTAAAAGTAGAAATTTGAGTAAAAACAATTTTTATGTGAAATATTAATAATGATAATATGTAACATAAACGAGTCAAATGTAATAACTATGATGTACGATAAGTACTACACATTCTATTTATTATGAATATAAGATTTTTATATTTTATGTAATATAATTACAAGTTATAATTATACAGACATGAATATAATAAATGTTTTAAATGCTTTTATCAACAGATTCTATATACACTGTAAATATTAAACCATTCGATGATACTATTAATTATTATTTTAGGGAACTAAAGCCGAGTATAAGAGAAAACTTGAAAAATCAACTACATTGTATGTTGGAAATTTAAATTTGTCAACAACTGAATTAGAAGTCCGAAAACTTTTTTCGAAGGCAGGAAACATAAAAAGTATTAAAATGGGAATCGACAAGAAAACATCTGGTCATGGTGGATTTTGCTTTATTGAGTATGTATTAATAAATTGTAAATTGATTCCACGCATGAAAATATTACATACTAAAATATTAAAATTAATAGAATCTATACACTTTCCATATTAATAAACTTTTACCTGTAGATATGAAACGCGAGCAGAAGCTGAGAAATGTAAGAATAAGAAAGAAATATTCTTAAAAGGCAATAAGGTGTGTGTCGATTGGGATGCCGGGTACTCTGAAGGTCGTGAATATACACGTAGAAGGATCCAAAGGCCTGCAGCAGTCTACTCATCAACCCAAAAGGTGATTATTTATCTTTGCAATTCTATTTTTTACTCATTTGCATTTAACATACTAGGTGGTGGGTACTGTTTTTGTTCGGAAAATTTAAATCACTGACAAATAAATCCATTGACATTTCCTGACCATATATTATAGTTTTGGTTACTAGTAGTTGCATATTATGTTTTGTAATAAGCCAACATAAACTAATTTTGGAAACAAGGAGAACATTGTGCGGATGTAGACTAGATAGTATCTCAAAAATATTTGTTTTATTTCTCAACAAATATTTTCACCATAAACATTTCAACAATCGAAAGTTTTTCAAAATTTAAATATAGCTAAAAAGTTTTATTTTTTCATTTAATTCTATTTTTTTTTACGTCAAATGGATATTAAAGTTATTGTATCATTTTTATTATTTGTTACCATTTTATGCTTATCACATAAATAAGTGAAAAAAAAAAGATTAAATTAATTATATTTTTGAGACAAATTTCGTACGATTTTATTTAGAATCTTATTTTGATGGAAATGTTAAAATATAATTCATCAAAATGTTAATACTATATTAATTATACGCTAAATATGAGCCAAAACTATGTACTATATTTTTAATAACAATTTATTTTATGTGTTATGTTTCTTAGGTAAATCAACGTGTAAATCATGTAGTGAAGCAAGACAACCCCCGTCTGGCATGAAGATCAAAATAATTTTTTCGAGTGATGCATTTTTACATTTTCTTTTTATTTTCCAATTATTATTTTTTGTACGAACATTTTGCGTCTTTATTTTTATAATTATTTTTCGATTTTCCCTCTTTTATTTGAAAAACTAGAATTTAACACCATTTTGTGATTTTGTATACAACCCTATTGTTTGGTATAAATATTTTAAATATATGATTAAAACAGACCAGAGTTACTCTCTTAACAGTGCGTTTATGATAAAATGTCATCATACTGTTTATTACTGTTATTAGATTATAATTTAATAAAAGAATTATTTTTGTTTTACATTGTACATGTTGGTGTAATAAATTCCTTTGAAATATTGCTGTAGTATTTATTTATAAAATAATATCAACGTAAGTCTGACTTCTGCCACAAGACTTTATTGTAATTTTTATGATAAGATAATGTTCGACGAGATCTGTGCAACTATACTGATCGGAAATGCACAGATCGTTACAGGGATACATTGCGTGGAATTGTATACGGATAAACGCTATAAAAATAAAAAATAGTGCGATTTTAAAATGTGTATTTATATATATATATATATATATATATATATATATATATATATATATATATATGGTACCGAAGTTAGGATGCATCATATAACATGATATAATATTACGATTAAACGACACTGTGAAATATCTGATGGAGATTCAAGTTTATTGAGTACCAAATAATAAATAAAACGATAATTATAATACGAGTAATAATATATTACTGTGCACTAGAGTTGGGAATTATCGTTTTCATTCATAGAATGGTTCCAATCGGTACATTTACAATAAAGAACTGATTCCAAAATAATCGTTACATTTGTAACATGTATCCATGTTCGTATTATTTGTGTGGTATTGGTATTATATTATACGTATTTAAATCGTCTGTTATGACTAGTGATATTTTTTAAAAAAAAATATTTTATTATTACCATAAAATAATGACATTTTTATTATTTTCAAAAGATCATAGAATTCAGTTGATTTAGTTTCCATTGTTACTTCTAACTTTTTATTTATTTTTTTTTTTATTGTTACAGTTGATATGGTATCCGCAATTTAATTTATTGTTGATAAACTTGGATACATCAATCCTGCTCTCGCTGATGTAACAATTTGATGTAGTATATGTGTTTCGTATGCGTATTGATTTGTAAATAATGTGTAAATATTTTGAAATTAATTCGGAAATTTAAAAGATCTAATATTTTTTCTGTTTCTTTTCCTAGTAATTTGGAATTTGATATAACATATGAATTCTGTATTTCTTGCATTTCTTTAATTTATAAATTAGTTTCATTTAATGTTCTTGCTACTACTTTCACTGCACTCTTGACTATAGTAGTTTGTTGTTTCATTTTGTGTAATACGTTTTTTCCGTTTTTTACATTTTTTCGGTCGCTCCATATGTTTTTGTTGTACAGTCGTCGTCCCATAAACAATAAATATAGTGCATTCCTGATCATATTGCGTTTATTAATCCTCTCTTGCTTATTTTTGATGAGATTTTTTCACAACTTTGTGCAGTATTATTTTTCCTCAAACAAATGTATAATTTTTTTCTCTGATCCGTGACTTCCTCATATAAATGTGTTAATGCATGTTGATATTTTACGCACAAGAATGATTTTATAATTTCTATACAGCACTCAAAAAAAAAAAAATATGTCCCATTTTCAAATAAATAATTTCACACGTTATATAATTTAAAATAGGTATATTATGAGTTATTTACAAAAATAAAAATAAAAATTCTATTGTAATAAATATATTTTCTTTAATTGTATTAAAAAAAATTCGTCTATAGAAATTAATAATATAAAGTATTAAAATCCACATCATAATTAATTGCATTAAGCAAATACATGTATTATTTTAAAGTTAGAATTTACATTTTTCTAATTTAATTTAATATAACTAAATCAATAATCTAATATAGTTAAAATAAAGAAATAAAAATTGGAATGAAAATTATTAAATTTATTTTATGTATGCATACCATCAATTTGAATTTATATAAAACTAGGGATGAGAAGTTATAGGACTTGCATATTATTTTCTGTATCTTCCATTTATAGCTAGGTGAGCTAAAAATCTGTTCTATTACCTAATTAATTGAAATTTGGTATTTAAATTTTGCATATATTGGTAGTTTTTTAAAAGTTGCATATTCATGTTTTTTTTGTGCATAAAAATGCATATTTAGTAAAATTATGTGGATTTTAATACAATTGACATGAAAAATTTATTATTTTATGGAATTTTATATGTTTGTAGTCAATTGTCAATAAAATAAAAATGCAGATAGCAAATTTGACAATAATTGTCAAATTTAATATCTGAATTTTTACAATTATTGTAGAATTGTAACATTTAATAGTATATAAAAGTAAAAGTTGGATTAGTATCTTATCTAATCGTTTATAGGCTATAAATTATAGCTATATCAAATTATATGAGTGTATGACGTATTTACGTTACTTTAGTTCAATTAGTCTAGTGACAACCGTTGTTGTATAATCGTAATTTGTTCGTATAATTTGGTTTTTATTCATTCAAATTATAGTTTTTTAACATCAACAATAACGCAACTTGAAAGACAGGATATTTCATTAATTGATTTAATATCTATCGTTAAATCGGTTCAAAATAAATTAAATGACGTAGTTGGTGAAGTAGGCGATGCAATATACCGAAAACTAAATAAAGTTTTGGAAAAAAATAATGGATTCAGTATTTTACGAAATATATCAAACATTTTAAGTGGAGAAATCACATCTATGGACGAACTGCCAGAAGACTTAACCGGAAATATATTACAATGTATTACATAATATATTACAAAACTTATAAAATTGTATTTTTATTTTTTTAGATTAAATCACCTGACTATCAATATATAATCAATGTATCTACCAATAATTTATCATCTCATATTTATACCTAGTATTAATTTTTTATCACTCAGTTAAAAATTATTTATATTTTATTGTAAACATGTTTTTTATTTATAGAAAAAATTGCATATTATAATATAATGTGCATACGCGGACGAAAGTGTCCTGTTTCTTCACGGAATATATATTATATATATATAAAATAATATGAAAACTAAAACCAAAAAAAGACTAGACTGTAGATGATTAAAAATTAATTAAAAAATACGATGTTGTAAACATATCAGGGATTGAAAATTTAGTAGTTCCAGAATCCGAAGATGATTTAATTAAGTTAATTTATTATTTATGTTTACAACGAACACTTATTTTAACTTCTTAATAAAACACACATATCTGTGAAGTATGGAGGTAGAAACCGTATGGAGTATAAATTAAACTTGAAATATAAAAATATAACAAGGGAGACTATTATGATATTTTTAAATTTATGTGACCACTGTCAAAAAAAAAGGCAGTACTTATAATGAAAAATGGTTTAGTTGTAAAACCTATACTTTCATCAGAATTTAATTATCGCTGTCAAGTTGATTTAATAGACATGCAAGCCCAGCCTGATGGCGATTATAAATTCATAATGGTCTATCAAGATCATCTTATAAAGTTCGAAATTCTTAGACCGTTAACTCATAAACGGGCTGAAAAAGTAGACTACGTATTAATTGATATTTTTACAACATTTGGAGCCCGGCATTATTGCAAAGTGATAATAGAAGGGAATTCGTCAATAAAGTTATTATTGAATTGTGTAGTATACGGAAAGAACTTAAGATTATCCACGGAAAGCCTAGACACTCACAAAGTCAAGGATTTATTGAAAGGGCCAATCAGGATATTCGGAATATGGTTAATATGGTTGCAATATCGTTAGCAGATAATAATTGTTCAACTGCACTCAGTGTTTCTCCTGTTTCTGATTTATCAGGTTTTGATCTGCTTAATGATGATGATGATGAAAATAACTTGAGTAAGTCCTTTTTGTTTATATAAACTTTTCTGCTTTATTCTGTATGATTCGCTTCTTAATTAAATAATATTTATGCATGAATATTATTGCTATGTAGTAAATTATGATGCTGATACCATTGACAAAATTACTAGTGATGCTTTGCTTGCTGAAAATGCTGATGTAGTGCATGCATATGCTTCCACAGTAAAACGCGGAAAAAAGAAAAAATTGAAAAACATTAGTTCTGGTTAGTATTTAATTTCAAATAAATTATTATAATGGTGTTCAATCTGTACATAGGTGTAATATAGTTGCATAAATCTTGAAAACTGAATGTATTTAAACTATTACCGCATAAATTATTTATTTATTTAAAAATTAAAATTAAAAACAATAATGTATATAGCAGAGGCGGCCTAACTAAATTTTGTCCTATAGATTCTACCCTTCTAGTCACAGTTTTACGAGATAACTGTAAATCGTTTATAGCTGATAAAATTTCTGATTTGTTTTTAAAGTTTTCAAATAAAGCATCTGCGTCTTCTAAAAAAGCTTGTTTTACTATTTCACAAGTTTGAAATGATTTTTTTTTTTTATTGTCCGCGATCGACCGTTTGGCCGCCCCTGGTATACAGTATAGAATCAAACCATTTGTTATATTATGTTAAATGTTTTAAATTTGTTTTTGTAGGGCCGTTATTTAAAATTGGTGTTAAGCGAGCAAGTTTATTAACACCCAAATGCAAGTCATTGTATTCAGATAGTGTTTTATTGAAAAAACAATTCCGTTGCATGAAACAAAGATGTCTGAAGTTTAAAGATCGACTTACTGCTGCTGAAAAAATGTCTGATAGTTTAATCAATTCTAAACTGTCTAGTCGTATGACTACAGCTGCAGCTATATTCACTAGACTACAAATTCGTGAAACAAATACTTCAGCGAAAGGAAGACGATTTACACTCGAAGAAAAGCTGTTAAGTTTGTCATTGTATAAAAGAGGGGCCAAATCTTATAACATTTTATCAAAATTATTTAAACTTCCTTGTCGAAAAACCTTATAAAATTTGCTATCTAAAATACCAACAGAAACTGGAATTGATAATACATTAATAAAAATATTAAAGAAAAATCTAAAAAATCTTTCGGATCGTCAAAAATATTGCGTACTAGTTTTTGATGAAGTGAGTCTTGAAGCTAGCTTACAATATAACGACTCTACTGGTTCCATAACAGGATTTGAAGATAATGGAATGTCAAGGACTCAGAATTTTGCAGACCATGCGCTAGTTTTTTTAATAAGAGGAGTTGTGAAAAAATTTAAACAACCTATATCCTACACTTTTTGTAAGAGTACAACAAGTAGCCATGATTTAGCTAATCAAATAAAAAATATTATTAGAGCTGTCCATTCCACTGGCCTGAAAATTGTTGCAACTGTTTGTGACCAGGGTGCAACTAATACCGCTGCAATAAATATTCTGAAGAACGATACCAAAGCAGAATATTT
This sequence comes from Sipha maydis, assembly GCA_034509805.1. Taxonomy (NCBI): domain Eukaryota; kingdom Metazoa; phylum Arthropoda; class Insecta; order Hemiptera; family Aphididae; genus Sipha; species Sipha maydis. The sequence continues at coordinate 35,328 of JASXSY010000133.1, forward strand.
AAAAAAAAATTTAAATTACAAAGATGAATTTTATGAAGTGATAGTAGGGACTGAATCTTTGAGAATGATTCATTTATATGATCCTCCCCATCTTTTAAAATGCATTAGGAATAACATGCTGTATAAAAATGTTGTATTCACCACTGATGGTCAGCAAAAAGAAGCCAGTTGGGATCATATTGTTGATTTATATAATATTGATAGCAACAAAGAAGATGTGAGAATGTTGCCTAGACTAACATCTAAACATGTAGAGCGTAAAAAAATAAAGAAAATGAAAGTCAAAAACGCTGCTCAAGTTCTCAGTGAACGTGTGTCTTCAATCATGTCATACTTATCGAGTGAGTCATTCATCTTTGATAAAATTATTAATTTACATTACAAATATAAAAAACTATTATTATCTTTACGCAGGTGTAAAAATTCTCAGTGAAAATGCTGCAGACACCGCAAAATTGTGTATTTTTTTCGATCAACTTTTTGATTCGGTAAATGGAAATTTTGATAAAGTTGTAGATGGAAAAATTTACAGAACAGCCATGAAAAAAAATTCTCCTCACCATAAGCTTTGGGAAGAGTCTTTAAAAATCTTAAACTCAATGTATTTCATCAACCCATTGACAAAAAAGCGTACACACCCGCAGCCTCCAACACTTAAAAATTGATCAAAGACCATTAAAGGTACTTTAAATAATAATTATAATACCAACTTTTATTTTACTTTGTTTCAACAGGTTTTCAAGAAATTTCAAAAGTATTACAAAAAAAGAACCGGATGGGCCGCGCTCTGCTGTACACTTGGGGGTGGAGTGCGACTCTTCATAGGATAGGTCATTATAATGGATTTGTTAAATTTGAATTCAATGATAGGTATCATTGTATACGAAAAACGATTCTGAACGGAGATGATATGTTAGTCTAGAATATAATACAATGTTATTTATAAATATTATATAAGTATATTTTATTTTTAAACGAAAAATTTAGAAAAACCGAAAATTTAAATTGTCTATAAATAAGTCAAAATATGTCAAAATACTTTGAAAACTTAACCATGTATAGAAAATGTCAATATAAAGATTTGGTGAAAATTTCAAGTTGTTGTGGTTTTTTGTTTTTGAGTTAAAGCATTTTAAAAAAAAACCGATATCTTTGTCAGTCTAGAATATTATACATTATATTATATTTTACATGTAATTTTATGTCAATATTCGCTGTTCAAACGCTTATAAAAAAAAATTGTGCGTATGGATTTTAATAATTTTTGAATGACTTTAAGAACTACTTCTGTGGAATCTTCTATTAAATTTTCAAGTATTTTGTACGAGCCAAATTTTTTTTATCACCGATTATAAAAAAAAAATGTAAAAAAATAGAATATTTTAAATGCCTATAAGTGGCTTAAAAATCAATATAATATTTTGAAAAAAATATGACATAAAGAAAATACCAATCTTAACAGCTGGTAGAAATTTCAAAAATCTGCGACTTATACTTTTTGAATTAAAACAAATATTTAAAATCGTTTGAGAATAAATCGCTATTTTATGCAATTTCGTAAATATTTAAATTTCAAACAGTCATAAAATTTTTTCCTCTAATTCCGGTAGAAATTTTTTTTTAAGATTTTTGAAGAGTAGCTTATAGATAACCTAGTGTTAAAATTTTGAACCTTAAGTATGAACAGAAAAAATTTTATGAATATTTATCTACAAAATAACTTGCAAATTATCGTGATTTTTACACATTTTATACAAATTTGAGCTTTAAGGGCTTATAAAAAAAAATTGTGACTTACGATTTTAGATTTTTTTTTATCAGTCAAGGAACAACTTATAAGAAACCTTGCATTAAATTTTCAAGATTTTCTGGGCAGCCAAAAAAATTTTATTGTTATTTAAAAAAAAAATACTTAAAAAAATTGAAAATTTCAATTGTCTATAAATAGCTTAATAAAAGTCAAAATACTTTGAAAATTTAATGGTGTATAGAAAACGCTAATCTAAACATTTGGTGAAAATTTCAAGTATTTACATCGATTAGTTTTTGAGTTATAGCAAAATAAAAAATTTGATTATGTCGAAAACTGGTTTTGCGTAAAAACTCCCAATTTTTTTATGGTTTTTCCCGTCGCATTTAAAAAATATTGGAAATTTTTTACTTTTGATCCCCCAAAGTACCAAATAGATTCACTTTTCTTTCAGAAAAGTTGCTCTATAAGACAATCGAAGCATTTTTACTGCCCCAAATCGTGTCGACAGACACAAAAAAAAAAAAAAAAAAACACACATCATTGTAAAATCAATACATTCTTCACTCCGTTCAGAATCTAAAAATGGCATAAAATCAATACTGTTGAGACTCTTCAACCAAGATTCTTTGGAAAACTTTTTTGGTGCAGTGCGTGCCCATGGTTACCGGAATAATAATCCAACTTGTGAATCCTTTGCGTCATCATACAGAACATTATTACTTAACAACTTAATGTCTGCTCATTCACCTGGTAGTAACTGTGAGGAAGATTTTGGTGAAGGTACATTAACAACATACTAGGCGTTGATTGATATGTATGCCGATTCCCAAGAAACTGATGAGGAAGATGTAGAAGTTAGAGTAGCTGATGGTTTGCCAAAGTTAATTAGTTGTGAGTCTAAAGTTTTAAAGAATTTAAGTTCTCAAACTAAGAACTACATTGCTGGGTATGTGATTAAAAAAACTGAACACTGTTCTTTTCCATAATTGCTTTAAATGTTTATCACAAGTGTGCGCTTCAACTATTACAAAGGACCATAAATTAACTATTGCTAGAGATTATAAACCTGATAACAAGTATTTATTAAAATATCCTAATTCAGTCTTTAGCACATTAGTTCAAAATTCAATTAACATTATTGATCACAATTTACCGGCAATATGCCACCATAAAAATGTAAAAGCTGAATTGACCAACATCATTAATACAACTTTAAATGTAAATATAATTATATGTAAGGACCACGGTACACTGTTTCCTAAAAAATATTTAAATTTTATTATAAAAATGATTGTCCATAATTGGTGCACGCAAATAAATCAAATTATGAAAGGCAAAAAGAAGTTGGCACCAACTGAAACTGATGTAATTAAATTAAAAGCTTTTAATCGGTATGTAACTTTTTCAAAAAGGATTAGGTATACTTAATTGTATTTAATTATTTAATTTATAATTAGTATTCAACTTTTAATTTTAATTTTTTAATATTTTGTTTGAATTATTTTATTATATTTTATTTAAATTATTAATTATGTGTCTGTTGTAATATTTGTTATTGTGTATGTCTAATAATTATGATTATTATTTATTATATTATATTATTTATTATTATTAATGTTTTATTTGAATAAATTGTATTGTTCAATAAACTATTTAGTAGTAAGTTTCTGAATTCAAAACTGAAACTTGTGAAAATTAATCTACTTTAACAAATTCGATTACAACAAAACCACAACTTGATAATATAACTAGACATTTTGACATTAGTGCATCAACTTCTCAGGCAATAATAGATAAAAATTAAATTTCCAATTCCAATATGTTTTTTGATATACACAGAAATGAAAGACATTTTATAAGGTGTCAAGTTTGCTACCCGTTTCCTGATCTAGTTAAACTTTTTTTGAAAAAAACACAAATACCTAAAATATGTCAAGATTTAGGAGCACGATTCAGAACAGAAATAAAAATCTATCATTTAGAACAAACCTACCACCAAGAATGCTTAAAAGCTTTTAAACTACGTGAAATGACAACAACTGAAATTTCTAAATCAACCACAATGGGACAAATGATAATTAAATCTAAAGAAAAACTGGCTAATAGAATAGGGTCCTTGTTAATTCATGCAAAAAAATTAACTTTGAGCGCTTACTCCTATCCTATGAGAATAATAACAAGTGAATTATCTACAAAATTTAAATTCAATAATTTTGGAGAAGATAACAATGATGGCCATCATGATTTTCAGTATTTGACTCCGGTCGCACATAAACATTTTTTAAAAACTATAGTCGAATCTTATAGAAATAAATTCGCTTCAAAAATTATGAACAATGTATTAGTCATATCTCTGAGATGTGATGGATCAGTTGACTGAGCTCAGATTGATAAAATATATGTAATAATTAAAGTTGTTAATAAATCTGGAAAAGAAGAACAGTTTTTTCTTGGCGCCGGTGAGGTGTGTAATCGTGGAGCTCAAGGAATTTTAGAAGCAATTGAAACTGCCTGTATTAATACACTCGGTATCGAAGTATCAGAGTATGTTTTTAAAAATATGTCGTCAATTGTAACAGATGGTACTTCAATAAACATTGGTGAGCGTGGAGGACTATGGACATTGTTTCAACAAAAATGGCGATCATTAAGTGAACAATCTGTTCCATTAATAAAAATTCGGTGTGCAGCTCATCGTTCCAATTTAGCTTGGAAAGATACAAGTGCTACTGTTTCTGAAGTTAAACATATCGTCCAAACTTTAGTAGGATTGTCTAAATTTTTTCATACTTCAGCAATTCGAACTAGAGAGCTTAATGATACTGCTAAAAAAAATAATTGTAAGCTTATAAGGATACCAGCATTTTTCCAAGTTCGCTGGACTGAATTTTCATTTTCACTCTTAAATTCAATCCTGATTTCATGGCACGCACTTGTTCTTTTTATGCAAGAGTCAAAAGAAAAAGAAGCAAAAGGCTTCCTGTTATTTTTGACCAATCTTGATAACTTACGTATGTTATCATTTTTAGCTGATACTTTGTTAGTTTTTAGTCGTTATCAGCAAAAGCTACAGTCTGATTTTATAACGATTTTAGATTTGACTAAAGAAACAAATTTTGTCGCTCAAAAACTGAAATCATTATACTCAGAAAATTTACTTGGAGGGTGGGTGAACGCACTTCAAGATGAATTAGATCAAAATTTAAATTCAATAAAAGGTATTAAGTTAACTGAAGGTAATTCCTCTCTAAAAAGGCAAATTCGACATCACTTATTTGTGACAGAATCTCGAAATGTTGATGCTGTATGTCAAGAAATTGTAGAAAGTTTGGCTAATTTTTTATTAAAACGAATTAATATTAATGATCAGCTAGTACATGTTCTAAAACCATTTAAAAACCTTAAACCATTAACTCAAGTTCAGTTAAAAGAAGTTCATCAGATTATTGGAAATGATTTAGACTTAACAACACTATCATTGGAGTATGCAGAAGTACTAGAATTAGAGGAAATCGAAAATTTACGCAAAATGTCTATGGCTAAATTAGTAGATTATCTTGCAACTTATACTTCATTCAATACAATAGTTATAATTATTTCCAGAGTTCTAGCGGCCAAACCACACATTGCAGACGTAGAACGTCTCATAAGTACTAGTAATATTTTAAAATCTTCAGATCGTCAAAGTCTTCTAGTTGAAACAGAAAATGAATATTTGTTCATCCACTTTAACATGCCACCTTTAATATTATGGGATCCAAGACCTGCAACTTTGTTATGGATGAATTCATCAAACCGTCGAGTAAAAGAAACTTCTAAAGCACGAGAGCAAGGTTGGTTTAAAGGCATTTTTGATCACTCATTGAAACCTCAAGACTTAAAAAGAGATGATGTCCTAAAAGAGGAGGATACAAATCATTCTAAAAAAAGAAAATTTGAAATATAAAATATATTACCATTATTTAAATATTTGTATTGTATTGTAAAATTGTAATTAATAATATCTAATAAGTATAAAAAGTAAAAGTATAATATAGACATATTTTAATTATTTATTCACTACCTATGTCTCGAAATGTTTGGAGTTAAAAGTATTTTTACGTAATCAATGCATATAACTGGAATTACGTAAGTAATAAAAATTTAATAATCAATTTAAATAGTGGTATACGTGTAACGGAAAAGATCCGTATTTTTTTTAATATTTTACCACGCTATGGTCAAAATTATAAAATATCAATGTACAATTTATTTGGGAAGGGGGTAAGTATTATAATTCAAAATAATTTCATAAAACAAACTTTTCAGTGTGTTTGGGCAGTAGGTAAAAATCCTTAGAATAAGCACTGGTAGTAACTTATGTGTTCATTTATTTCTGGATTTGTAATTTGCATTTTTATAATTTGATATGTTATGCTTAAAAACTGTTGGTTTTAGTGCAAAATCTGTTGTATTCGAGTACTAATATATTATGTTATAAATCATAAAGTAATACAAAAAAATTTCAATGGTTTAACAATCAGTACAGGCCGCCCGCGGCGTCTCGGCACGATGCGCAACGCGCTCCTGCGCCGCTGCTACATAGTTCTTACATCAAAAACCAGGAGCGCTGTTTGCAATATTCTGGACGTTAACATTGCAGTTGCCTATCTATTAGTATTTTTATCTATGGTGGGTATGTAAGTAAAAATATCTAACTGGGATAATTAATGCATTGGCTATAGACTATAGTAAATGGTAAATAGGTAATATAACTACTTGGTAATTACACACTTATCAGCTATCACTATATATTGGTAATAAACCAATACCTAACTAATAAGTTAATAACCAATAGGCAATAAGTAATAATCTCTATTCTCTAAAGCAATCATAATATTTCTATAGTTCAATCATTGATTATAAATATTACTCTTTGTTATAAATATATTATAGTAATTTATTAGGTACTAGAATTCATAATCAATGATTTAATATACCTAGATATATCATATATGGGAAATTCATAGAAATATTTAATAAACAGACGTATCAATAGGATAAAAATAGAATTTCGGGTGGCGTACCCGCTGAAAATGGTGTGGTGTGTATGTGTGTGTGTGTGTGTGTGTGTATCATGCCGTGTTATGTCGTTATGTGATTGTATCATTTATACAAATTAAAAATGGTACTATTATAATATAATGTGATGTGAATTTAATAACAATGTGCCTCCATTTTTTGAGTTCAGTTTTCAACTTTTAAGTACAATTATGTCACTTGTCTGCCGTTCATGGTTATGTTCATTCATTTGTTGTTTTATTAAATTGTTTTAATAATTTTATTACCGTTCACAATAGTGTTATAAATTATAATATTTAGTTTTCTCCAATATCATTTTCATTAATTCTAGTTTTTGGTGTTGCGAAGTGTATTACAATTATTAATTAGAATATTTTCATTTGAATCAATCTTTTATAGTTTGTTCATTTTGTTATATTTTTAATATGAAGTACTCACACTGTGGACGTGGACGTGATTTTATGAAAATCAATTCCACAAACTGGAATCGACATATTAATTCATGTAAAATAAAGCATAAAGGGGGGATTAAAAGCTTGGACAGTCTCAACTATTTCATAAAAGTAATTATACTGCTTAAAAATAACTATGAAGATAAAAAAAACTTAAAAGTAATACAAATTAATTCATTAGATTAGGGATTGTTTGTCAAAAGCTGAACGAGTGAATACAACCAGGATAATCTGTGAATATGTGCAGCAGCTGAATGTAGATCGAGACCTGTTGATGTTATTGAGAAGAGCTGAATGTAGATCGAGACCTGTTGATGTTATTGAGAAGAGCTGGACACTGCGCTGAAGGATATGACCAAGGTGAAATAGGACAATATCCACAGGTTTGTTGAAATACAAGTTTTTAACTTAAATTGATGTATATGTAATATAGATAGCTAATTTTATTATTATTTTTAGGAAGATGATCAATAAATTTGTCTCCAACTTCAGGATTTGTATCCTTCTTTTTATCAATTAATATTTCAAAACATAGTATAGTAAATTTATAAAATTGTTGTTTAATTTATATTTCAATTATTATTTGTTAATTTTTTACTGTAGTAAATTTATAAAATTGTCGTTTAATTTATATTTCAACCATTATTTGTTAATTTTTTACTGTAGTAAATTTATAAAATTGTTGTTTAATTTATATTTTAATCATTTATGTATTACATAGTTTGTTAATATTCTACTGTAGTATGTAACGTAAAAAAATGGTAACCATTCTTTTTTATTTGTATTTTATATCATTATTTTTATAGTAATTTATATTGTAATTATTAAGCCGACTGCGTGTTGCGACATTTATGTTACAGTTGGTTTATGTGCTATTAAATACATTTTTTATAATTAAATCTCTAATTCAAGAGTTATTATTACAGTGTCATATATAAACAACATTTATATCAGTTGTTACATAGATTCCAAAACGTAACAAAGTACATAAGAATCATGAAATATAAATTTAGTTATAATATTGTATATCTTTATACCAATTGGCAATTACTATATTATCCATATAGGCTATGGCAAGTTTAGATATACATACTGTATAATGTATAACATTTACTGATTGTATACTAGACATACTACATCATCCATTTTTAAAACTAACTTTTGGTTAAAACTTATTTAATTATCTTTTGGTGACCATGATAACGAGTACTGGATGTTCGTGGGTGAGATCTCTTTCACCTAGACCAAATTGTACTCATTCTCAACTGACCATAATAGCGAGTACTAGATGATGTCGTATACGCAACGCAAAGGCTTGACGTATAACAACAATAAAACAAAGTATTTGTCGGTTGTTGGACACTCTAACCGTCAAACAAGCACGTAAAGAAAAACCTAATAATTTACCCGGACGACTACCTTATTAAGTGACAAAGAAGACGATCTAGCACAACTTAATAGGATAGTCAAAAACAGGTTCTTTAAAAGGCTTACTTTCCCTTACGGCTCTAAAGTTATTTTACACTCGAAACAACTGACAAAGAATAAGATCTAGCACTGGATTGAGGTTTGAAATACAATATAGTTTTAATACTCTTTTTGTAAGTGTACCAACTTTTTCATATACTCACACAAAATACTTAAAATAGATAAATTACCAAACATGAACACCTTTTACAATTATAATCAAAACCTTTTAATTAAAGAAAACAAAAAATATAATTAATACAAAAATAAAAGAATGACTTCACTCGTGAATCGGGCAGTGTTCCGTCCTCCGCATCGATGGCAGTAGAACGAACCCCCATCACGTCCTTCCGGCGCGCCGGCGTTTTATTCTATTGCCATCTATCTGGTCAGCATTCCCTGAAGGTGGTATGTGTGTGTGAGTTTGCTGACCAACTAAATTAAATGTAAGGTACCATCCACATTTTATTGATGATACAACAATGAGAAAGTAATTACAGAAACATCTTGTTACTTTACAAAAGTGTTTTATCGCCATAAATGCTTCAGTACACACACTAGGATTTGATACTCCCGATTTACTAGGAATAAATTGAAAAATTAATATTTTATAGTTTGAAACCAAATTAGATAATAATAACTTCAAAGTCTCACAATAAAACACAATTTACATTTAAATAAAAACTTGTCGTTAGCCGCGACACCCCGCGACTGCTCGATCACCGTTGCTGTTTCTTAATAGAGGTTTTGAAATTTAGAAGATGGAAATCATTTATTTTTACCTCGTATGTAATTTATTACAAGCTTTTAAGTTTCAAGCTATAATATTTTGTGACCATTCATATATGGAACAATACAACAGACCTGTTTTTAATTTTTTCAAAAATATTAGTTTTCAAATTTGAATTTGAAAATAAATAAATTTGAAATTCAGGAATTTTTTTGTTGTGAGAATTTTTTTTTTCAACGTTAGCATCAATGAATTTGGAAATTTGATTTTTATTTCTTATCAATGCGGAGAACTGACCCAAGCCCCGGAAACGGATCGGATAAAAAAAGAAAGCAGGTAGATAAGACACATAGTTATTTATACAATCCGTTCACACTATCTGTTTTTACCAACGGACAAAAAACCCACCGGCCCGTTATCGGATGATTAAACAGCCTCGATATATTTCTGTCATCGTAACGTTTTTCAAACCTAACCTTTCACACTTTCCGATTTTGTATCCGATGTTACGTGGTACCCAATGAAAACAGATACCTATCGTAATGATGAATGTTTCGGGATGGAATGAAACGATTTTAAATCATTTAACACTTTGCAAAACTCTTTAATAAAATTAAGTAAATGGCTTATACAGAACATACAGTTATTAATTATTAAAATATTCGCGATAACAATATCGAAGACAAAACTCGGAAGGGCTTGCACTGATAGCTAGACACGTCTGATTGTTGGTGGTGAAACGGAGCCTTTATATACTCTGTTTGATTTTATTTTTGTTAGTTAATTGTTTTGTTTTCGCCACCTGGTTGCCCTTGGCCTTGATCGTCAAATTCGAATGATGACGTTGTTCGCGGTTGTTCGTGATTTGTAATTCGCACGTGGCGTCTTCTCTGTGGCCATTTCACAATTTGTTCATGGTCGTGTGATGAAATATAAGGATATGTATTACATTGATTTGGTACTTATGATCGTGGCTTAGCTTTACATTACAATTATGTGTGCAATAGTTATTTGTATAATTTGGAAGTATAAAATATAACTGAACATTTTTATCCTCGTATGACTCGGGAATATGCGTATTAATATATGCATATTACACCGATTACTTTTATCCGGTACCTGTTATTTAGATTTTTTTGTAGTTTTTGTAGTAATTAGTAGTCAATTTGTGTTCATCATCGTCGTGACTATTTTTTATTAAACTGTTTTCTACAAAACTAAAAAAATATGTCGGAATCTGTGAATCTAGAACTTCTGATCACTATGATCGAAGAACGGCCAGTAATTTGGGATAAAATTCTAGACATTTACAAGAAAATTAATGATCCGTTTCCGTTGCCGTTAAAGAAACGGACTGTGTGAAAATATTGTCCGTTTACTATTTCTATCCGATCCGTTTCTGATGCCGTTAAAGAAATGGATTGTGTGAAAGAGGCCGTGTCAACAACGTACAACACGTGCTTGCGCCACGCGAAAATATCTAACAGCGCGTTCTCTCGGTCATTGTATACATTTCACTTTCTGCGTAGCGTCCTCTTAATGCGTTTACGTACTATAAGTTATAACTTTTATAAATTACGAATGGTAGTATCAATAAATGTAGTTCAAACATTATATCAAGCATTATTGCAATACGGTTTACTTATTTGGGGAGGCCTTTCTGCTAATACTCTAAAACCTTTATTAATCCAACAAGGACAAATTGTTCGAATATGTCTGCAGAAACCTACTCTTGAAGGTTCAACAAGTCAAAACTTTAAATTATTTAATGTATTATCAGTGGATTTACTATTTAAAAAATCTGTCATTTTATGGGTAGGTATAAATATAGATAGTTGGAAAAATAAAAATAATGGAAAAACAAAAAGGGAACATTTAGCATACAATGTCAAAGTGATATATTTAAAAAAATCTTTTGGTCAAAAATTTGTGGACTACCTGGGTCCTACTTATTTTAATTCAATGCCTCTTACTATTAAAAAGAACAAAACCAACAAACATAAAAATTTTAAAATAGCTGTTAATAACTGGTTAATATTGTAATTAGGATAGTTATATAACATGTTTACGAGCAGTTATTGTATAATCTATTAAGTATTATTCTTTTTTTTTTTTGTATATTTATATTATTTAATTATTATTTGAATAAGTAATTTGTAACTCTCTACCTTCAACACAAGCATTGCTTTTAAAAGGTATATAATCTTTGTGTTTTTTATGTAAATTTGTATATTTATGTAATAAATGGATTTTATAAATAAAAAAAAATATAACGATGGTAATTTTTATAATACCTAATATAATAATACATTTAATGTTATGATAATTATATTGATATATATATATATATATTTAATTTGTAAAAAGTAAATAATTTAGTTATGGTAAAATATAATTTATTAAATAGATGTATTATGTCTGTTGTCCTGAAAACTAACAGCACCAATATTATTAAAATATTTTTTAAATTTGTTTCTTGTGATATAAGCATCTTGTTTTTAACGATTGTTGCTTCTTGATGTGTGTTGATTTGTATCTCGATCTGAATTTGTTAAGTTTTCTCATTTGTGAAATAAACGTTTCATCTACACCTTCTTGGTCTATAATAATATTATTAATCAAACAAATAGACTTTACAAAGTATCAATCTGTATTTCAGTTTTTAAACATCTATATTTTGATACCAAAATACCAAAAGTACATTCGATCATTCGTCTTGCGCGACTTAGGCGATAGTAAAAAAATATCTTTTGTGTGTTCCAAATTCTGATTAGGATAAGGTCTCATTAGGTACTCTTTTAAAGGATATCCTTGATCACCCAATAATACAAATGGCATAGGGGGAGTTGAGAGAGAAAGTGGTTTTTTGGTGGCAAATTAAATGTGTTTTCCTCTAAATACTTATAAATATTACATGTTGTAAAAACGCCACTATCGCTTTGTTTTCCATATGCTCCAACATCTATAGCAATGAATTTATATTTAGCATCACATATTCCCTGTAAACGGACAGAAAAATAGTTTTAATAATTAAAAAACATAGAACCACTGTTCTTTGAACATTTGATTCGAATATGCTTGCCATCAATAGAGCCCATACAATTGGGGAAATTCCACAGAGTCTCAAAGTCTTGGGCAATTTTGTAAACCATATCTGTTGTTGGGAATGGCATAAGAATGTTTGCAAATAGTTTCCAAATAATATTGCATGTATCGAAAATAATTTCTCCAATTGTATTATGAGCCATACGAAAAGAAAATGCTAATGATCTTTATGACATTCCGGTTAAAAGAAACCTACAAATTGAAAAGGACGTTTAAAATGATAATTTTTTTAAATAACTTACTAAAATAGTTAAATATAAATCAGACCCATTTAAACATAATATTTAGTAATGTAAATAAGTATAAATAATTATTATGAACGATAAAATTATTTTGTATATTTTCATTAAAAAATTATAGTTAATCTTTTATTATCTTTTAATTTTAATTTTCAGTCATTATTATACTTATTATTTTTTTTTTGCATTACCATATTTTTAGATGAAATTATTTTTAAGCTAAATGGCAAAGACGGAGGAGACGGGAGGAAATAGTCCGACCAACTACCTCCACTTATTTTTCAAAAAAATCTTACGTAATGTATCATTGCAGACATTGGCATTATAATTAAAGATATTGTCAACGGACGTCCAATAGGAAAGTCGGGTCTCAAAGACCCAATAACCTCCGTATGGCCGTCCTCAAAAATATCTTTCGTACAAAACACCTCCACATCAGTTTCCGACGTTCCGGCGTACGCCCGACAACCACAAGCCGCCCCTCAACTCCCAAATCTACACCACCCCTCTCATTCCTACCGCAGTAAAAGCGGTAGTCATCCGGTTTCAGGGGAAGCCTTAGGTGTAGAGACAAAGGTAATAGGGACCGGAACGGTTGACCACATCAATGGGGAAGTGGCAATCCTACTACGCCCACCCTATCAGAACATTCGCCTGCCCCAATGGAACGGTCTCTGAGCACAGAGGCAATCGGCACGGATGCACTTGTAATGGCGGATTACCCCATAGTGAAAAACCCCGACGCCGCGGTTGAGAACCAGTTATCCTGCTCAAATGAGACACTCATATCTTTGAACGTCAATCGAACATGCCCCGACAAAATCCCCTCCCCCAGCGGAAAAATAAGAGTGCATAAATAATTTCCCGGTACCGACAAAAATTAGGGACTTACGGAGGTTTATAGTAATATGTAACTGGTATAGTCAGTTTGTAGACAACTACGCTGATGCCGTTGCCCTCCTGACCAACAGACTCAAACAGGGATCGAAATGGGTATGGACGGAGATCGAACAACGAGCGTTTGAAACTTCCCCCCCCCCCGACTAGCGATACGCCGCTGTAGAACGCGAGTGTTTAGCGATAATCTGGGCGACGGATACATTTAGACCGTATCTTGAAGCGCGACCGTTTGAGCTATTCACTGACAATGCTGTCCTAGGGCAAAGGGTAAAAATGCAAAATTGACTAGGTGGGCACTCCAACAATCAAATTTGGATTTCCGTACGATACACTTAGACCAACTGGAGGAATGGCTGGTAGGGGTACCCACTACATCATCTACCCTCATCACTACTAGTACCCAAGTTGACCATATCTTCGCAACGTCGGGAACGGACGACGTACACGGCGACGCCCCATTCTCCATCACCACACTCGTGTCCTGGCAATCCGACGACCCCCACACGCGAGACATCATAGAGTCGTTAAAATCAGATACCCCCGCACGAAACACCAGATGTGCCCCAGATTAGACGGGCAGTTATGTCCTATCGGATGGCCTTCTGCAAAGGGGCAAACAACAGTCGTTATACCTCGTACCCGATCACAACATGTGATATGGCGGTATCACGATCACATTATCGCAAGTAACCTTGGATGGAAGGAAACATACAGGAAAGTCAAGGACCGTTTTTACTGTAAAGGTTTAAAGAAAGACGTGAGGTTGTATGTTAAGTCATGTTACATATGTGCATGCACTAAACCACTAAACTCACGACCGGACGATCCCATATCCATCCGCAAACCAGATACACCGGGTATGCCTTAACGATAACGGTCCTCAATTTGTGTCGAACGAGATGCTCAGCGCACTTGAACGATGGGGGGGGGGGCACAGGGTTGGACCACTCCTATCTATCATCCGAAAGCCAACCCGGTTGAGCGCCGCAATCAAGACCTGTAAAAGGGATTACGAGCTACGCTTACCGACGACAAACATAGCACCTGGGACATGAAACTACCCCTTATCCTGTTCGCGATTCGAAACCACCGCAACGTTTACACGGGATACTCCCCCTCGGTACTCATACTCGGAAAAGAGTGCAAAAGGCCTGGGGACTGGGCACTGACAAACGATGGCGCGCTGGAAAACATTGTAAATAGCGAGAGGAAAATGAGTAACATAGAAGTAATGGGTAAACTAGGAAAGGACAGAGGGACCGAAAATAATTGCAAAGCCCACCATCTGTCCAAAGCACTTCAAAGGTTTCACGCAAGCTTCGCACCTAAATGGTGGGGACCAGTCAGGCTGGAAAAGCGAGTCGGAAAAGAAGTATTCCTTACCGACCAACAACCGCCCCGGAAAATTCACGTGTCCTGTTTGAAACGGGCAAAGCCTATTAGTGAAACCAGATAATAAAGTCAATCTGTTTCGGGCCAACTCATGGAAAAGATAACTGTAGAAATAGTTAAGACGGTCCCGATCACGGTCCTCCGGGCACATCCACTAATGTGGGCGGTATATGTGAGGAGCAGGGAGGGCCAAGCGGCGGAGGCGCAGCGGGCACTGGCCAGGCTAAATCCACCGAAAACCACTGTGGAGAGGGCCCACCCGGAGCCAATGCCAGCAATACCCGGGACGTCCACTACATCCATGCCGCCCACCTGCCGACCCACACCCACCTGCCGACCCACACCCACCTGCCGACCCACACCCACCTGCCGACCCACACCCACCTGCCGACCCACACCCACCTGCCGACCCACACCCACCGAGATTGCGACCTACGTCCGACACGTTCCACAAAACTTTATGTAGATTCATATTTTATTTGTACACATTTATACATCACCATTATTCATTTACTCAATGTATTATTCACATTGCTGTTACCAGTCTCAATAGTCTTGATTTCATATTACTGTATTCGTTGTTCATTGTTCTTATAAGAACGCTAGGTACTATCTAGTCTAGTTATTTACAGATCATTGGTACAATTTATTGTTATTCGTTGAAGCCATTTTTATTGTATACATTTTCAGAGAAATTCTCTGTATATTTAGGTATTATATTTTTTTTTAGATTGTGAGATAAAAACTTGGTGTGCAAAACATCCTTTTGTCATTTTTAAAATATCAGTGGGCAATGAAAAGACATTGAAATTGGTATAAAGGAAACTGAAGACCATTGTCATTGAATTTACAGCAATCTCATCATTCAGATCTCAATTCGACGTTTCAAGCGTTGACATCGATGAAGTGCATGTAAAGATCGAAACCCTGTCTGATATCTCTGAGAGATTTGAAATGCTTCAAAGCGAATTAGAGGACCTTGGTGAACAATTTCTGATAAACAACGCATTACTGAACGAGTGACATTCAAAGATTGTGTGTTGAGTGTCAAAGCATCTTTAACGAGATATTTAGATACCAGTCAGGAGAAATGTTCAAGCTCACTATCAGTCAGTCAAGTTATAAAATATAATGGTGAGTTCTATGAAATTACCTCCAATCAATGATCCAAAGTTCAATAGTGATTGGCAGATGTGGACGTCGTTCATCGACTCGTTTGATGTCATGTTTCATAATAAATAAACACTTACACCAGTTTAACGTTTGCATTATTTAACGATTTGTTTAGAAGATAAAGCTAGTGAAGTCATCAGATCAATATTCACATCTGGAAAAAATTATTTGCAAGTTTACAACACATTAGTTAATATATATGAGAACAAGGGTGAAAATATCCAATTGCAAATCAGTTGGATACTTCAAAGGTAAATATTGCATCAGCCACAGAGTTACAAATTTACATCATCGAATTAAGTCTAATGTCAACTCACTCAGGTCTTAAAAAAAAGTATAACTATGTATAATTAAAGGTTAATAAATATACGACTAATGTATAACAAAAATCTTACCTACAAAGTTCTATTAAGTTCAGAAAGTGGTCGTGATAAAAGAGAACGTTCAAAATCTGATGTAATTTGAGGTTGAACCCCCAACCTATCAGTTTGTTTTGACTCACGCTTTCCGGCACCTTCAGCCATTACGGCAACTCAAATAAAATTTATAAAAATAACAAAATAATAATACAATTAATATGTATTGTGATGACAGAAAGAGGGAAAACGATTAATTCAGTGTAGAGTCGATATAGTACCTTAGTTATCAATTTAAATAAAACTAGATAACGAAAACATGTTTGTTGGAACAATAAGTCCACGGATACCTCAACACGTGAGCAAAATAAATTAAAATTAAATAAGAATGTTTATAATAATTCAATAATTACGATTATCACAAAACGATGGATTAGTAAAATTAAATAAACGATAAAGAATTCCACATTGTGTGATCGCAGAAGTGCGTAATTGGATACAAAGGTCCGTAACACGAATACGAAAATATCACTGTCGAGATAAAAACCCGTAATGACAATATATCTTCTTCTTCTTCTTCTTTTGCCTTGCCTTCCTCCCAACTACTTGGGGTCGGCCACCCTTGTCCTACACCTCCACTTTACTCGGTCAATCACATCTCCTCTGCACACACCGACAGCCCTCATGTCATTCTCCAAAGTCTCCAATCATCTCTTTTTTGGTCTTCCTCTTCCTCTTTTCCCTTCAACGTCCATCTTCATAACCACTCTTACTGCATTCGTTTCCTCTCGCCTCATCACATGCCCAAACCATCTCAGCCTATTTTCTCTCATCTTGTTCACAATTGGCGCTACACCAACACTACTTCTCACGTATTCATTCCTTATTCTATCTTCTCTTGTCACTCCACTCAACCATCTAAGCATTCTCATTTCCGCAACATTCATATTTTGTTCTATTCTCCTGTTAACCGCCCAACACTCTGAACCATACAGCATAGTTGGTCTCACTACTCTTTTATAAAATTTACCTTTCAGCCTAATTGGAATTCTCTTATCGCATAACACGTCCGATGCTTCTCTCCATTTCATCCACCCGCACTTAATCCTATGTTTTACATCCATATCAAAGCCCCCGTCCTTTTGAACAAAAGATCCTAAATATTTAAAGCTCTCAACTTCACCTATCACATCACCATCTATTGTCAGTTGTCTCCTCATTCCTTCAACTTCTTGGTCTTTTTGTCCAAAATCATACTCAATATACTCAGTTTTATTTCTACTAATTCTCAATCCTTTTTCTTCGAGGGCTAACCTCCACTCATTTACCCTATTATTGACAACTTCCAGGTTTTCTTATGTTGTAATGGCAATATATATAACTGATAATTAATATATTATAAATAAATAATTAAAAACAACGTAACTGACGAAAATATAAGACAACAGAAGAATTCCCAAATATGTAAAATTAACTTGAAGGCTATGACTTCGCCGTAACCAACAGCTTTCTGGTAACGATAAATGTAATAAATGTTGTTAAGCCAATATAAATATTTTATTAAAATTCAAACTAAAATTGAGATCTAGAATGCAGTATTTGAGAACTAATAAAAAAAATGGTAACTATAAAAATGAAGACGAAAAAATTAATTAACACAACGGGAGAAATGAAATATTCACAACGCGAGGCGAGATGTCATCTGTGTCATATTGACACGAAGTAGTAACTAAGAACATATAAAATTACGTATTGGTTCGCGTTCATTGGGAACGACTAAAATGTACTAAATCATTGACATTATATTAGATTTGAGAAAAAATAACACATGAACAAATAGAAATATTTGAAAAATTTCATTAAAAAACTTATAACCGACTCATTGTTTATAGAATAATTTAAAACACGTTTGCATAACAGTCAGATAAAACTCACGAACCAGCATAAACAGCAAAAAAATTAAAACGCAAAGAAAAATTATTTACGGCAGCCGGAAAACACATCGCGCAATACCGAAATACTTAAATATAATTTACGTAGAATACCTAACACGAAAGAGACAGATTTTAAGGTAGTGTGTAACCTTCTCTACCCAAATTACTCTAATTAATTTATTAATTTGATGCATTCGGAATAGAACATCATAGCAAATAAAAAAATAACTGACCTACGAAGAGCATTGAGAAAAGTGAAATAATAAAATTACTAATGGGAACACCCTAACATTAGAATCAATAATAATAATAATATATATATATATATATATATATATATATATATCTTAATTAAATGTCTTCACTGATGACTTCGACGTTGATGATGATGATTGGTGACGAGATTGGTTGTATGGCAAACTCCATATTGCATTTATTCACAAAGCCTCGTGATCCGGAAGTAAAATCGCAGACATCAGCACAGCAATGGAACGGCAACAAAACGGCTTTCGTATGTACAACTCATGGGAAGGTACGGCAACTTCATAATCTAAAACATGGTTTACGGCAAACAAAAAAGTTCGAAAGTACCGAATTCGGTAAAATGTTATGAGCCAATAAGAAACAATTTGAACCGAAGCAAACGCTACACGACTATAAATAACAATTAAACTTTAAATCAAAAGAACATATCCTGGCAGGCTCGCCATTCTGTAAGGTTACCATTCATACAATTAAAAAATTCATAATTCGGCCTGATACAATGGCCGTGGTTGTACATTACATGGCATTTAACATTGATATATAATAAAAAATAGGGTCGCCAACCTACTGGGCGAGACCATGAGGTCGGACCACAGTAGGATTTTTGTTGGAAAAATACCACGGCGACAATGAAGCGAACATGGTATTTTTCGAAAATGATTAACATAAAAACAGTACATAAAATTAATAATTGAGTTGTAGTGTTGCTTCAATACCTCGTGACAGTAGATCTATCATGTGGGATGGTCTTGGAGATCATTGCCCGTACCTTATATACTAAAGATTTTTGTTGGAAAAATAAAATACACGAGTCCGTTGAAGACGTAAAACACAAGAAAAAGACAATAGATTAAAGTTAAATTGAAATGGAATTTATTAAAGATAATTTAAGTGAAATGAGGCAAAAAATCGAATGATCAAAAATCTCATCTGAAATTGAAGGGGGGCAGTCAAATAAAATGTATTTAAACAAAAAAAAATGACACCTACGCTTTTAAAAATAATGCGATGAACGCCTTCGGGTACCCACCGGCTGTCCAACACGGCGTACCGCTAAAGCACGGCGGGTATACGTTCCAGACAAGTTGCTAGTTTGTGGACTAGTCAAACATGTCTGCAGAACGCTAGGACATCCCGGAATGAAATGCACCACCATCATCTGATCATAAATTTTACAATGATAATAAATATGAAACGGGGCGGATGGTCTGGCACACATCCGTCACCATTGTAGATCTCAATGAAAAAAAATAATAATAATACCCAATTGGCTCATAATAATAATCAAATAAAAATACAAATATTAAAAATAATACATTACCAACCCCGGAGGGCTACGAGAGCTGCGGCCCAGTTCGGCCGACGCCATATAATAAAAATCACATTTTAATTGTTCTTTTTTTTTTTATTTTTCAATGGCCGCATGAAACGTATCTGCTTCCATATGGGTATGTTCTGGTATTAAAAATGTATGATGGATAAGTAGATCTCTTCCTTTTTATTTTAAACAACCAACCAAGTACAAAAACATTACAGTCATGTAAATATTTCTGTTCTGACCTGGGCAACAATCATTGTATAAAATGATCTCTACTATTATAGTAGTAATTGAAAGTTAGTAGTTAAGTTTCGTAGTCACATGGGCTAGTGGGCTAAGGTGTTGATGATAATTAAAATAATTTAAATTTAGGATAGGTTAAGTTTCGTTTACGTTGTTGTTGATGTTAGCACTGTCGTTTTAGCCAACTAGCCCATGTGACTACATTTTACTACGTTTAATAATAATACTTTTTTTTTTTTTGTTCACTTTCTCACAATTAAACCGGATTAAGTTTAAAACTAAAACTAATATTATTGTATAACAAGTGGTATCGTGTTCAAAACCTGTATTCAGATTGACATTTTTTTTTTCAATTTTTAACATTCTTTTATTTATTTTATTCGTTATTTTAGTTCAACTACGAAAGCTAGATAGTACAAATTTGATGTATTTTTTTACTGTTTCACATTTTTCCATATTAACTAAAAGCTAATGCTTTAAGTGTTTTAATTCATTTCATCAGTGGTCATTGTGAAAGATAAACACACTATTTACTATTACTAGGCTTATAAAATTTTAATTAATAATGGATTTGTTAGCAGAAATTGAAAGGGATATAACTGAACTTGGAGTAATTTATCCAGTGAGATTTTGTTAAAATGAACTGGCTGATTTCTATACTCAATTAGCTAAATTAAAAAGTTTAGCTATTAAATGTGGATTGGAAAAGAACAATAATCATTATTTGATTTGTGCTTGGTCCAATGAAAAATGTCAATGTGGACAAGACACGTGTATGTGTTTTATTACAAATTTTACATTTTTTGATTTAAAGAAAAAATTATTGGCTATAAAACAAAGATTATTAGTCAAATAAGTATACATTTTTTAATATCTTTAGAAGTACATACCTGTGTTGTCATATTTTTACATAATCGACCGTTCAGAACTTACTGTGTCATTAGTTGTGTTTTTGTCGTGGTTCAATATTGACTGTGTTTGTTTTTTATAAATTATTTCAATCATATTTTAATGTGTAAAATGTATTTATTACTACCAATTACGAGTAGTTGTAATCAAATTCAAAAAAAGAACCGGATGGGCCTCGCTCTGCTGTACAGTTAGGGGTGGAGTGCACCTCGCTTATAGGATAGGTCATTATTATAATGGATTTGTGAAATTTGAATGCAATGATAGATATCATTGTATACGAATAACGATTCTGAACGGAGTTCATATGTTTGTCTAGGATATAATACATTGTTATTTATAAACATTGTAAAAAGTATATTTTATTTTGAAACGATAAATATATTTTTCAATTAGGATGGGTTGGCAGTTGCATACAGCGATATAGTTTGTCAGTCTAGAACATTCTACATTATATTATATTTTACATGTAATTTTATGTCAATATTCGCTGTTCAAACGCTTATAAAAAAGAATTGTGCCTATGGACTTTAATAATTTTTGAATGACATTAAGAACTACTTCTGTGGAATCTTCTATTAAATTTTCAAGTATTTTGTAGAAGCCAAATTTTTTTTATCACCGATTATAAAAAAAAAACGTAAAAAAATAGAATATTTTAAATGCCTATAAGTGGCTTAAAAATCAATATAATATTTTGAAAAAAATATGACATAAAGAAAATACCAATCTTAACAGCTGGTAGAAATTTCAAAAATCTGCGACTTATACTTTTTGAATTAAAACAAATATTTAAAATCGTTTGAGAATAAATCGCTATTTTATGCAATTTCGTAAATATTTAAATTTCAAACAGTCATAAAATTTTTTCCTCTAATTCCGGTAGAAATTTTTTTTTAAGATTTTTGAAGAGTAGCTTATAGATAACCTAGTGTTAAAATTTTGAACCTTAAGTATGAACAGAAAAAATTTTATGAATATTTATCTACAAAATAACTTGCAAATTATCGTGATTTTTACACATTTTATACAAATTTGAGCTTTAAGGGCTTATAAAAAAAAATTGTGACTTACGATTTTAGATTTTTTTTTATCAGTCAAGGAACAACTTATAAGAAACTTTGCATTAAATTTTCAAGATTTTCTGGGCAGCCAAAAAAATTTTATTGTTATTTAAAAAAAAAATACTTAAAAAAATTGAAAATTTCAATTGTCTATAAATAGCTTAATAAAAGTCAAAATACTTTGAAAATTTAATGGTGTATAGAAAACGCTAATCTAAACATTTGGTGAAAATTTCAAGTATTTACATCGATTAGTTTTTGAGTTATAGCAAAATAAAAAATTTGATTATGTCGAAAACTGGTTTTGCGTAAAAACTCCCAATTTTTTTATGGTTTTTCCCGTCGCATTTAAAAAATATTGGAAATTTTTTACTTTTGATCCCCCAAAGTACCAAATAGATTCACTTTTCTTTCAGAAAAGTTGCTCTATAAGACAATCGAAGCATTTTTACTGCCCCAAATCGTGTCGACAGACACAAAAAAAAAAAAAAAAAAAACACACATCATTGTAAAATCAATACATTCTTCACTCCGTTCAGAATCTAAAATTACAATTGTATTTTATCAGTTATCAAACCGATAAAATGTCATCATACCATGTGTACAGCTCCGATTAAAAACCGAAGGCGATCAACCAGAGTAACAAAACAGCCCTCATATTTCCATCGGGAATTTAATTGTTAAACTGACATTACTTTCACACATAGTAATGGATGCCGTCGTATGTAAATCAGTTTTCTGCATTCAACAACATAATATAAAAAACAATTTTGTTGGCTATCTACTCAATCGTTATTTAACTGTTGTTATTTTATTTGTATGTAACGTGAGTAAAAAATATTTAATATTTAATATTAACCAATGGAATACATTTATGAGTACGGTTATTATTCAAATCATGTTTGATAACATAACCACATCATATCATATAAAGCGAATAAAATTAGACAGTAATTTTTTTTACAAAGTTTGTGCAAAATCTGACTCAGTTAAACTTCAACTTGACAATAATCGAATTACATTAAGTCATAGCAATGTTCAATGTACCTATACAATATTGTAGCGCATGTATTAATGCTTGAAATCATAGAAAAATCAAATAAATTAAACTTTTACCAAATTGTAATTGATGATATGTACACAACAATTAAATATGAAATGTTATATTTAACACCAGAATGTATTAGTTGTGATTTTATTAGTTGATATATAAAAGATTACAATTTTAAAATGGATACAGTGAAACCTCTATATAGTGGACAGCCACGGGGAATTAAAAATTGTCCACTATTGAGAAAACCTTTACTTAGTGGACATTTTCAAAAAATTACTAAATGTCCACTATAGGGAGACACTATAGGAAATGGGCTATATGTACACTGTATACATATGAACATATACTTTGGAATATTAATTTATTATTTATTATATATATTATAATATAAATATGTATGTATATGTATATGTATGTATGTATTAAAAATATATGTATGTAGTATAAAAATGTTTAATGATTAAGTAAAATTAAAAAAATTCAGAGACCAGTCCCTTACTTGCACTGTAGTGAGACCCACCCTGGACTGACTCACGCAGTGCACGTATACGGATAACCCGAACCAGTCGAACGGTTTATGTGGCGACCAATGGTGCAATAGTTGGACTTATTGTATCGGCTACCACAATCACACCTTGGCTCCCCTCTTTCCCATCGTCGCGCAACCGTCCGTTATCTTCTTTTAGTTTCATTTTATTGTACGTTTTTAAACAGTGTGTTTCAAATTCAAAGTAATAAACTAATTCATTATCATTTCGATAAACTTTGTTCTTTCCTTTTTATTCTTTTTGTTAATAAAACACCCACAACATACAGTTCAAATTGTAATTTTTCGAATAGGGAAACCATTAAGATAAGATAAAATATGAACGAATATATAACAGATAAATATAGTGTTTTTAATATGTACGTTTTCGATATGTACATTTATGAGAGGTAATTTTTAATTTGGTACCAGTTTATTGTGTCCACGTCCACTATTAGGAGTGTCCACTACTAAGAGGTTATAACTCCTATTATGCGCTTACATTTTTGCCGGGGAATTTAGAAGTGTCCACTATTGAGAGGTGTCCATTAATAGAGGTTTCACTGTAATATGAAAGATGAAGATAAATCATTTATTCTGGAATTGCAGTTATTGTATCATGAAAAATCATATTACAACCTGAATCAAAAATTATCATAGCTGAATGATTAATTTAATTTTGTTATCCTCAGATTTATTTTACACTTCAACACTTATTTTAGAATAATTATTTTTTTCAAAATTGTTATATGTGTAAAAACGTTTGTATTTGCATAAGTATTTTTACAATATTAAATTTATGATTTAAATTTGTTTCACACTACTTGGTTTATTTTAGAATTATTATTATATTATTTTATATGTTTATTGTGTGGATAAAATAATTTGTACTTGTGTTAATATTATAACTCCGTTTGTATTTATGTTTTGAATTTATTCCATACTACATCGATTATATTTATATTATTATTATATAATTTTTTTTATTTTTAAGTAGAAAATTCATGTTTATTGTATAGTTAAAATATTTTGTAATTATATTAGCTTAATTATTAAGCCTTAATACATAATATACTCTTCACTTTTTAACTCATAAATCGTTTTCTTTAATACTGGTTGTGTAAAATGACCTTCTATAATTTAATGATATCAAATCTATTGTTTTAGATGTAATGTTACATGTTCATCAATCATAATAAAACTTAGGATTTCATAAAATTAATATAGCAATGTAATAAAATTGAATATTCAGTTCAAAATTCAGTATAATTTCAAATATATTTCGTTCACCTAGATTTCATAATTTTAATATAACAATGTGATAAAATTAAATATTCAGTTAAAAATTGTATTATTAAAATAAATAAGTAATAATCAAATCGTGTAAATATAATCCATGGTTTTATGTGATAGATATAAATATAATTCAAATATGAATATGAGTATAATTTCAAATATATATGTAGTCCGTTCACTTTTAATTTCTCATAGTTAAACTCGTATAAATATAATTCAAACGTAATAAATGCAAATGTATTTCAAATGTAATTCAATGTGAATGGTGAAACAATATAAATCAAACTATAATTTATGTGTCTCGATGGATTTGTCAGGATCCCTCATGAATCTGTCCATTATTGAATCTTGTAGAGTGTTGAATGTCGAAATTATTGGCTTATCTATATTTGCTCTCTTCTAAATACACATTTAGCGTTAAATGTACATGTTTTCCATCTATTTAAAAAAATTCTAGTTACTTTTTATTGTTATTAATAAATAGTAAAATTAATAATTACCTTTCTTTTGATTCAATTTTTCCCATGTCAACCGTTTAGTATTTTTGGATGACTAAGTAATTGTTTTCCCCTGAACTTTAATAATATAATTTCCTGTTCTATTTGCTTTTTTAATTCTTATACAATTTTGAATATCTGAAACTACTCCATCACCGTATTCTTTTTCCAAATTTAATAAATGTGCGTGTAACTAAGATAATAATGAAAAAAAAAAAAAAAAAAACATGAAAATGGTGATTAAAAATAACATACTTTCAATTTTTTTGGTTTTGTTTTCACAGGAAGCTTTTTCAGTGGCGTATCCAGGATTTATTTTACGGGGGTGTTTTGAAATTTAAAAGACATTTGGTTATAGTTCAGGGGGCT
>JASXSY010000134.1:0-112091 GCA_034509805.1 Sipha maydis
TTATATTCGACCGAATATTTCGGTTGGATCATTCATGATAATAGTAGTATATAATCATTGAAATTAGAATGTTAATCATTAAAAAAAAAAATGCTTACCTAGGAAGACCTTAACACCCAGAAATCCACGTGCGATGGACAGGAGCATCGCTCCCATCGACACTGATCCCTTCGGACGCGAATACATAATCCGCTTTCGTTTGTTCTTTGGGCCGGATATCTTGCTGTATATCAATACCGCGAATGACAGCCCGATTAGCAGCAGAAAAACCACATAATCAAATATAATGCTTTGCATGTTTTATAAAAAATGTTCTGAAAAAAAAATAATAATAATAACAATTACCTATTAAACTATCAAACCAACAGTAATTTATTAGTATTGCAGTTATATAATGTTTAAATGTTTTTTTTTTTAGTACCGAAAAGTTTCCACGATGTATCTCATTGTTTTCATTAGTGGAAAAAATATTATCGTCATCAAATTACTTAAATGTACCTATTCAATTATATTTAATAGTTATATTAATTATATTTACTATTTTAAAAAATAATAGACTAAGGAAATGCTCACATATGAAATAAAAAATAACTTGTCATTACGATGAACTAAACGACACCAGACGCAGAGACTTTATCTTTATAAACACAAAATTATTGAATAGTAAGTTTTAGGAATCATCTAAGGACGTTGAAATCGTTTCAAAAAATATTAATATTCACACTTCAATCGCCGTGTATACTAATTAAATATACATAAAATATTTAATATTATTAAACATAATGTAAACATAATCATTACTATTATATGTGATAAAGCAAAAAGAAAAAAAGACGGATATTAGTAAAATATTGTTTGTACGTAGAACTTTCCTTTTTTTTTTTTCTATGTCATTTTAATTATTGCCGCGCAACGAATGCTTGTTTAGTTGTCATATTTTACAAATTTACGAATATACAATAATTGTAATTACATTAATAGGCACAATATTTGAACATTAAGAGACACACTATCGTCTTTCAGTTGTCTGGTTGGTTCTCGTGCTGAACTTCTGAACATTTATCTTGGGAATACGTAGAACTAACATTTACTAGAAAATTGTTGAAGTATAATAAAATATTTTCTGTAAACACAAAGTGGCCGTATAGTTATTGAAAAATCACGTTCAGTTTTTTACGAGTATTTTATAAGTAATTATTCACTTGTCCATAACACTCGTGGTTGGAAAATAATTCATCTTATGGTCTAAGTCAGAAGTATCCAACATACCCGTCAAGCTACTGATTTTTTGTCAATATTATTCCAAATTTGAAAAATTAGGTACGAAGAAGGATTTCAATATTTAGCTCCACATACTCGAATACTTGATAAAACAAAAATTTGAATTATAAAAATAAAAAGTAAATATACATTTTTCGAAAGTCTAACTAAATCTTATGTATTCTTCGATTCCATTACCTCTCTATTACTCAAAAAAATTTTGGCTAAAGCGTATCTCAGATTTGGCCCGACGTGAAAAAAGAAAAAGAAAAAAGGTTAAAGACCCCTGGTTAGGTACATATATGAAAAGGGACACAATTTTTACGGAAAACAAATTATTTATTGATACGTGTATCTTGTGTATGATATTTTTTACTTGGAAAGTGATCAAAGGTTTCTCGTAATATTATTTTATTTTTGTCTATTTATCGTTGACAAAAAAAAAAAATACAAATATAAATATTGGCTTAAGTGTATGTCTGCTATTAAGTTTTCCCCGATGCGAGTGTCGATTCGATGGATTTGAAACGTTCCATGTTTTGATTAGACAAACATCAGCTCTTAAACGCCGACTTCATTTGATCGGCGCGCATACTGTATGATATTTACTCGCGAAAAGCTTGGCTGCGAAACGTATCTCGCGCCTAGACGCGATAATAAACTATAAATTTGCTTGTCGGCCAGCGGTATTTTCGAGGAGTCTAAAACAATATTCGAAAGAAAAATAACCAGCGTCCGTCAACGATTATTTTCGTTGAATATGCGCGTCAAAACTGCAGCGGTGCGGTAATACATAAAACTAACTACGGTCAAAAACGAAACCGGTAGAAATCTATTGTTATTTAATTTTTTTTTCATTCTAAATAAGCGAACCGAAAGCGAGAAAGAAGAATAAAACATTTCTCGTTACGTCGTGGTGTTCGTTTTTGTTTTGTCAAACTCGAGGTGCAAAACACTGCAGCGTTAACTGTTAAAATATCTAACCTTTTTTAAACGCAGTAAGCGTTTACGGATTACGAGCGCGGTACGCGCGTGAAATCGTTGATTTGTACAACACATTGTCCACCAAGAGTACGGGGTTGGTTGACATTTGTAGTTTATCGACAGCGATTAACGGTCGGTGAACGTTTAATGATTTTCCAACAATCACTGCGATCCGTGGAAATGCAACCCTAAGATCCTGTACCCACCGCGTTGAACCGATCTCGGTGCGTACCATAAAACGCGGCTTTAACCGATCATCATTGTTTAAAAAGCTATGTTGAATAATAAGTGTAAGACTAACCATAACTATAACTCTGTACACGGTAACGAGTACCGGAGTACGTTGATCTTTCTCCCCTGAACAGTACCGACGTCGGTGGACACGAGGGTCGAGGTGAAACACAATTGTACCTAGCCAATTATTGCATACGAAACGTGTTGAAATCGTGCTGTTCACATCGGTTTTGTGTTCGTTTGAATTGTTCAAAAAATCCGTTTTTAACAAAATATCGATTGGCTTAGTCGCGTAAGACATTTTATTTTAAAACAATTTTAACGTTACGAGCATGTCATACTACGTTGAATTAGAATAATCACAAATCGAAATTAGGAGCTTGGTTTTCACGTAATGAAAAAAATAATCGGCAAAATATTGAACGTTATACTTAGATTTTATAAAAATATAATTTTCCGAATGTCAACGAATACGTAAAAACAGTTCGAACTCGTATCTTTATCACTGGGAATTCAAATTTACCTTTAGGAAAAAGTGTATTTTGTGCTCTCCGATGCTCTAATCGATGACAATAATACAACACTAATACCCAGCGTAATGTTTAAACGTATACAATATTATATAAATATATTGATTAACGTGGTCGTGAGCCACTGCAAAAGCGTATTATATTTTATTCAATCGGAAATGTGAAGTTGCAAAGTCTCGATCCCGGCGTCCCAATATGAGCACCTAGTGGCAACCGCCATAGTTTAAAGAGGATCGCCAACACAATCTTTTCGAGGGTTAGATCATTTTGTATCTTCTAATACAAACAGAAATATTGAATTGAGAAAACGAATAAAAATAAAACATTGGTTCGTTTCGAGAGAAGAAAATATATTAATAAAGAAATAATAATAACTAACAAATAATTAATAAATGGTTTAAAAGTGTTATTGGTTTAAATTTGGTGCAGAGAAAGCTCGAAGGGCGTAGAACTCCGATTAAATAACGATATAATAGAAAAACTAAAAAATATGTATTAACAAAAACATGAGCTTATATGGCCATTCGTCGAACATCACATAATTTTTTTTTTTTTTTTTTAATGATTCGTATTATTTCATACGGTTTACGTTCACAATATTTTTAAAATAATCATTTTTTTACACAGTTTATCTTAAAAAAAGTAATTATTTTTCATACTTATACATGTACATCATCTACTTCGTATCATCCGTCTGCGGAACAATAATAATAATATTAATAACAAGCTATATTTAATACGAACGAGACGAATGAAGTATTGCGACTAAGTTTAATCAACGGTCCAATAGAATATTACACTACTAAGAATATAAATCATTCGAAATATAATTTGTTTTTTACTGTGCAACATCGTTTTTCTTGCAAGCAGTTTGCGATGAAACCTTCAACGGCAAAGATGACTGGACAACACGTAGTAATAAGACGTAAGAAAAGAAGATCATCAGCCGAAACGTTTTGTTTTTTTTTTTCTTTTTCTAGTTAAATGTAAGACAACGTTTAAAATACATTAAAACAATATTATATCTGTCGAAAAAGCAACGAGCATATTCCGATAATAATATTATGAAACCGAGGGAGGGTAAAACGGATTAAGTCTCACGTCATTTTTTTTTTTCTATGAAAATAACGTAACTGTTTTACGTCGTAATAACGTGTATTGTATACACGGTCGGTGATTGCATTTATACGACTGAAATAATTAACGACGAACAACTAATAGACATACATTATTATTATTATTATTATGTATACACCATATGCACGTGCCGACTGGACAGTGTAATAACACTCGTCCACGTTAGGTATGTTATAATTGCGTACACGTATCGATCGAAATGTTCTAAAAATGTTTAACACTTTTGTTTGTTTGTTCTTCGTATTTTTATTGTTACCGTGTAAAAAAGAACGTACGTAATGATTGCATACAAGTTCTCAACAATCGACACGATCCGTAAACACGTCATTACAACAATAATCCGTCGAACCCGATCGATATCGTAAAAAGCAAAGAAACGGAAAATAAAAACATTATTTCGATTACCATAACGATTACGAATCGATACGAATATTATTCATAAACTATATGTACATGTATACAATGGAACCTGGATAACTCGAATCGGTTGGAGGCAAAATATTGAAAATTCGAGTTATCGAAAATTCGACTAGCAGAAAACCTGGATAACTCGATTCGTAAAAAAAAAATAAAAAAAATATTTGTTTAATCGAAAATATTTTTTTTATTCAACAAAAGCTTCGTTTTATATTCTTTTTTTCACTTACGTATTTACTAATCAATATATAATGTATGTACATGTATTAGGTTAAAATTCAAAAAGAGTAAACAGTTATAAATAGGTAAGCAATAAAGAAAATATTTATAGTGTAATAAATAAAGTAGCTCTATTTTTAGAAGAAATCAGATATTGTTGATTGTTTTTTATTGTTTAATAAAGACTTATCGGTAAAGTTTTTAATTACGTTTAGCGCGTTAAAAATATCGTCTGAAATTCCTCGTTGTTCTTGAATATATTTACGGACAACTTGTAAACCATCTTATGGCCGGGCATGAGCAGTTTTAGGCAAAGGCAATTCCTCGTCGACATGACTCTCTCCTTCCCCACCAATTTATTGACGTATGCATTTCGTATTTCAACCGAAGTTTAATTTTACCAATAATGAATAGATAAACATTGGACACATTAAATGTAGATAAAACTTTGATATCGGACGTCATTCTGTACTTTTTAACATTAGATTGATAATATTAATTGGTGTACGATTGGAAGTACAGTATAGAAGTACTACACAGTATTTCAGTAATTTTCGGTTATGTATGTCAAACAAAAATTCGAGTTATAAGCTAAAATTCAGTTAAAATTACTTCGATTAATCGAGAAATTCTAGCTATCGAGGACATTTATCAGACGTATCATATTGAAAGGCAGAAGCCAAGGCATTTCTTGGAGTTCGAAAATCCGACTTGTAAAGGTTTAATTTATCGAGGTTCCAATCTAGATTTATACATACATATATGTACACATAGGCACCAGGTTTTGAAAATGTCATGGGGGTCTCACTATTTTATAAACACGTCGTATACAGTTTAACATAAATAATTTAATTTTCCTTAAATTGATCATTAAACAATTAATAAAATATAGTTATTTGTTGATTTGTATGTTATAACATTTTAATAGTATTAGTAAATGAAATTTAAATCATAAATAACCACAATACAAAAATTAAAAAATACCAATTTAATTTTGAAAGTTACATGCCTTATATAAAAAATGTATTTTCTCAATAAATTTCTTATGAATAAAATTAGTATTTTGAGGGCATTTAACAATTTGAGAACCGTGGGGGACTGAGCTCCACCTTATGAAGCTCATGGAGGACTATGTACACATATGTGTGTGTGTGTTTAATACCACATGTATGCCAAGTTTAGTTGAACGGTTATAGTTAATCAACAAAAGTTGAATGAAATCTGTAGAGAGAACCTTTGTTTCAATATATTTAAACAACTATTGAATTGGTCAAAAAAAGTTAAAATAATAATTGAAATCTATGAACAAAAATCGATTCCAGTCTTATTTCACTTTTGTTGAATCAATAATCTTTTAAGCTTGACTCGTGAGAACGCGTCTTAAGGATGGATACGGCACATATCGAATTCGATAAAACCATGTTGTATGCGTGTGGTGGCTTTTCGTCGCGCGGAAATCGTCGGTAAAGGAAACGAAAAATCCCGCAAAACGGTCGCGGGAACAGTTCATTCATACCCGTCGTTCACGCGACGTATTCGTACGGATAACGCAGTACCTATTAACGACGGATTCGATTACGCTGTGCGGTGGAAATTGTATTATTTCCACTTAACCATCACGCCCACGCCCACGGAACATTCGACGAACACCTGTGTTAGCAATTTACGAGAAATTAAAAATTAACGCAATTGTTCGAAACGATTGGTTCGGCCATGTGTGTAGGTAAACCGTTAGCTTCAACCGTCCATCAGATACCCAGTACTGAACCGTAGGAGGTGCACCGCCTCGACAAGGGCTATAGCCCATTTGCGCCCAAGATAAAAAACTTAACACCCTGATTTATAGCCCAAATGCGCCCATTTTGCATGCAACGTTGCCGTTGTTGTTTGAAAATATAAAATCCTACGTAAAATCAAAATTGATAAAAAGTAATAATTTTAAAAATAATGTTAAATACTACACAGTACGCATTATATATACATAAATATTATTTATATTGCATTAAATTATAAATTTCAAATAGAAATATTTTTACGTAAAATCAAAATAATTAATAAATACAATTACAATAATATACACATATATATCAATATTTTAAATATTATTAATAATGCATGAAAGAAATGTATATAGAACCAAAATAAACCAAAATAAATAATACGTATTAGTTGTCGGTTGTTGTTGAAGATTGTTTAATAATATAAAATCCTACGTCAAAAATAATCAAAATTAATAATATACATTGGTCAATAATAAGAATGTTAATAATACAAAAAAAAATAGTTACACGCCAATATACTCAACAAATGGCAACGTTGCACGATTTTCGCCTGATCTGAATCGGGCGCGTACGTGCTATGATTTGGGGCGCAAATGGGCTACGATCGATTGATTCGGGCGCAAATGGGTTGCGACGTCGACAAGTGCGTATTCGGCGCCGTCGATTGAAACCGTCCAATTAGGACAAACACACCTAGTGTTCGTTTCCGGACGTCTACGAGTTCATAATGTTTTAATATCGTCCCGAACTCGAGTCGATTAATATTTTTTTTTATTTTTTCATCGAATCTCCACGACCGTGATCACGTTATGCGAACGACGTCGTAGTGTTTGGAACGCGATGTTTCAGCAGCACTCTGCTTTCGGTCCGTTAATGTTAACAAAAGTCAAACGTACATCGAAACCAAACGTTAATCGTTCTTTCTTATTTTTCTCGAAAGACCACTGTATTGTTTTCTTCTGTTTTCCAATTACGGTACTTAATAGTAATATACACCATCTTAAAACCAAACACAAGCCCCGTCGAATCCCTTTACCGTTGCCCTCAGAGCGTCATAATTGCAGTTATGCATAGTACTGCAGCAGCGAACGTTCGCCATTAACGTTGGATTGAGCGACAAACCGTAACAACACACCCGAACCGAACACTATTTACGCTTTTATTTCATGCGTTCAACGTATGATCTGCGAACGATGACGATTTCAAACGATTCGCGATCGATACGAGGTTTATTTATATTTGTTTGGGTACGGCGACCGTACGTACATTGTCAGCTGACGATGATATACGTAACTCGCATCGGATTGCGCAACGGATAAACACAAACAATAATAGTACGCACATTGTCAGCCGGTTAAATTTAACGAATAATGAAGAAACGAGCTGGACGGAATCCAACATCCGCTTCAGATATCGATACAATTATTATGTTATCGTAGTCGCTCCGATCGTGTCGTTATTGTTTTTGTTGAAATTCGTTATCATCGTACCGACATGTTTACTCGAACTGCAGTTCACCGATATAATCATATTTGTACATCGATACGTTTCTCTTGATCGATCCGTACGGTTGCATTAACTGTACACGTACAATATTTTTAAGTGGGTATTTAAACGATTACGGTACGGTAATATCTACCGCGTACAGTCGACGTGACGAAAATACCAAATGCTAATGTTGTTACGTAAAAGTCAACTCGACGTGAACACTCAATGCAATCGGTGGTTTCGAAGAACTGCGTTTACCGCGGGAACGATACGCGATCGTGGTACATGCTATTTTACTGATTTTATCAACAATGTGTTCGAATAAAATATAAGTTTTTTATCGACTTCAATCCGTTTCACTTAATGCCATAGCAATACGATTAATTTCAAGAATGAAAAAAAAAACGATCGAAATCCGAAACGCTGATACGAACTCGTAATCGTAAGTGTTCGGAATATCATCGTTTTTACTCGGAAATCGTTATGGATATCATAAGACGAAAAGTAATGGTCGTAATTAATGACGTTTCAGATTAAAAACGATGCACCGTTTATTACGAACCGCAGTGTCTGTAAACACACCGCATTATAATACGCCCATTACGTCACTCATAACGGATCGTAACTACCTAAAATATTAATAATATTCGGATTCATTACAATAACAGAGTGTTTTGTAGTCCAAACAAGTGTATAAGACCGTAACACGGTATTAGTTGGTAACGAATTCATCGTGAGTTGAACATAACACAAAAGACAACCGTATGAATAATATCACGATTGTTAGAATGTTTAACACATTTTAAGTCCTTGAATCGTATTTTTAGAACGGCCTATAAAAGTCTATGAATAATCATAACGGTCAATAAGTTTTTTTTTTTTTTGTACGACACAGTTCCTAACCAAAAAATCAAATCATAAAAACTTAATCATTGAAAATGGAGAACCTCATAAACAGACTGTCACTCGTCGTATGCGCAGTCTCCATTTGATGACGAACCGTCGAAATATTAATTTTTAGACTATTGGAATCGGCGCAGCTGTACACTGTGTAATATAATGGCACATTTATTTCACAATGGGTTCGTAAAATATGTTTCCCTTTGAAAAGGTTTCTCTTTCTTTTTTTTTTTTATGAAACACGTCGTCTAAAATTATAATTTTACAATACGTCCGACGATTTGTATATTTATTATTTCCTTGACCTTGGGATATCGACGTTATCGACACAAACTAATAAGTGACGACATATTCGTTCAATTGTTGGAAACGGAAATTTAATGCGAATTACAATAATTGAACAATAGTTTTTATTTGTTTTACAATAATCGAATATTCGTGGCGATTTGAGTTCTAAATATATCACCGTCGATCGTAATGTACGAGTGTGCTTACCACACTCACTCTTATCGATTAAAAAACACTAAGAAAACCAACCTTGTCTTTGAAAACATCTCTGTAAAATAACAGTAACGACAACTTGACCACATCGAACTAGTGCAAACAAACAGAAACTTTTCGACTTGGTCGAAAAACAAGGTATCGAACATCAGAGTTTAAAATGTGGAAAACGCGACCCGAACGCGCGACATTTGCCCGACAAGATTAGAGTTGTCCGCGACGCGACGTTTACTCGGAGAGCCGATCGCCCGAACTTTTTATTGCGGCGAAAACACGTTGCGGGGGAGGAAAAAAGCTGCCCGCTCGCAACGCACCCGTCGCACGGCAGCTGAACCACAGGTGAACGCGCGCGCGGTCTTATCCCGTGTTTTGGCATTTCATCCGTGTGCCGATGTGTAGGAACGTGAACGTACGTTTCGGCATCGGTCGGTTGGAAATCCGTTTCGAACGCGGTTCTCGTCGCGCGACGTCGAAAAACAACGGAATAAGAGTATCGAGAGATTAGTGCGTGCGCGCGTTTAATTCCGGCGGACGAGAACACCGTTTGAAACTCTGCAGGAGTCGTAGAGCAGCGGCTGCGTTCGCAGAGGTGAAAATGTCGTATGGATTACCGGTACGCGTTTCTGACGAACGTGCGGACACGGACGAGTTCGGGGACAAGAACGCTGAATCGGCCGATTTTCAATGTAGGTAGTACCATTTTTAAATCTAAAGCAGTAACTCGCACGGCAGGATATTACTTGATTGAATTGGGGTTTTTTTTTTTTTTTTTTTTATTTTAATCGCAAGACTCGTTTTGTGTTCAACTACGAGGGGACACGGTCCGCGACACTGTCGGTTACGTCGAAACGTGCCCTTCTCGCTCCGACCCGCAGACACACATCGTGGACGTTCGCGTGTGAAAGGCAAACGCGATCGAACGATCGACGTCTGTATACTGTACCTCTCGGTGTGTGTCGACGAATATCCAACGTTGGCGATCGTGCTCAGCGACGACGACGACGAGAAGACTAGCGTTTCGGGCGCAGCAACACTACCACGTAGTTTGTCGGACGACCGTGCGAGCGAACAGATCACACATGTTCTGGAAAAACACCGCGCGGCTGACCGCGTAACCGGGGACGGACCGTCGCACGCGTGTGCGCGTGCGGACGCGATCGCGAGTTGTTCACCTCCTCCTCTTCCTTTCGGTTGGACCGACGGCGGCGATCGACGGTCGGACCGGTTGCGAAAAAATACAAAAAAAAAAAAAAACAGCACCGAAACGGAACGGGGGAAAAAGGCCGTGCGTTTGACGGCGAAAAGAAAACGGATTGTTCGGACAACAGCGCACGTGTGAAGTTTACTAGCGCGTGTGTATGTGTATCGCTCTCGTTATCGCGTACGACTTGCGCAGCAGCTGACGGCGGTGCGATGAGGCGCGCGCGCGTGTTACGGTTCGACTGCGACTGCGGCACGACGCGCGAGTGCCGACCACCGCCGACGCCGCCGCCGCCGCCGCCACCGCCACTACCGCCGCCGCCGACCGACCGACCGACCGACCGACCGACCGACCGACCGACCGACCGACCGACCGATCGACGCAACGCGAACCGCGGACACGACGGGGCGGCGTTTCGTCGATTTCATTATTCGTTATCGCTCCGTACGCGCGTCGTACGAAATGCATTTATTTTTTTTTTTTTCGCGCTTTTTCCCCCCGCAAAACTGTACGCGACCCTGACCCGTACCCGTTCTTTTTGGTTCGTCGACCGAATAAACAGCTGATTACATTGGGCAGGAAATCTACTGCACAGCCTCGTAGCCACGGAGGGGAACAAAAGAGCGCATTGCTCCCCTAGACTCGATCGTTTATCCCCCCCGCTCCGTACCGTTGTTGTAGGAAGACGGAAAGAATTGATTGATACGTCGGGAAAAAGAATGATTATTCAGATATGAGTCCGTTATGATGGTCTTTAATTCAAAACATTGTAGTTAATTATTAATTGTAATAAAATAATATTGGTTATGGTATTGGGTTTTTTTTTGCCGCTTCCCCCCTCCCATTGAAGAAGCCTGCTACTTGCATTCGACCGATTCCCGAAAGATCACGCCCGCAGACGAGTTGTTTTTTTTTTTCAATACGTAGACACTTTCAACGATTATCTCGACGCGAACCGAGATGAAATTGAGAATCGAAAACCCGCGTGGAGATTTCGGCGATTCGCGGGCGGGAACGGGAAATCGAATCCAACGTCTTTGGGTGCACGATTAAAACACTGTGCGGACTTATTGGTTACGAGTATCCTACTGAACGTTTCCCGTGGGTGCGCCGGAAGAACGGTCCCTCGCTCCCAGAGTTCCCACACATTTTCCTACGAAGAATCACTAAGATTCCCTACGGCCAACTTATCGGGGGATCGTTTGGGAAATGAACATAAATGTATATGAATCCCGGTCGCTCTTTTCTAACGCACCAAATAACCCGTTTGACGATTTGCGACGAAAACGGCTCGGAGGCAATATCAATGTGAGCGTTTTTTTTTAAAAATTTGAAAGACTTGACTGCTGCACTGTCTTCTTCTTTTTCGGACCGTAATCCGGAAACGTTTCACACTATACGTTCAGTTGGTTAGTTCAAACGCGCATGTAAACATAGCTCGTAGACTTTACGATGGAAAATATTCGGTCCAAAACGATTTTCCATAGTCTGCCGAACACAGAGAGAGAAAGAACAATAACAACAAAACGTAATAATATCGTTATCGGTGCGTTTTCCTAATGATTTTCACTGGGCGACAAACGATCGTTTTCTTTGAATACGATCAATGTATTTCATGTTCATTCCGCACGATCGTTAAAAAACAAATCTTAATAATTCTTATCATAAAAATCTTAAAACGCTCTTGCCTTTGCTAAAATCGCTTTTTTAAGATTCTTCGGAGCGAATTTCAGAACCTCTACAGAATGTAAGATA
This sequence comes from Sipha maydis, assembly GCA_034509805.1. Taxonomy (NCBI): domain Eukaryota; kingdom Metazoa; phylum Arthropoda; class Insecta; order Hemiptera; family Aphididae; genus Sipha; species Sipha maydis. The sequence goes on from JASXSY010000134.1 coordinate 12,408, forward strand.
CTGGTTTTGAACTTATTTTCCAACGACCTCTGTCACCAAAAATTGGTTCTACACCAGAAATACGCCGACTTACACCAACGCGTTACACACCAAACACGTAGCACCCATTTATACACAAATGTATCCATCGTATATATACTGTTGTTTTTGCATGGTTTAAAGAAACTAAAAAAAAAAATCTTTTCAATAAATCAATCGTGTTTTGCTCGATATTTCGAAATACCGTCGGCTAGGCGACAAAATATTTTCGCACCTGTGTCGCCTAGTCGACTAATTTAGTAAAAAAAAAAAAAAAAATGCACCGATTGTTATACGTAATGTTTACATGATATTCTTACCGCGGTAGAGATCAATCAGAGAATTTTTGTCGATTTCCTTTTCGTTTTTTTCTTTCCTTCGCTCGTCGCGCCGTACGCATCACACTACTTGCAGGTTAGGTTGTGCCGCACACGTGCGATCTCTCTCCCACCCGACCGCTCGTACAACAAACTGCGCCACAATATTCGCTTCCAGTCATCCCTTCCAACCGGACGTACGTGTACCTGCAGCGCTGTAGAAGGTCGTCCGGACCGAGGGTGGCCAGTGAGTTAGTGTGCTTCGTACCGTCGAAGATTCTTTAAATTTTTTCCCCTCTCTCTCTATCCCTCTCTTTCTCACTCTATTATTAATATCGTGACATAGGTATCTGTTTTTCTTATTCTTTTAAGACGCAGTACCGCCGTTCTACACTGTGTACACGGTTTGTTGTTGTTATTATTACTACACATTGGCGTTAATCCAGTGGAGAACGATAGACAAAAAAAAAAAAAAAGAGGAAGGCGGGATTGTACGGAGAGAATATATTTAGTCGCATCAAGACGAAGTGAAACGTCGCCGCGCCGCTGAAAACGCTTGTGAGCGTGTTTGTTTACCCGATGAAATTTGGATCGTAATTATTTCGTACGCCTTGTGCGGTTGAGCTCGACGGTGCCGGATTCCCATTAGGCCCGCCTTAGGGCCTCGCTCATTTAAGGGGGCCCCGTGAAAACGAATAACCATATTTTATTCTATTTTATTTAATAACCTGCGTTTTATTTACGAATTTACGGGACAAAACGAAATATAACTTAGAATTACAATTTAATTTTTTTTTTATAGTTCATTAAGAATGATTTTAAATTTTGAAAAAATAGATATGATATAATAATTAATTAATTTTTCTTGTAAATAAATAATAAATAAGTTCGTACGCTTCTTTGTCGAATTAAAATTATTTTTTAGTTGTTATACTGATATCAGACACAATACGAGTTTAAAAATTGAACATAATAATTTGTTACATTCTCTGTTGGACAACTTCAATACATAACATTAAAATGCTATTTAGAGTAATTAACATAAACTCAAATTTAAAATCTGATCAACGCCCAGTTTATTTCAGTTTTGTCAAGATAGCTATTTTAGAGTTATTTATTATATTATTGACGAATAATAACAAGGATTTAAATTCAATATATGACGCATTAGTTAAAGAATTGACGTAAGCGTTATACGTTTCGGTTTTTGTGCATGATGATATATGATTTAATACTATGATTTATGATAAAGTAGTCATTAAGAATATTTTCGCGAATAATATATGAGGAGAAAAATCAGAAAACGAATTTTTTTTTAAAGTATAAGAGTGTAAATATATAACGTATTTTTTGGTCATCAATTTTAATTTTATTATTATTTTCTCATTTAATAAAAATGTTATATAATTTATATATATTTTTGCCTAAATATTCTAAAAAAAATAACTGATTAAGTAGGACAATAGTATTACAATCAACTACTTTCTTTTTTTTATTTTAAATTAAATGTTATAATATAATAATTATATTAAATGTATAAATTATTATTGAATAAATGCTTGGACAGTTACAATTCCATAGTTATCCAAATATTAAATCATGTATATTTAAAAATTATCGAATAAACTATTTTATGTATGGTGTCATTCGACCAAAACATAATATTTAATTAATGAAACTAAATCGAGAGTAATATTGAATAATAGAAAATTTAATATTTTCAATAGAATGTAAATTTTCTGTAAAGAATGCGAGTAGTTACCCCTGTAGATGGCTTGTATGATATTTTATAATTGTTTTCAGTAACGTACATTAAACTTTCTCGCGAGGAGTGGTATTGAATTATGAACACAGTTTTTATGTCAATATCAAACGTGAATTTTTTATACCCCATCGGACGAAAAATTAATGTTTTTGTGATTCGATCATTATTGACAAATAAAACATTTTATACGCACTTTAAAATATTTATACTAACCATTTCAAAATTATATTTATTTTTATTTTTAGTTCTTGGAGAACCCCTCCCTCGTTTATATGCTACAAATTGTTTAATTAAAATCTAATACGCCCAATCTACGAAAAAAAATTAAATAAAAATAAATAAAAAAAATGTACTTACGATAATTGTTACAATTTGTTCGTAGCTTTGTAACGTTTTGTTAATTAGTTTTAATTTTGAACCGTTACTGAAACATTTTTATTAGTGAAGGTCAGTTATGTGAAACGTACAGATAAATACTATTGTATTAAATGAATGATTAAATACAAAATCAGAAAAATACATAAAATAGTGGTTTGAATACTTAGTAAAAACGTTGACGAATTAAATGACTCACGTTCCTTATCAGTGTGTGTGTGTGTGTGTCTTTTTTCAAAATATAATTGAAGCGAGAAAAAAAAGAACGAACGTACGAAGTAAACACTTTCGTTAAATGAAATAGGCATAAAATGTTATTCGTGTGTATTTTGCACTGAATGAGGTGCCTCAAATCGATTACTTATTAGTTATTATCTATTATTTTAAAGTGCCAGATTATTTATTTTAATTATTGAATAAATCGAAAGATGATGATTCGAACTGTATTCTTACTATCGATCATTTAATTGTAATATAATCAAAATATTCTCAGTTTCGAACGTTTTATTATGAACATCACAAACAGAAAAATACAAACGTGCAAAACATTTTATCGCATCACTATTGCTATTACTCGTTTTCCGGTGTATACATACGAGTGTATAAATAAATGTTGATACATTTGAAATTAAAAATCTACTCAAAAACTACTGAACTTAATTGTATGTCATTTTTTTTTTTGTTTTTAATATGTTCCGTGTTATACCGAGAATGTTTAATAAAGCCATTTCAATTGTTCGTTAGCTTCACTATACCATAAGAACCGAGTTTTAGGTATTTCTGTTGCTTTGGTAACACGAACGAAAAACATAAACGATTATTAATTAATATTTCGGCTACTTTGTTGACGTGTGTTAAATTTTGTGAGATAGTATTTTTTTACGAAGAAAAAAAAACAAAAACATATGTTTGTGCGGTTACCAGCGTCAGTAAAATAATAAAAATGGTTACCGTTGTAGTCAACAATAAATATATATTCTATTTAAATGCAAATTAAATGTGAGCATATTTTATTTTACCACATTTTTTTTTTTTTTTTCATAAAATTTTGGGGATCCTTAATTATATACAGATCATCTATATTTATATTTATAGAGGTTAATAAGTTTACGCAAGCAAGGTAATAATATATAATGATTTCTAGCAACAATAAACTATTGCCGGGTTAACTAATAGTATATAATATTATAAAATAATTGTATTGAACGAAATGCAAATTATTCGTTGTAAGTCGATTGCATTAACTATTTTAATACTATTTCACAGGTAAACAATGAACTCAGCGTATGTATCATCGGCATACCGCTGAAGGGAGATATTACACCCCTCATTAAATAATTTGAAGTATCTTTTCAAATTATGAAACGATGACTAAAAAAAAAGGAAATTTTCCTCGTAAATCATTATTATTAACATTATCAATCATCATTATCAATAAACATTTACATAAAAGGTTAAATGACAAAAACATAGATCAAATTATTCTACAGGTAACCCAAAGCATTTTTTTTAAATTAGTATATTCCTTCTATTTGTGTAAAACAATTTCAACAGTTAATAGACTGATTTTTAAACCATAAAAATATTATATCTAGATATTGTATTCAATTTATAATGAAACTTCGATTACCGAGTGATCAAAGATTTAAGTGCATTTTTTTTAGATGATATTCATCAAGGAGTTTTTGTAGTAGAAGTAAAGCTGCTATAGCTACATATTTGCAAAAATTAAGTGTATACATATTTGTATTCTTCTAGATGCTCTTGGTAAGTGCCCTAAAGACCTGTTTTCAAACGTATTGAAACTGATTCAAATTTTTGCAACGTTACCTGTTATATCGTGTGAACCAGAAAAAAGTTCTTCTACATTAAAAATTATCAAGACTGATCTTCGAAATTCTGTTAGCCATTTTACATTTAATGTTTAGTAGCTCTAAATGTTCATGGTGATGTTGAGGAGATAATTAAAATATTGACAAAATAAAACCGTCGTACTGACTTTACTACATAACTATGTAAACTATATTTATTTTATGATTATTTATATGATTAATTTTTTTTTTTTTTTAATGTTTTCTTTTGTTTCATAACATTTGTTTTATTTTTATAGAATATATTTTTAAAACATAGTGGGAGAAAGAGGAGATTTTTTAGTGATGAGAAAAAAAGACCATCAATTCATGTATAACACCCCTTGGAAAAATTCTGCGTACGCCACTGGTAGGTATACAAATTGTGACAAATGTTTTACGGTAGGAGCTACTGGTTGTAACACTAAACGTGGAAAAACATTGTGTTTTAGGCCCCTAAGATTTACGAATTGATGCACATCTGGCATGATTGTTCCCGAAACATGTGGTGTACCACGAGTTATTTTTTCTCTTCTCCTCGTTCATAACCTTCTTGTTGTATTATTTTATATATATATAAAGTGTAATAATAAAAGTCAAAAGTGAGTTAACATTAGATCTATATATATATATATATATATATATATATACCCCCAACAACGTAATACACTATTGATATTGCTCGTTTATACAAGCTGACTGCACTGTTCGGTCGGTAACATGTACCGTGTGTACCGTATACACGAATTTCATTTCTCCTCCCGCTTTGACACGTCGTGTATATAAGATAGAGGAAGCCTTCAGGTTCGTATTAAATATGCATACGATGACCCCGCCCCCTCCAAAGTATTAGCATCTTTGTAAATTTCTTATTTCCAGTAGAACGCGTATTATTAGCGCTTATTATTATTACGAATCGCAGTCTTTTTCCACTTATGTTTTACTGCCAAAAACAGACTCAGAATACAATATATTATGAATATATGTATATATATGAGACTTATGCATATGTTCAGCGCTATTTACTTATTAAATATCGACCGTACGCTCTGCCATAACATCTGTATCACATAATAATTCGCTCGAACAAAAATGATATAGTAATAAAGTAAAACGATCTCAAGACCTAGAAATAAAACATTTATCAACAGATTTCAAAAATTCTTACAATGTACACGAACAAAACCACGCACAAGTTGGATATGTTAAAATAATAAACGTTATTATACCCACGTAAGATATTTCGCTGAGCTATTTTTTTATTAGACATTCCGCATAACTGTTTTCGAACGAAACAGCAAGGCAGCAAACACTGTACGATAACTACTGTTCATGTTAAAATATTTTGAACTGAATATATATGTTTGGAGATACAAACCGTGTGCGTGTAACTGCACAACGGAATTGATCTGTTTTAACAGTATTCAAAGAAAAGCCGCACGATACAAATCATTTTTTTTTTTTTTTTTTTTAGTATAACACATTTAATTTTTTTCAATTTTTTTATAGCATACGAATGAAATAACATTATTATCATCGTAAAATATAATAAATATTCATACCGAAAAACCTGGAAATACTGCGCTCTGTTAGTTTAAGCGAAATAAAGTTACACGTCCATTTTTCAAAATAAATTTGACCTAACGTACTCATTGGATCTTACGGAATATCATCATCGCGCACGTATTGCTCTACCTGACCTGCGCCTCGTACGCTAATCGATATACTCGTATTACTGTTTTATGTTATGCTCGCTAACAATGAGCGTAAACAAATATAATAGTAGATATTTTAAATATATTTTATGGAGCTTCGTCTAAACGAAAAACTCGTGCAACAAATTTTACAAGTGACAAATCCGCCCCGTGCAACACCGAAACTAAAATCCGTTCGATAGTTGTTAAGAAAACCGAGTGCAGTCATGTTAAAAGAACTTTTTTTTTGTACATTACTTACTGATAGAGAACAACTGCAGAAACGGTCGCAAGTCGCCAAGTCACGATAGGCGTACAACGTACACGACGATCGTTCGTATAATACAACATAGGAATTTGAATAATAAGTTTGATGTCCTATTTTTTATTTAATTTTTTCGCCTGTTAAATTGTAATTAACATTTAATTGATGTAATATACGTATGTAACGTGCATTATTACAAATATTCTGTGACCAAATAGATGGGATATGTCATGAGATAACACAGTTTTAGTTTTGTCGAACTCAACAACCGAGTGGGTGCGTTTTTTTTTTCTTCCAAACGGTTCAGCGACGATGGCACTCGATCTGATGTTTTTATTATTTTTCAAAATAAAAACCATAAACGTTCGATTTCTAATTGGTTACTTATGATTGGTCGTAATAAGGAGTTTTTTTGTTTTAAAAATGCAACGTGATGTAGGTAACAAACAATATCATTGACACGCATGCAGTACCCTTGAAAATATAAATGCAATGGAAAAATATGAACTCGGTATAAAAATATAATAACGTTTAATAATCAGGCCACTTATATTAGAAAAATACCTAGAATTCTTCGACGTGTAATTACGGACGAATCCGAGTAGTAGTTCTACGCAAGACCATTATTCCGTTACGTCTACAGTGTTTTTTCGTAAAACCCTAAACATTCGATCTCCTTTAAAATAAAAATTAAAATAAATAAAAATAAGTTATTTCTTCTCATAGCGGTATGGCAACACGCGTCGCGTGACGCTAAACTTGTCCGTACACGCCAATGGGTTCGACCGATTAAGTCTAAACAGATCTATCCGATAATTGCCGAGGCATTTTCATGATCTCCACGTGTGTTTGCGAATATTGTTCGATGTTCATTTAGCGATAAAAAATAAAATAAAATACGTCAAATCGATAGACGGACGAGAACTAAACACCTACACGAATACATAGTTCGGATAAACCGCGATCGACAATCCGGTTTAAATTCAATAACCGTCGATTCCGATCGTCTCTCCAATTAGAAAGAAATTAGAAATGTGGACACATCGAGTTCTCCGTCGAGTGTGTCACCGCCCAAGCACGTGTTTCATTAGTCACTTGTCGTTAATCCATTGCACTCCTTAAGCTGCGTCCACACATAACGAAACGATTAAGAAACGTTTGCCGAACACCGAGAATATTTAGTGAACGTCCGACGAATGTTTTTCGAACTTTGTTTGACGTAAACGTGTTTTCGCACCAATTTGTTTGTCAACACTCCGCTTGCTAAACGAACATTTTGCATGCACGTTCGTACTTGAATACCGTTGTTCCCGTACATAAATAGTTATAAATTTAATGAAGAAAAATTAAAATAGTTTTAAAACATAGTATTTATTAAAAATATGTTAAGTATAAAATGATATATTTGAATATTGTACTATTATCGTGAAGTATCAATTCATGACAGACTATTTAAGGAATACAATATTTTTAACATATTATTGTACGGTGTTCCAAACTATTGGGAGTTAATGCGATAATATCGCGTTTAAAAATAATTGTTTGGTTATGTATTGCATTAATTTTAAATGAATAAAAAAACTGTATAGTTCTTATACGGGTTTAAGACCAGTAGAATTATTATGTGTTATAAGATTTCAAATGTTCTGTGACATATAAATATATCCATTATAATTGGACCTAACAAATACATTACTAACATTTAATTTAAGAAACGTGTCCAATTACATTACTATACAAATAATCAATAAGCATTAAGATTTAGTCACCATTAAAAAAACCATTAATTTAGTTCTCTAGGAATTAACCGACTAATCATGATGATTTAAGTATAATCTTAATATTTTAAAATGTCAAAACTAACTATACCGTCTATAATATTTCACTAATCACCATAATCATAATCAACAATCAATTAATCCGTTGTTTCGTATCGAATATTATTTGTTCGAATAATATTAATTGACTATAAAACGACGTGTACCATGCAGCCATGCAGTGTTCTTAATTTCAACGAGTACTCAGATAAATGAACTATTACCCATTATACTACCATATGTATAACTATGGTACTATTTTTACTATGGTATTATTATTACTATAGTACGTAAGAAGGAAAAAATAAAACATCTTAAATGTATAACGGTTTCAAATAGGTACACGATGACACAGTTATACTACAATGGTCCAGTAAATAATTAATTTTTGAGTTCAAAGTAAACGTTCGGCGAATATAGTTAAATACAACATACTACGAGATTTTTGATTTCTGTACACAATTTGCACGACAGCTATTGTTTGTGCAGTGATAACCGATATTGAGTTTATCATAACAAGTATTGTTAAATGTTTATATAAGAAAATATTTTATAAAAATTAACGTAGGCAAATATACATAATTTATACGTATATATACTGTGTAATAAAACTTGAAAATGTAATATGTTATAAATACATTTATTGACGTTTCAATCACATCAGTGATTAAATTATGAAATAATTAAAGTTAAAATTATTCCAAGTGGTTATTTTCACTCGTATCGGTTATCACAACCTACTTGTAGAGCAATAATTAAATTAATGTTTGCTTTACTTATCAACTCTCGACCGCAACGTAGATTACAATATGCGATGATATTCATTAACATCAGCTAAAACCGTTGCAATCGAAACATTATGATAACGTTACAGTAATTAAAAATATTGTATTGCAACAATTGCGACCCGAGAGATTTAGAAACTGAACGTTTCGCTCGCAACGTTTTTACCCGTACGAGGAATAGTAATATTATTAGCGTTTACGTATATACATATATATATATATATATATATATATATATATATATATATATATATATATATATATATATATATATACTTATAAACGGTGCCCGCGTAGAAAGGGCTCGTTATGTAAATTCATTCGACTTCTCGAGGCAGCGATTTGAAAGTTTGAAAATTCCTTTGCATCCGAGTACTGCTCGACCACGAACATTCCGTATAACGTTCGTGTGCGTACCAATCAAACTCTAAAAACATTCATGGCACTTAAAGTCTAGAATTTACAGTTATATCTACGGACTCGACCGTAGTCACGGCGTTCTAGCACTTTTTCTGAAACTCAGGTCCTTTCTACCGGGACATGTTTAAGTGTTGTTGCGCGACCAGGTACTCGGTACGCGCGTAATGTGTTTTCGACAATCGTCGAGACGGTCTAGAAAAGCGAATAACGATGTCCGCAGTGCTCCCGCATGCCGCCGGCCTAATGACGTCTGGCTTCGTAAATATACGTTCGTGAGGATAATTGTCGCGGTCGAAATCCTGCGGAAATCGCACCGTCACGCGCGTTTGACGTTTATATTTCTCCCTTCCCGTCAACCCCATTCCCCCTTCCGCGTTGTCGTACGGTGATGTTTATCGACGTCGTTCCGAGCCCGTACGCACGTTATGATATTGCAATTAATCGGACCCAGGTGCGCACGTTTTCGAACAATTTATCGACTCCGTGACGTTTACGTACATGGGGCAAATCGGGTGAAGGTCGGTACGATAATGTGCGGATGCGATACGATTCCGGGGTCTTAGCCGAAAAAAAAAAGGATGAAAAAGGTCCATGATCCAAGTGCAACACTGTACGGCCTTATCTGAACAAAAATATTCGAACGAAACGTCCGTCGAATCGGTTCGATAACAATTCTTAGTGTCGAACCGGCCCGTAATCGGGTGTACGTGGTCGATCGATAACCGGTACAGTTCATCAAAGCACGAATGTTTTGTACAACAATGGTGCAACAGTCGCTTTTGTCCAATGTTCTTTTCGTCGAACGTTGTAACATCATAATATTTAGCGGTATTGAGGCAGGTTTTAGAAAGTCATATTTTAGAATGCTGAGTTTTAGAAAATAGAACTTTTAGAATTTCAATTTTTTGAAATATATTTATTTTCTATACTGTTTTTTCGTATATAAAATGTTTTCTAATAAAAAATAAATATAACATTTTTTTAATACATAAGATTATCAGCAATGCCTCTCATAAATTCATCTAAATGTATACCTGGATGATAAACAATGAATTTTGTTGTGCCAACCTTCTGCTGAATTGGATGTTCTTAGCATATCGTTGACATTCGACTATGCACTGACCACGTTCAAATGGAAAACATGGTTCGTAACGTGTTGCTTCTTTTTTTCTAAATCTCATTCTAAATTTTCCAACCGTGTAGTTTTCTTCAAATTATTTAACTAGATCAATTTCATCGGCCTCAAATTCAGATTTCAAAATACCCCATGTTTCCTTCACTTTCTCCGAGGGCAAAAATGCTAAACTTGCAATTTTACGATCTCGAAAATTGAACTCTAGCACATTTTGGTACCTGGTAACCAAACCCAACGCTTGGATCTTTCGATACATCGACTGTTGTAAATTAAAAAAACATGCCGAAAATATCAAATATCAAAAATATTTTACATTCTAAAACACCATTTAACATTTTTCTAAAATACAGATTTTCAAAAAGTTTCATATTCTAAAATATAGATTTTCTAATTATTGTTATTCTAAAACTCGGCATTTTAAAACTTGATTTTCGAAAACATGCACCCAAATCTATTTAGCTACACCGCGACGAAAATGTTTTATCGAAAGCGACGCGCATTGCGATATGCAGGGCCGGAATTCACCACCACCCTTGGGCGGGAAAAGAAAAAATAAACCTCTAACCAAAAACCAAATAAACATGTTCGTGTTATCATGTTGAAAGCTTAAAAAACCAGGCGAAACCTTTTGAAACCGGACCACCCTGCGCATTCGAGTTCGGTCCCAAACACTAAGGGGTCTAACTATTTTTATTTATTTTTATTCAATATGTATTGTTGATATATTTGATTTATAACATTTTTTAATACTTTTCATTGGTACGGTACCTACGTTTTTTTTTTTTTTTTTTTTTATCATAATTTGTAAGATTTGTAAAATTATAATAATTTATATTTTAAATGGCAAAGAAAATGTAAAAAAAAACATTTTTAACCATACTTTTGGTCAGACCACGGACAGTCCTAAGTCTGTCGAAACGGGACAGAAAGTGTTATTATGTAGTACTCATAAAAAAAAAATAGAGACCCAACTAGTGAAGCACCTGAAAAAACCCGGACCCAACTGGTACAGCAATTTTTAATTCGGGACCCAACTCGGATCCAGCCCCCGGTCGCCGTGATAATAATATACGGTTCGACTGCAACTGCGCGAATCCGTTCCCCGTAGCGATGAAGCTCTGATGCCGCTTCACCGTTTAAATCATAATTACTCGTACCGCAACGTCAGAATGTCAACCGACGTCTCCGCGGTTTTCCAACGTTTTCGCGCGGAAATCATACGCCGTGCAGCGCGTGTCGTAAAATCGCGAACGAACGTTGTCACGAGCAACACTAGTTAGCAACGGGGGCTATATATAGAGGTCAGTCGGAAATTATTTTTTTACTTGAGGCCATGTTTATTGGTATTTTCAGAAAAATGTTATGAAATGGGAGCGGGCGTATAACAAAATATAAAGATACAACAATAATATAAAAAAAGTAACTTGAAATACACGGAGTTAAATTAGTTAAATACCTGTACTTATATATATTTTTCAAAAACATTTTAGTTATATTTCTCAATTTTCACCCAAAACTGGATTCTTTTTAAAATCTTTCATTTAATTAAATTTAACTCCACCAAATAAAACATGTGACATTCTACTTTATGTATTTTTAATTATGATTAAAAAATAATTTAAAAATGTTGTATCTGTTTTAAAATTCTAAAATTATCTGTTTGATACACACTATCCTGTGCACATGTTATAGATAAGTAATAAGACGTAATAACAATATAACGTTGTAACTGGATGTTAGTATAAATATGCTAACCAAAATATAATACTAATTGATCAGTAGAAAGCGCATAATATTTTAAATCAAATGCATTCGACTATACTGATTTTTTTTTTGGAAAATAAAGATCAAACTATAGAGGCCAAACATGAAGTAGGCGAGGGGCCAGCCTTTTTTTGTGAACGGGGGGGGGAGGCAATTGCCCCTATTGCCCTCACCTTGTATCCGCCCTTGCCAGGAAACAGTTGCCGTTACTTGCGCATCAACCGTGGGTCGACACGCTTTTGAGGGGCGCAAACGTATCAGTCGGAATTGTCCGACTGTCTAGATCAGGGCCGCGAAAAATGGCGTTTCTGCGGAAACAAAAACAACAACAATCAATACGAGCTGAACACAGTGTTTTGAAACGATTACAACACGCTACGCGGTAAAACATCGTTGAAACAATTCCGTACGTGAAAAATGGCTTAAGTCATCACGTCAAAGGTCAGGCGGCTGACTAGGAATTTTCGCGTAGGGTCATGGCCCTAACTGGCCCGTCCCCTGGCACCGGTCCACTGCCCGGCGTCCGCGTCTCGCTCCGATTGAAACCAACGGATCGAATGCAACGGTCGCGCGGCGACGAGAGGACCTGAGCACCCGTTTGGACCGAGACCAATAAACGGCGATCCGTTTATAGATTGACCGCGACGCGCGGTTTTTTTTTTTTCTAACGACACGCCGCATCGCGTTGCCGCGAAATCCGTTCTATTTTGGGCGATCGAATTTTTTCGTAGAAAAAACCATTGTTCCATTGTCAAGATCAAAAGCGTTTACACAGTTCTCACTCGCGGCGCGTTTCTCTCGGTTTCGTTTTCGCGTTACTCGCCCACCCCGTCATCCCTCAACGCCACGCGGATTTCGTCGTCGCGCGGCGTACTAAATTTTACCGCGCACGTCGGCCGAGGATTACGTTTCAATCGCAACACTCGCGCCGTTCGGACCGCGAAAATCATAATTATCATAATTATTACGGTGCACCGCTTGCCCCCCACCCCTCCACGCGCCCCGAGATCAAGGGAAGCCAAGATGTGTCATCGGGAACGCATCGACCGCACCGTATAAATAGCTTGAACCCGAACCGAACGTTACTATCAAACGTGTAAAAATGTATGCATGCGTAGATTACAAAGCGTGTTTTTCACGCGTGATTGCTCCGTTGCCCTTGAACTTTATATTTATACGACCTAGATATTTCTATGCGAAATTAAGAAATCTGAGATTTAGCGCAGCCGCTTGCCTAGACACGAAACATTAACGTTATTAATATTTCACACCGTTATTGGACGCGGCGGTTCTATGAATATGCAATGCGGCTGCCGACTTGGTTGGTAACGTTTTTGTTTTTTTTTTTTTTTTCTATGATTTTGTTCGTTTTTGCAATTTCGTACCGTAACCGTATCATCGACCTTAGGAGTGGATGTCATGTGAATTGTTTTATTTCGAGATTCGCACACATATTTGCGTATATATTCGTCGAGCGCTTATCAATGATCATCGGTGATTATTTGTGTGGCACACGAGAAGCAGAGGAAGTCGTATGACCTTCGCTACGGTTTTAAAATCGTATTTTTTTTTTTAATTATTCGGTAAACGTAAAAACAAATCCATCAAAACTGGCTCTGCGGTAATGTGATTTTTGTTACAAAACGTTTATTTACGTTTCCAATGCAGTGTTGTGCACGTCCGTTGTACGCGTGCGAATACATGTTATACGTTTCATACGTCCCACTCCCGTAGACGGCGTTCCTAGACACGAGCTGCTATCACGTGACGCTGTTATTACAGCCGGTCAGTGTTACGGGTTCATGATCGATCGAGATCGCGTATCACTGCATTTATCATATATTTGCCTGACCTAGTTCGCGATGAAGAAACACCATTGCGCTGCGCGGTCGGAAACTATGGTTTTCGCTCCGCGCGGACCGCGAAACGTTTCGTAGCCGGGACCGTGGCGAATAAAAGCCGTTCGGCGGGTCTGAAAATGCCCGGATGGGACGGGACGGTCGGTGGACTTCGGCACGACGGAGGAGTCAGTGTGCCGGTTCGCGAAGGTATCCGCGAAATCTATAGCGACGATCCATTTTCGTGCAAAACACCTGTAGATCGATGCCCGGGCCCGCGTTGTTCGTGACGGTACGCGAGTAATGTTGTTGGCGATCGACCCCCTCGTCTGCAACACTGTAAACGATCAAAAATGAATTTTAAAAACGTGAAAGTTTTTAAAATATCGTTGAGGAGGAAACAGTTATCATCGGACAACGAGTAGTGAATTAGACATAATAATTAACGTGACGATAAGGGGCAATTGGGACGTACCAGTCCTTATACAATGACGATTTCGCAGGCAAAAAATGTGGGGGGGGGGCCGAAAAGGAACACGATGACGTCCGAGACGAGTGGCGCCATCGCCAAAAGGTAAGTTGGTGTATCTTAAGGCGGTGCTACACGATGTGCCGAACGTTGGCTCGAACATCGACTTGCAAACGTTGACTGAACGTTGGAACCAATTTATACGACTTAAGAGCTTATTGCTCTATCCCTTTAGTCGCATGCACGATCCGCCGAAGAGCTCGCACACTTCCTTGTATTATTGTATTTCCGGGTTTTAATAACGTTTAAAACTTCTTTACGTCTGGTTCGCGGCAAGGTCACAAAAACCGTTTACCCGAAAATCGTAGAATCGGTCCATACTAAACACAGCAGAACCGGACACGCGATTCTTACGGTGAATTTTAAATCGGTTTTCAAACGGATCGCCCCTTCGTAATGCGGAATCGAATACGAACCTATGTTACATGAACATTCGGTGAGCAGTACGGAAAATCGTACATTTCAAGCCTTGGCTCCAACGCGGGACGGATTGAACGGACTGAACAGTGCCCCCGCAACCGTATGGCTGGTACCCGTGTTAACCGCGTTTCAAGTGCAGTCGCGCGTTGTCAAAACACGAAAAACATCGTGAACAAATAAAACGTTAATCAGACGTCGAGATCTGCAAGGTTTCGGTAGTGTATCCACACACCCAGCTCTCTCGTACGAGACGACGAATCTCACGGCCAGAACTGCATCATCGGTACATCGACCGGTAAAAGACCCGGGTAATAATATTGTTTCGTCTACCGTTCCGCGGTCCGCACACCGCGCGTACGGATCCATAATGCGCCGCTCGCCGCACGTCAATGGATCGATAAATTAATGTAATTTGCGAGTAAAGCGCGTTATATAGAAACGACGAAAAAAAAATTAAAAAAATGCAATACGCGGCATAAATAGTTTTATGGCGGACGTTCCTATCCACCGTATACCACCGGCGCAACGCGTACACTATTTTTCTGATAACTATGGCTTAACACGTTAAGACTTGTTGGATTTCACTATAACTCGTTACTATTTTTAAACGCTCGACGTTTTAGGAGAAAATCGCTTAAGAATTATTTAATTTCTTTTTTTTTTTAACTGTCGAAAAATAAAAATAATATTTACAACGTGAGATATGAAAAATTCACGGCCGTATGTTTTTTTTTTTTTTTTTTTAATAAACCGGTTTTGACGAACAACAAATGTTGTAACGATAATGTATTGTTTGTTTGTTTTTATCGATAATTAACAGATTTAGAATGCATTACAAATACGAAATGGAAACTAACTCCGGGTTTTTGTCCGTCGTTCAGCGACTTACAAGTTAGATTACGAAAAAACTTTAAAACTTTCTAATTGTACACTGTTTTTCGCAATGTTTGAATGGTATTTAAGATGCCGTATCAGTATACTGTTTTGAACAAAAAAATATCGTAATGGAATTGCGAAATAAAAAAAAACAACCGAAAATCGCATCAAATTTGCGCTCAACAGTTACAGATTTTAATTCGTACTTGCACGAAACCGATTTTAAAACGCACTTAACACCGTATTCGAACGGTACGGAAAAAGTTGCAAATGTAACACGACTTCCGAGTCATATAGACCAATAGCCTAAACGTTACGAAACGGTTTTGTTTTTGTCTCGTAGAGTAGATTATTGTTTTTAACATATCACAACGGATAAGTGTCACTTATGGTGTCGAGCAGCCGCGTACTGTTTCACAATCGGTTCTGATACGAGTTCCAGATACGAGTGTAAAACGATTGCAATGCGTTTCGTTTCAATAATTACGCCGTCGATTGTAGTTTTTTATTCAAACAACCAATTGTCCTCGGTGTGCGTGTTATCCGTCACAATAAAATTGTGACTCTCAGCTGTGTACTGCAGAAAATATTGCTGTACCAGCGACAAAGGAATCGGTTTGATAACGAACGTTTGATATATGTTTTTTTCTTTTTTTACGATACCATGTTTATGAAGTATATCATGATTTCAGGTAATGGCAGCACAGAGTAATCACGATAAAAAAATTGCTTTCATTTGTGTTTCTATACAACTTAAATTTGCATGTGTCTGTTTATACTAAACTACGTACAGCATATGATATTTCTTTACAACCATATAATTTACAGAATTTAACTACAAACGAAAACTTAGTAAAACGAAACTAATAATAAATTAGAATAAAATCTAATTTAACACAGGAAAATTTGCGGTCCCTGCTTTTTTATGTATGTAGGGAAAGAGCTGTTTAAATGAAACAGGTGCATCTGAAGTGGTAAAATATTTAAAAGTGTCGTCCACCGTAATGCAACAAATTTTAAATTTATATAAATCAAAGCGTACAAAATATATACTCGATATTTGATCCGTTCGTCAGAAATAATTTTTCGCCAATCACAAACTATTATTGCGAAACAAGGTAATTCACTATTTCAAGGTATGATAAATGTATTTGATGAACTAGTGTCCTTCAATACAATTGTTTTCGGTATAAAAATAAGACTACAAACGCAGGACTTAATATACACGTAATTGATGTAAAATTGACCCTGACCGAGCGCAGCGGGTGGTAACATTTTGAACACACCATAAGAAAAAAGCGTATGAGCCACTCAAATCTTCTTCGGCCGAGCCTAAGTACAGTAGACTTTGTGTAATCAGGTCGTATTAACTGTTAATCTTAACATTTTATATGAAAAGCTTCATTCGGAAAAAAAAAACTTATATAGGTTATAATAAGGTTATAGGTAATAATATTTATAAGTTATAATAATAACTTATTAAACCTATATACTGACATATATATATATTTAACTGTACCTTTTTTTAACTGAAATTTTACTGTATTAAATTAATTCTCAGTACGTCATAAATTAGTATGTATGCACATATGTAAAATTTGTAAAAGTTTTAATAAAATAATCTAAGGTATTTCAATAAGTAAAGATGCTTTTTTACGTGAAACTCCATTAATCCGGGCGTTTTCGTTAATCCGACAGTCCTCCGGTCTGATATCTGTCGAATTATCGAAAGTCCACTGTACTCTCAGCCCGTCCCTGGGACACTCGTGTACACGCGGTAAGCGCACCGCACGAACATCAATACCGCCGTATACGGCGCAAACATCGTAAATACTGTCCACGTGGAGTAAAATATTTTATTATCGAAGATATGAACTGACTTGCGTAAAAATGTAATTATCAATCTCGATTAGGCCACGGCTTTGAGCAGAAATGTTAACATTGTAAAAATATGCTTTTGGACTGATCGTTGGCGATCACACGAGAACCACTCGTATTGTTTGTTTCGTTTAACGTGTAATCCAGGGCTTTAATGATAATGAGGGATTAAATTATATTTATTTTCAAAACCGATAACGATTCGGTTTACAACCGGGTCTCCGGCTCGTTAAGGTATGTACATGATTGTTAATTTTTTCTACTCTATCGGCATCACGGTACGTGTTGTTCACCGTGTTTTTCGAACGACGAATGAAACGATTGTGCATCGCGATCGACACAAATGAACCGTTTGTTCGATACACGCCCATCATCGGCCTACGTTATATTTAATTTCTGAAATCGCCACCTCTCATATTGAATTATTCTAATTCCCAAGCAATGTTTCCTGATGTACTCAAAGTTGTTTTAATCCTCTCCCCCTCAATTTTTCAAAAAGACCATAGGAGCTAAACGGGGAAAATTATAGATCGATATCATTTATATTTAATGAAGGCAACGAAAATTTTCGAAAATATAATAAAATCAACTTTATAAAGTCATCTTGAATATCCCAACCTTCTATTTACTAAACTATATGGTATCAGAACAAAAAGAGGCACCGACCGAGCGATCGCCAAAGTAACAATTAAAATTGAAATTTACCATGATAAAAAATGTGTTACAGTGTACTTAGACCTGGCAAAAGCCTTTGACACTGTCCAACGTAATATATTGTTATCGAAATTAGAATAAAAAATATCAGCTCTAAAACTTATCGATCCATATTTAGTAAATCAAACCGTGTTCTATGAGGTAAATATTATTTACCACGTAGAACACGATTTGCAAACATGAATTGAACACCAAGTGCAGGTGAATTCATCACATGCTCCCACAAGGAACTGCACCATATTGTATTGTATTGTACCATATCCTCTATTGTTTAATGTACATATAAATTACATTACATTACTAACACTAAATTGAGAACTAGTTTCTTATGTAGATGATGATGACACAGCTTTTATAGTTACAGGCGATACTCGGGAGGAAGTTTTCCATCTAATCCAAGCTATTATTAAAGGTACACGATTGTGATTAGTAAAAAGTAGTTTTATTTAAAAAAAAAAAAAAATTAGAAAAAAACTTTTGCCTCACTACCCAATTAACGAAAATTTCCCAAATATTGATCATATTTGATTACATTCACCTGATTGTATTACTCTAAACACATGTTATAGTGATAATAGAATTATAGTTCTATATAGTATAATTATAGTGGAAATTCAAATAATTGTTAATGTTAATTGTTTAGGCATGGAAATGTTCCATAATTTAAAATGGATAGAGCATATTAACTCCCTGATTAAAAAAATAACGAAAATCTCTTACGCTTTTAAACAAGTTAGATCTAAATTAAACAAAAATCGAATTAAAGCAGTATCCAAGGCACTTGTAGAATCAACACTGACCTATGATATAATTGCATGAGGTGCCGCAAATAAAACCATCTTAATTAACTACAAATAACACAAAATTATATTCCATGAATAATAATAAAATAAAATCCGAGACTATCATGTTGATAACTTGTACACGGGATTAAATATTTTAACTGTAGAAAAACCTTTTTACAAAACAACTACTCTCTTAGCATAAAAATAATCAAAATACACCTGTTTCCCGTTATCCAACACCGATTGTCAGTTTAACAATAATATTAAGTCCCCTATTGCACAATATATTATTTTCTACATACCGGTCCAAATATTTATAATAACCTACCATTTGAATAACGAAATAGTTCGAATTGTATTAAATCGAAATTAAAATGATCAGAGTGTCTACTACAAACGAGCGGGCTGATCTTACTATCAATATTTGATTCTATTAAAATTGAATTTGTTTAATCGTCTTAAGTATAGATTTTAAACAGCTTTGAGATCGAATTAAAGAATGTTTATTCTAAAATAAAAAAAAAAAAGCCCGTGTAATTTACGATATAGTTAAGACTCGTAAGCCTTCACACGAGTTCGCTCAGTGGAACCCATCATGCGGTACATCGTGTTAAACCGGTGTGTAATATTCTGTATCGGAAATCAATGAACAAAACCAAATCTGACGCAATGATCGTTTTGAACAACAGATCGGTCTGCTTCTTTTAGCGAATCGTTTTCCGCGCAAACGTACGAACCGTGTAAATCGATATCTGAGGACAGCGGGAAAATTGGTTTTCACGTGCATACACGATTATTATTGCAGCGCGCATGTGTCCGCGTAAATTATTAAATTCTATGCGTACCGTGCAATATGGTACGTGGTGACGAATAATGCCCGCAAGTACCTATTTCGACATTCCGACGTACTGCGCTCGACCGCTATTACGCCGCGGCCGAAACGAAAACGAAAATTGCCAACAACGGAAACCCGAATTAAACCCGTACTCGCCGCACAATCGGCGTGCGCGTATTATATAATTACGTGCGTGGAATCGGACGGAAAACCGTACGATTTTCCACGTCGTTAGACCGTGGCGATGTTAGCGTCGAGATTACAGGTACAACAACGGAAAATGTGAGAGATGACTAGAGACGATCGATACGAGAACAGGTACCGTAAAAGGGATAGATGACGATTCCGTAAATTTCGCGAAACCGCGTAGATCTTCATAACCATTTATAAACGTAGACGATTCCGTACATTTCGCGATTTCAAATTCAGCGTTGCCGTAAAAATCCAAATTCACACTGTCCTTAGTTTTGAACTGTGCAGTCGTATGGTATTGATTTACACGTGCAGGCAGTTTAAAGCGCAAACGGAACTTTTTACGACACTCCCGTTGTAATCTGACACCATTATTATTGTTTATTATGTTAATCACATTTATCAGACGGGTTCAGGTAAGAAAATCGCTGTTTCATCTGTATAATATATTATAACTATCTAGTGCAATTTTTAATTCGATATAGTTCAGCGAACAAAGATGACGTTGTACAAGGCAGAACGCATTGCAACCATGATTAGGGCACATTACGAGTATAAATCTTCCAAAAGCTAACCTATTTTAATATTTATCAATAACTGGCCATAGATACCACGGCAAAAGCCTACGACTCGTTATAAATGATTGACTTTTTTTGAAAACCAATTTTTTTTAAACATTTTTCAATTATTATTTTTATTTTGATTCCGATTAGATTTGTGTTTGTTTTTTACGATTAAAATATGTTTAATATCATTCGCAATAAAATAAAATGATTAAATATACTTTTTTTATTTCTTTCATCTGTTTCGTCAAGCATTTATAAATGAACGTTACGGCAACGCTGCATTTGAAATCTTCCGGAATCGTCTATAAATATGTACACGATTCGCGGAATCGTTTTTCACCGGGTCAGTGCAACGAGACGACTGTGCGTCGAGTCGACGGTTTTCGCGACCAACATAGCAGAAGAGAGGGACCCCGGGGCCCGTACCTCCCCGTCATCTCAACCTTTAGAACAGAATTATTCTATAATCTCGTCCGCCGTAGCATAAGATGCAAATTCGAATATTTTTGTTGTACTAAAATAAGTATAAGTAGCCATTTTGGCCGAACAAGCGTGATAAGGGGCCTGTAATCGATCAGATTCGGGTGTGGTGACCGCCGACGGGACCACGACCGATCCGATAGGCTCGCGGGTACGTTTAAAAGAATGTACGCGAATGCAAAACGACAAAACGATAATTGAACAGACGCAGTTACGAGGGTTGGAGTCGCGTGGAAGCGAATCGCCCATAATCCATAAACGATGACGTCGTCGAGTTTGAAAAAATTGCGCCCGATCCGTCAACGCCGTTGCACGCGAACGAGCGATCGTCCGATCATCGGCCGTATTAAGTCGCATTGTTGAAAACGCCGTCCGGTACGTGCGGCCGCCCGGTTGCGAGTGTCTAAATGCGTCCCATAACGGAAAACAAAATACATAATTAAACAAGCGATCGTCACCACAGTTCGTACGACTCCTCGTAACATATTTCGTTACGGTGAACATTACTTTTGGCGTGTACACGCGTTTCAAGTTTGTCGTTTCCACTGATTTACATGTAAACTAATTAGCTAGTCATTATTGTCGCGAATTATTCATTATCACGTCTTGAAAAGAAAAGAAGAAAAACACGAGAAAAAATAGCGTAAGACAAAAGAAAGAAAGGAATCATAACGACAATTCGTATGACAAACATTTTTGCATACTGCGCCGAAATCGACCGTCTGAAATAATGAAATAAAAGAATTCTACCAGAATCTGTAACAAATTTCGACGTGACGAATCGTGTGTACTGTTAATAAACACAACATATTTTACGCTATTTGTTCGACTTTCAATACTTATCCTTGAGTCGACGTCGTACGTACGGGACCAAAATCAATATATTATTATTGCACGTACACATACTGCGCTGGTGTATAATTCCTGTCCGATTGTGTTAATTTCGTTTTTTTTTTTTTTTTCTTTTCTCTTTAAAATAAGTTGTCTCGACGTTAAACTATACGCAAACAACAAAACAACAATAAGTACCATAATAACTGAACGGTTTTATAAAATGTACAATTGTCAGCGAATCGTTTACACATTTCGTTCGTACTTGGTTTTAGTGTTCGCGAGGCGGGAACATTTGTTTTTTTTCAACAGATTTCCACGAACGATATCGTTAGCTATCAAGTTTTAATATTTTCAACCAATACGTTATTGTTATTATTTCCATCGGTGATGCATACTTTTGAAAAATAACGATATCACTAAAATAATAATAATAATAATGTTTAACTACACATACACTTACCGTATCGAATTTTTTATTTTTATTTTTTCCACTTCTTAAGATAATGACGTATTATGTCATTATTTCATTGCCAAATGGCTTATAGATTTTTTCCGATAAAAATTAGACCGTAAATAAAAAATTTTTTTTACAGAAAACATTTGCTATTGTATAAAATTAATGCGAATATGCGTACGTCGAATTCGCAAAATGTAGCGAGAAAAAAAAAATGACGAAATTCGTGTAACGTTGTACGTCAAAAAGTTTCGTACGTAACATGGTAAAGAAAAAAATCTAAATCTCCAGTCTAGGGCGGAATCTACACCTACTCTACACGGTAGTACGAAATAACATTATTTAAAGAACAAACAGATTGTTTTATCGGCAACTAAAATTATGTTAACAAAAAGTGCTATAAAGTAGTGCTCTTGATTTGATGTGGGTAATACCCGGGTACCCGTTTATCCGGGTAATACCCGATTTTGTGGGTAGTCAATGTTTTCGGGTAGTGGGTACCCGATGGTTTTTGATATACGTAAACAGTTTAGCTAAGTCTTAACTCCAAAGAGGTAATCAGTATTAAATTATACATTATACAATTATTCGAATAAAAAATATCTAAGAAAATATAAAAATTATCTACAAAAATATAATCTAAGATATACATACCTTAACATACTTAAGATCATTAAGCTATGGTAATCGAATAGAAACAGATAAGATAAACTAAAGTCTAGTTATTAATACTTTCATATTCTTATACACACTTTTACTATTATCGAATTATAAATACATATTGGAATTGTTGTCAAAATTTACGGAATATGTAAAAATATGTAAAACTAAATATTTCTTAATTTATTGTAAATCATGTGAAACGAATTTATCATTTACAATAGTTAATTAATTTATCATGTTTTAAAAAAAATATGTATTGACATACAAATCCCAGCTCTAGTAATTTACAAATCATAACGGGTACCCGAAATTTTGTAAATCGGGTAATACCAGTAAAACTTGGTTACCCGGGTACCCGGGTATCAAGAGCACTACTATAAAGTAGCGGTCCATGAATTTTTTTTCCTAAGAAATTCCATTTTTTGTTCTTATTTAAATGCGGGTGTCGCTCCGTCTCAACTACTTCTAACATATGACGACCACCGTTATCAGCATTTTTACCGAGATAGATTTTCGAACAAAAAGGGTACTCCTGAGGTGCTGAACTTAAACAATAAAATTCATATCGTCTACCCGTATTTTAGACCATTGCAATAGAAATTAAAAATTTGATGTTTTTTATACAATTTCAAATAATAACATTAAACTTACTTATTAATATATTGATTTAATGTTAACTTTGCACTGATAAGAAAATATAATTGTAATGTTCTTCTACGAAGACTTGAGTTATGCTAAATTAATCCTTGAAGTAGGCATGCCCACTGTCCTGGAGGAAAAACAACTGTAAGGAGAGCAGTACAGGACTTAATAATCTAAAATTAAAAGCGCCGCATACATTTATGCTGTACATAATAAATTTTCATATCAACGGTTAACTGTTTAAAGTTATGACGTTTCTATAATGACCACAAAAATGTAATAACATTTATTTTTGGTATTTTTATTTAACAATCTATACACAATATGTACAATAAACTTATGTGACTAATTATATTGCGTAGCGTATATTTAAATAACAAAATAATAATATATTTACTTTATTATTATTATTATTAATTAATCATGAATAGTGTAGTCGTTCATTATTGACACTCGGACTTGTGAACATTTTTATTTTTATTAATTATACTTATTTCTGATCGTGTTGATTTTCGTCAGAGAAGGTAAGAGGTCACGGTACCATTTCCGTTTTAGACGTCTGGGAGGGTTACTGGGTATGGAGGAAACTGTCAAATTTTGTTTTAATGGGTAACTATTTAAGGTAAGATGATTGTGGAAGCGTCTACAATGAATTTTAGCCTTCGCGGGCTGATTTAAGTTTAAGGTCAGAGGTATAATATAATTTAAGACGTAAGGGGAGCACATGGTAGTTTCCCGAGGCTATATTTTGAAAATGATGAATTTGAAAAGTTGAAATTTTTGGCACATCCTCAAAACTAAAGATTTACATTTATATTCAGTTAAAACTTCTGATGCGATTAGTTTTGTTTATATATGCATTGAGTGAACATAAGCGAAAGTTTAGATTGAGTCTTTCAGAACGGAAGCACTGAGCCCAGGTAAATATCAGGTAAATCACTCAACAATAATAATAATAACAATCAACAGTTGTATTAATGACGGCGGTCTGCCAAAAAGACTGTAGCCGTAGTTACCCGTCCCCCTGGCCGACGGCTCGAGCCGTTGTCGACCACGACAGGGGTAGTAGTGTAAGTGGGAGTTTTCGACGAATGACGTTTAGCCAGATACGTGGAATATCGCATCGCAACCATTTTCGATCAATATTTCGATCTCGCCAGGAGCTTGTACCGCATAGTGACTGTCGATTTGAATCGATCTCCATGTACGGATATTTTAAAAGATCTATTCATTTTTTGTGAAGGTCAGTTCGAATTGTTCGAATTTCTTATGTGAATCGAATCGATTCATTATTAATTGATTTTTTCCCAATGCTGACACTACCATTTGCTCTTGTCGCGAACTTTTCATTCCGATTTAAACGCTACACAGCGCATCGTTAAAATGTACTACGCACGAAACGCGTTTACTTTTCACCGATATCACAGGTAAATCTGTAAAGAGTGTCTCGATCAAAAACAAATCGATCTCCCGCTATCGATATCTTTTATTTTATTTTTTTCTCGGAACGATCTCATCGTCACGATTCAAATGGTTGATTCGTTTTCGCGAACCGCTCGTTGTACACAACAGCTCGCGCAACAATAGCGATTTTGTACGATCAACTCGACGCCTCGACGGCTTGGCCGGTGCTACCGATGTCGAGCGCCGCGGTAGCCGTGCGTCATCTCCACGCGTTCCGTTCCGTTTCGAAAACGCTCGCAAAAATACGCGCACGGCCAATTCGTGGCCAATCGTCTACGCCGGTCACGTCCGCAGTGATTCGCTCTGAGATCGAGATCGTCGACGCGCGTTCTTTTTATCCGTTTTTGTTTTACAATTACCATACGATAAATAACAAAACCTGCACTCAACAAGTGCGTAAGTTCGGTGGCGCTCCGGCACCTGTACCGTTCGTGTAATTGCGCGCTATTATCGTCGCGCCGATAGTCGTCGCGGCGCTCAAACACAATGGAGCGTGTTTTTTTTTTCACTCGATCGCTCACGCGAAATTATTGTTTTGCGATTCTCGTCGCATCCGTGATTGGTCAACCATTCACGACACACACGCATACACTCACACGCTGTTCCGTTTCTAACGTCTTTCTTGTCATGTTAATTTGACGTTTTCTACGGGACACTCCCCGCGGACTGCCGCGATTTTCAGAACGAGCGGTTTTTTTTGTTTTTGTTTTTTTTTTTTTTTTTTCTGACGGTACACCTCTCGTACGATCAATACCGTGTGTTGCGTAAACGGCAACATGACTGTATATTGTTGTAATCATCCGGTTCACGTGCACCCGCCGTTTTCGATCGGAGTTACTGCACGTTCCACGTGTACGTTTGTTTTACTCGCGCCCGTTCCTGTTTTCAACCGCGTACCCGATAATACGCGGGAACGCACGGACGAAACGGTGGAAATGGACTCGAAACGTTTCACGCGTTCCGTTCGAGTCCAGTGCGAGTGCGTTGAAAACGTACGTGTCGTTCGCAAGCCGTCGGTGACCGGTGAACAGTTTTCGGTGTCTGCCGATCCGAGGACCAACGGAACGATACTGTACGGTCGATTCGGAGCGACGAACGCTCGAGGTGGAAAAATCAAAAAAATCGATCGACTCTTTTGTCGGAGTACGTCCGAGCACGTGCACGCATCCGAATCCGAGAAAACCGACGAACTCCTGCGGCACAACGATCCGTTCGGTGAAGTAACTATTTCGCCGATGGTCGACAATTGGAACGACAACATTATTTTCGACAGACGTCCGTCAAGTTACTCGAGTGTCGGACAAATAAAGCTTTATTTTCTACGTATGCTTAAAGATTCGTTGAATTTAATATAAACTGATTATAAAGTAGGAGCCTTCAACTGTTGAAAAGCCGGTCGAAACCCGACCGAAAGTGTAAATACATGCCCTGTTGTCTGTAATGTATTTATTAAAATCCTTGGTTAATTCGTTTAGTTTTTATTCGGTTTTCGAAAAAGCGCAAGTTATGTAATAATAATGTCATTAAGTGTTTCCAAATGACAAAATGATTGCCTGCAGATTTCGTTTAGGCCAAAGTTGGTTAAAAAAAAAAAAAAAATCCAAAATTATAGCAACTTCTTGAACGAATACAAATCAATGTCAGTACCACGTCTTCGGTTAAATACATTGTTTATCCGAAAATTTAGTCGGTGATGCTTTTTCGTGTACAATTTTTAAGAACTTCGATTCTTCTGGTAATATTGAATATGCTCTGGTGCACCCCGGGTATCCGCCTATTTTATTGGCCTTTAAACCTGCAGAATAAGTCATAACGACCAACATGACCAAAACCGTTCCATCGGCATTATAACTCACAGTCTTATCATTACGAGTATATTCATAAAGATATTAGTAAAAAGTTAAACACCCGAAGTGAAACGAGTTTAAAAATTTAAATTATTACACACAATACAACAGGACAATATCGATGAGGGCAAGAAGACAATCTGAAATGTATAGTTCACCATCGGAGAGATCAATGGAACAAAAACATTTATTTGTATCACCGGCCCATTATTTTCAAACACTTATCAATTAATCACTTGCGTCTCCACTGTCATGCAAAAAATAATAATTTACGTAAAAATCTTTTTCTTTCATTCCGAACAATATTGACTAATCAAAACAGATGAAAAATTGTACTACCCATGGATTACACTGAAAAATATACGTTTTGCATGCATTTTTATCTATTATAATTGTGTTCATGTATATTGAATACTTTATTAACCCTTTAAAAGTTTAAGATTACTCTTAGTTTTTAAAACAGCTTAGTAGTAAAATGATAAAAAGCAAACTGTACGATTATGTTTTCACTTATTAGATGAATAAAAACACTTAATAGTATAAAAAAAATGTGTTAATCTTTATTTTACAACCAACTTAAATTAGATAAAAATGATACGTGTTTAAGAACAGATGATATTTGTACACAACGTTATTTATAACTTATCTTTGTTTTCATAAAAAATATTAAATCAATTGTACTAATAAGGAATACACTCCTGTTGCAATTAAACACTTGTGATAATAAATCAACTATCCTTTACAGTATTTATTAAATTATAATTTCAAGAAATTTGACGTAATCGACTTTATTGAGATACAATGTCAATTATTGCTTCACTATCATCACGTACGAGTAGGTATTAGGATATTTTTTTCAACAGATATAAATAAGAATGTTCTAATTATGATTGATCCGAACAATATCTTAAACGGTTAAAAATATATTTAAGTTCAGAAAATGTTGGTTCACTTCTAATTTGTGGACAAGAAACAGTTAAAATGTATTTATATGCAAAATATAAATTACTGTATGATGACGAGTGTAGATAATATTTGTGCATTACATCGTACTCGTACGATGTGCAATTTTTACAACTTATTAATTTTCTCATTCTCTACGATTTCCTATGAAAATTTCTTCGTCGGTATTTGAGTTACACAAAACAGCAATTTGCTTAATTTTTGGCCATTTCTGTATGAAATCATAAACTCAGTTTGAATACGTCCAAGCGTTATAATTGTATTACATTTATTTAATTCTGAAGTTAGTCAAATATAACTATCATTCGGTATTGGATTTAAAAAATATTCGGGGTTAAGGATGCAACTTATTATGAGTAATAAAACGTTTTTCCGAACTTGATACTATTTGGTCGTATACTATGGTATACTATGTATAGTATATTATGGACTTCTATTTCATATTTAATGATGGGATCATCATTTTGTGGTTGATCAGACATTTTTTCCTTTGACATTTCCTTTATTTTTGAACCGCTCTTCGTAGGTAATGTAGAAGTGATTTAAATCAATATAATTTTCTTCCGACTTTGTATAACATTATTCGTTGATTGTAACAAATTTTTTTTCAATTCTTATGATTTTTTTTTTTCCAATTTAATTTAAACGATTGTATAACATACATAATTTTGGCTGTAGATGCAAATATTTGAAGATAAATCGTACTTCCAGAAAAAGAATGACACAACTTGACATTATGCCGATTTAAGATCAAAACGTAATGAAGTGGTTTTACACTTCTAAATGTAATAAATTATTTTTAGATCGGCTTTAACTAAGATAAGCTGTTTTATCTGTTCACATTTTCAAACCACGTCAGATAGTTCTGTTATACTTTTTTATTTTATTTCTCGTAATTTCTTCTTCTGGGTGTGCTGTTAGAACAGTACCAACACTAAATTACACATATTATTTTAATTTAGGTACGTTACGCTAGCACCACAACCTAAACTATTTTCTTTTAAATTGATTCGATACTTTAGTAACCGATTCGTAACCATTCGTAACCACGATTTTGCAATTTGTAACCTAAACCAAGTACCGGAAAAACGAATTCCCGCTGGCATTACACACTCATTATACTCTTTGCATTTTTCTTTTTTTATTAAATTTAAAATTATTTAATTTTTAACTTTATTTTCTTTTAATAATTTTAAATCGGTATATTTTTCATATTAAAAAAATTGTTATTATTTCTTATATTTCAATTTTTTAATTGAATATAACACAAAATATTAAAGAAATAATAAAATTAATGTTAGGAATCTTTTTTAATAATAATATAAATAAAACCTTAATATGTATTTATGTGATATAAACTATGTATTAAAATATAAAAACAATAAAAAATAATCATAATAATAATATAAAAATAATATAATATAATATAAAAATAATCAGCTAATGGTGTAAAATTTGACTTTCTTAAATATTCTGCCTTGCTTTTAGCCGCTTAGACTCTTATAGAAGCTGAGTAATATTATTGCCATTTGTACTAAGTTCATTGGCAATTTTCAGAAAGTTCAAAGTTAATCTAAGCTTTAGTAACCGATTCGTAACCATTCGTAACCTAAACCAAGTACCGGAAAAACCGCATTTTATTATCAAATAATAAAAAATACATTAAAAAAATATAATTTTTATATAAAATAATGAATGAAAATAGATGATTTATTATTTTTTTAGTAAAATACAAAGTTATTTGTTTCGAAAATATACATAGGTTATGTAGTACGCTAATATTTTTTTTCGATTTTGATATTATTTTGCAACGATATGTCCTTCGTTGCAAAATGATTTCCCGTTATCGGCCGACTGCTATTGTTATTATTATATGAATATTGATATAGAAATTATACGTAAAAATATATTTTGGCCGATTTCAACCCTATAAAATCAATTTTGAAAATCGGACGACGTGGTGACACTGAGGAAGGTATTTGGAACAACTCTGTGAAAAAAATTGGAAAAAATTTAAATAGTGTCGTCACAAAATTGATACATAAAAATTGCCTTCTTTTGTATATATAAGGATGTGATATGTACCTACTCATATTTTATTCGTATACTCGTATACATTTTTTACTCGTATACATCTCAAAAAAACTAGTCATAGAGTATAAACAATAAAATAGTTTAAAATTAGTCAATATTTTAAGTATATTTAAAATTAGGACAATTCTATTGCTACGGAAAAATTAAATTATTTTGGTGTTACGGAGTATTCCATTGTTTACCATGCATGTCAGAGCATGCACATAATCGAAATCAAATCGTCCACGGTGTTGTTAGTATTATTATTGAGACGAGCGTGATTACAATATTACACATCATTTTAGAATTTAGATATCACCGAGTGTGAGTGAATATCATACAATTTAATTAAAATTATTAATTGTGTGTAAAACACCAAAAGTTTCAACTGAAGTAACTGCAGCTACCATTAAAAAATATCAAGATCAGTTGATATTTCAGGATGGAAAAAATAAGTATTTATCGTTTATTTATATTAAAAGTTAAGGTTGATCTCTTCGACTCATATTTTTTATATTTGAGTGGTTATACATAATTCAAATGCTGCGTTTGATTGGGACTATACTATTATATACTTTATATACTTTTGTTAGATATAGTTGGCGTGAACCATGAGGTATGGAAGAAAATTGCTAATGAACTTAGTACAAATGGCAATAATATTACTTCAGCTTCTATAAGAGTCTACGCGGCTAAAAGAAAGGCAGAATATTTAAGAAAGTCAAATTGTACACCATTAGCTGATTATTTTTATATTATATTATTTTTATATTATTATTATGATTATTTTTTATTGTTTTTATATTTTAATACATAGTTTATATCACATAAAATACATATTAAGGTTTTATTTATATTATTATTTAAAAAGATTTCTAACATTAATTTATATTTCTTTAATATTTTGTGTTATATTCAATTAAAAAATTGAAATATAAGAAATAATAACAATTTTTTTTAATATGTAAAATATACCGATTTAAAATTATTAAAAGAAAATAAAGTTAAAAATTAAATAATTTTGAATTTAATAAAAAAAGAAAAATACAAAGAGTATAATGAGTGTGTAATGCTAGCGGGAATTCGGTTTTTCCGGTACTTGGTTTAGGTTATGAATTCCAAAATCGTGGTTACCAATGGTTACGAATCGGTTACTAAAGCTTAGATTAACTTTGAACTTTCTGAGTATATTTTATCAATGTTCAGGTGCTGGCGTAACGTTACGTCAGCACCCGCATGCGGAAAACGGTTTTTCCAGTACTTGGTTTAGGTTACGAATTCCAAAATCGTGGTTACGAATTTTATTTACATTAATATTATATACTATTTAATAGATTACTTTAATTTTTTACCTACTAGATATATACATTTCTAATGTAAATAATACTTAATGATTTTTGAACTTTAATAAACACAAAATACAAAATAAATGTAAAATAAGTTATAGCGGTAAAACAACAACAACGGTAGAGCATAGACCATAGTATGTAGGCAGAAATATACTTGATTCGTGTTTCGTCTATTTTCAAAAACACATTGATATATTTTTCCTCCTAGTTCAGCATGATAATCGAACGGACATTCGTCGACCCTCGATCATCAATCATTTATTTATATTTAGAACATTTTACGCGCCTTTTATAACAAAATTATTATTAGTGTTGTGTAAAAAATTAGGCATAGATAATTTCGTTTGTTGTGTACAAACATTAGTGGATGTCGAATCGCTCGTCTTAACGACTTGTGTATTCGTGTAATGTTCTATTATGAACTATTATGATAAATTCATTTAAACGATTTGATTAAAATGAGCGACGGAAAAAAACGTTCTGTTTAGAGAAAAAGCTATTTCCCAAACAGCAAAATTGAATTCTGCATTTGGTAATCCACATCCATCAATCTCCAACTCACCAAGGAAATCGGGGTCCGTATCCACACCTGAACCGTTTATGTTATATGATGAATGATTTCGATGAGATTTTTTCTAATGAAAGTAAACGTTTCCGTTTTTAAGCGTTCAACAACTTCCGCGTGCAGAATTGGTTAAGATCAGTAAGTTGTCGAAGGAAAATAATACAAGCGATCTATTTCCTTGCGCTGACATGGTCACAAGGATTTTTCCATATCTTCCAGCATCAAACTGACACGGTCGTGTTTAAGGGGATTACATACAGACTGTTTTTAAGGAGTTGAATATAGGCAATTTTTAGACAATCTGTATGTACGTGCGTGCGAGGCGTGTATGTTTGTGTGTAGTAAATGATTATTAGTGTGAGTGACTTCCCTGTACCGCGGCCCATCTATCGATCCACTACTGATTACCGACGTGCAGCGTATCGCGTCTAATATTATTTTTATTGTCCTTATCAAAACGAGCGCTCTAATGACTATGAATGCGCCGGTCTATTATCGTTATTACTTATTTCGCTTTTACGTATTGCCCGTATTGCCATATTGGTCATATTAATTAATATTTATGTATTATTTATTACAACACTAAAAAACTCACAAAAGTAATTAATTATAATAAAATGAAATGAATGTGAAAAACTGAAAAATAACCGCGATCTCACCCGTCACATCCCTTTGTCTTGGTAACATCGTAGGTTCGATTATCAATCGGGATACTCGAGCGATTAAAACAACCTGTTTTGGAGACGGCGATGTGTCACGATCCAAAATTTTTTTCAAGTAAGGATATTGTTCGTATTATATGTTTACTGTATTTTTTTTGTAAAACATATTTTAACTATCAAAGTTGCGGTAGACTAATATTACAGGTTAGTTAGGTTATTAACGAGGGCGGAAAAAATATTAGCCTTGTGCTACACAAAAACTTGAAAAACATCTCTGGGCCCACCGATATTTTGTCCATAATAATCCCGGGGCTCGTGTATATTTCGGTTAGTTCCGCTTTACGAGTGTCAAACCGTGAAACGATTAAAATGTATACCTGATTGTACACCTAATTATTAAAACGCTGTGAATCATGTTACAAGGCGACATGAACCAAGAACTCGTTCTAGTTGTACTGTAATCGTACAAACTGTTTTCGTTATTCCTGTACGTTTTCCCCTCGAAAACAGTCGGTTACAAGTAAATCATTATCATAGGCGCAACTAGAGGCCAAACACTGGGGGTGCTAAAATTATGCAGAGGACACAGACCCGTGGGGGCAAGCTTCCACACCCCCATAAAACAATTTTATAATTATTATAATCATTCCAATCCACACTATAAAACCATAAGCACACTAATATTTAAGTATAAAAGCTATAATATACCTTATAAATACATTAGTTATAGTATATAATTTGTTTAAGTGATAAAAATAATAATAAAGTTTAAATGGAATATATACATATTTATTATACATAACTAATAATATTATTTTATAGTAATAATTTTCTATTCTTAGTAGAATACTTTTCTAGTATTTCTGAAGAACTAATTTTGTTATCAATATCTTTTGATGTTTAAAATTGATAAATTTGTGAACCGCTGTTGTTCCATACTTGCTCTTAGCCAGTTTTTAAACGACGCATTGACGAGCTTATCTCACATTAGGCTGATCGAATTAACTACAAAATGACAATACTCTATAAATAAACTACTGGGTTTATCAATTTATCACTTCTCTGTTACCTAAAACCTTCATATCTTTAAATGACATTAAAATTACGGCTAATTGAAGAATTTATTACCTAATAGGTAATAAATTCTTCAATTAGCCGTAATAGTATCTATGATTGCAACGATATAAATATATTATATTATATTATATAAAAAATATATTCTTAATTCTACAATAATTGTATAATTTACATAGGTACCTAATATATGATATAACCATAATCATCACAACCAATTTGTGTTTGTATTAATAAACGTCAAATACAAAAAAAAAAAAAACATTTTTTCATGATTTTTAAATTTTTGGTGGTTTTGGTGTGGGGGTGCTAAATAAAAAGCTGGAGGTGCTGAAGCACTCCCAAGCAACCCCCTAGTTGCGCCTATGATCGTTATATTTTATTTCGGCAGTCGGCTCATCGCACCGTTAGATGTGCAAACACATTTTCAGTTTGACGCCATTTTTTTTTTTTTTGACAATTAAAAAATTTGTTCGCTCTTGCAACACATCGTACCCGCGTTAATACGCCGCCGACTGCGATCGATTTTTAATTGTAATCTTCCCAAGGGCGGCATCATGGCTCAACGCGGGTGCAACCGCAACGAAGGATGTGCAAGACACGGTTTCAAAATTGCGGTTGCACTCGAGTTTTTATTTTCACGAAACAGATGTCGGCGCCACTGAATACAACACATTGTACTCGATAAATTCCGTTTACGTCAGAACGTCGCTAGATAGCGCCGTGCGTAACGGTTACTGACTGGTATTAGCTTCTAATTATAAAAAAATTACTGCAGCTCAACAATTACAACTCATTGGGATAAACAATGAAAAATCAAAATACAAGAAGAAAAATAAATAAATACATTTGTTGAATTAGCTAAATAAAGATCAGATTAAGAATCCAGCATCCTAAATACAATTTAAAATAATAAAAACAATGTCATTTGAAAAACGAAGTCAGTTATGGTCGTAAGTGCAGATATGAGCAGTGTTGAGAATAGATAACTAATAATTTATCTAGATAAAGATAAAGATGACTATACTAATTCTTATCTAGATACAGATAAAGATAGTTATACTAAATTTCATCTAGATAAAAATAAAAATAATTACATTTTTATCTAGATAAATATGAGATAATTTCATGTTTGATTTTGAACATATTCAGGATACTACAGCCTACAGATATTAGGTAAAAAATTCATAATTAAAAACATTTTAAAATAAATATTATTTTTTAAACTCATTTCAAACATTAATAAACATAAAATATAAAATAATTTTTTTTGAAATAAACTTCATAAGAAGATTGTCATTTTGTCAGTTATTATCTGTGTCATAGGTATATGATGTACAGAAAAATGTAAAAATGAAAATATAGAAACATTTTAAATTTTCAAATTTTATTTTTATTCTATTTAAATAAATTATCTAGATTGGTACTGATAGATAACAAGATTTTTATCTAGATGAAGATAAAGATAACTGAGTATAAATTTATCTAGATAAGATAAAATATAAATAATATTTATCTAGATAACTTATCTAGATACATTTATCTAGATATTTCCCAACACTGGATATGAGCAGTAAAAATCTATAGGAATATTATTTTAGAAACTTTAGAATACTAATATGAGACGTAATGTGAGGAGCTTTAATGTTTTCAATGTTCAAAAATCGAAATAAAATATAAATTTAATTATTTGTTTCCATAACGATATCTGTATAAATACGAGTTGAAAAATATTATTACAAACTAAATTGTATCCCTACTTTTCAACTTTTAAACCCATTACGTATACTGTTTTCAGTATTTTTGTCCAAATTCATGAAGCCCATTTGACATTAAATAGGAAATTTTTCTACTATCTATTTTGGGTCCTACTGCCCGTTAGAATAAAGTCTGGGTACACGATTTTCTACGTTGGAATCGGTTCGTTACCGAAACATGTGTAAAACCTCAATACGCATTTTAAACGAAAAATGTTAATCGACTAGAAAAACATAATAGATTTAGTTTTCAAATACCGTTCAGTTTCTTGTACTGCTAGTCCAGCGACACTAATGTATTGCCCACAAATGTTATCAGAACCATCAAAGATGTATTCCCTTCCAATTGTGTTAAATTATTTTTTTTCTTCTGGTTTTAGAGTTTATATTAATCTTTAGGCAATTTACAGAACTTTTGCTGTACAATTTAACAGTTATAATGTAAAATATATTATTTATAGTTCATTTATTTTTAGTGCTTAGTTCCATAGTATAAATATATTAATACTACTTATAGATATACAAAAAAAAATCTAATAATAATAATTATTTAAAAGTTCAAAAGTCAGAATTACAAACCATTCATAACGTTAAATAAGTTATCTGCTAATAAACTATTATCATACAACAATAACGTACACATTAATAACTTAACAATATCGTTTTCAAAGTAAAACTTATAATTTCGTTAACACTGTTCGTTGGTAGGCAAAACACTTGTTATACAAAAATAATTCAACGGATATGTAACCGATATAAAAAAATTATCGACATTTTAAGAATAAATTTAAAATCTTAATCTACTTTAACGGTCGAACAGACAGAAAAAAAAAACCGATCACTGTTTAGTGATTATATAAATGAAAAAAAAAAAAATGTACCCACTAGAATATTTACAAAAATATAATTATAATTAATAAAATATTAACTGAGATATTTGATAAAAACATAAAACATCACAGCCATTCTAGTCGTTTGCGACTGTGTGCGTTTAATAACCGTTTCTATTCTGTGTGAGTTTCACAATTTCTATATTTTTTATTTTTCATTTTTTATTCGTTTTTTCATATTTACATTGAAACGACGTATTTTTATTCATTTTTCGTTTCACAAATACACAGAACAGAGGAACAGAAATAAAGAACAATCGTTGCCACCGACGACTACAACGTGGTAGAGAGACGCTCGTCCAGGACGGTATCGTTATTCTTCTTATTTTTTTATTCATTTATTTTTATTCGTATATATATTTAATTTTTTTTTTTTTTTTAAATTCTTTCTCTACAACGCGACATCAGCAGGCGCCGTCTTAAAACTGGCTCTCCGTTTGGGATTACGGCGCAAAGTGCCCAGCACGTTCATCATCTCGTTGACGACGGGCGGCGGTTCTTGTTTCTTGACAGGAGTCTGTTTCTGAAACGATAAGACCAGTGAACACCATTACACGTTACATAGCCGTCCGGTTCCAACGCGCTCCAGGGCCGGAGAGATTACTCTTCGGGCCGCGTGGGACACGGAAAGCTGAAAACTTGATTTTTTTTCTCCTCTCCCCCCCCCCTCATCCAGTTACATACCTCTTTGTCCGTGGCCTTCAGACAGAACCGACCTCCTTTGATCTGATTGATAATGGCGTCGATAGCACCTGCAACGAAACGATACATTAAACATGTATGCACACACGTCACTGTAACACCCGTAACTGCTTTTACTATAGAACCGTTATTCTTTTATCACTTCTAGGCAGTGTCGTCATGAATCTCGTTTCGGACGAGCCGGTCGTTGCGCGCGTCAACCAACCCCCCACGATTACGCGTACACGTGTTCCGAGGTCCAAGAACGCGGTCCAATGCATCCCGCCGAACCGGTAAAACATTGCGTGAGCTTCGAAACCCGAATCGGTCGAAAAGCCAAACGAAGGACACGTTAACACGCGTGAAAATAATCTCTTGGGTACCACTCGAGACGCGTGTGTCCGCGTGCCCACCACTGGTCAGTCCATCGAAATGTGTTACGCAGTACAACAGCGGTTGTTCTAAACGTCCGTGCGTGCGGTATGTACCGTTACGGTACCCGAATCCGTAACCTGACCTTTACTGTTCGATCAATTTTTCGTGCGACCTTTTTGAAAAAAGCACTCCACTGCCCATAATTGTTTTAACGACCGTAACAGCAGGCGACACGAGTGACAGTTGATATTATTGTTGGACAGTGATATCGTCGATAGCGATCAACCTTTTTTTTCGATGACTCAAAAGCGCAAAATGAATTTGCGCTTTTGTACCTTGGTAGTGGGATAAAAGCGCAAAAAAAAAATTGTACTATTTGATACAATATTTTACTGACCTAGAGGGTATATGTCTAGTATAACGATATGTCTAGTATAAGAAAATCCATGTATAGAGAACGTCGAAAAATAATTCCCGCAGCACCTACTTCATTATTCGAACTCATCCAACAATTAAAAATCAATGGTTTAACTACACATCGTAATGAAACATTTTGCCATGTAGATGAAGAGTCGAAAATCGTAATATTCACGACAAACAGTAATTTAGAATATTTAGTCAATAATAGTCATACTATTTTAGGCGATGGTACATTTTACGTTTGTCCCGCTCATTTTGAACAACTCTATACGATTCATGTTCTACATAAATCAATTTACGTCCAAGTAGTATATTGTCTATTACCATCCAAAACATTTATAAATTTGATTTGCGCTTATGGGTTATTTAAAAGGTAACTTTTTTTTGCGCTTATGGGTAATTATTTTTGCGCTTTTGGGTTGCATTTGGGTCGTATTTTGCGCTTGTGGGCTACAGCCCGTCGATAGGTATTAAGAGAGATTAATTTCCCGTCACCGACCTAACGAACGTTACCGTTCCCGCGAACGATGTTCGACGTGCACATACGGTGCGTGTTTTGTGGTCAAGACCAAACAGCTGGTTCTACACCCGTTCGTCTTAAGAAAAATTCGTTAACGATCAACATTTCTGGCGTCATTTTCGAAACCATTTCAATACCGGTTAAAATATTCCATCGGAAATTAACAATTTCTCGTTGAAAGTGACTCATCATGAGTTGAGACACGCCGCTGCAGCATGCGATAAAAGGCTATGAGCGCCAGAGGTACGGAAACGACATATAATATGCGCCAAAATTAAAATATGTATGCAAGTAATTATAAACATGATAAATCTGTTGATTGCGATCTTACGGAAAAAATGTCAATAATAATAATATTACATTACGTATAATGTCATTGCGTTGTAAACATTATCATCGACAATTTCTCGTAAAAATCTATGTTTTCGCTCTCTAAAAATAACGCACTTAACACCTTTATTGGTAACGGTTTTTGTAAAATTCGTTTTAACGATTAATGTTTTAAAAAAAAAACCTTAAAAATATCGAATAGAAAAAAAGATTTTGCATTAGTCCGATAAACCTGTTACACCCTGTATGTATATATAAACTGTTATGACCACTGGGAAAAATGTCACGAGGGAGGATCCATAACCCACCCTCCCATCATCCTATTTGACCAACACTAGTACGTCGTATTATGCACCGGGGACACGTTGGTATCTCGAATCATCAAACACTCCCGCACAGGTACGGTCATCATACGACTCTGGGGTACCGAACTCTCCGACAACAGCTCGAACGGCTTTCCGGTCCGTTTTGGTGACGCCAAAACAAAAGCACGTAAATCCATCGGTCTTTAACGTCTCTATCGTCAATCCTAGCCGGTACTAATTTAAAATCACTTGCTACTAGACGTAAATCTGTAGATAAACGTTTTACGTCTTAATTAATAAATGGTGTAATATCACGTCCGGATTTATTACATTCATTAAATTTTAATGTTCCCCAATATGATTCGCGGCACCATTCTACATTTTCAATACCATTTCACCGCACTTCATACGGATAAAAATAATCACCTAGGGTCGTATTGTTCGATAACGCAATGAGCTAAGAGATGTGGATATATTTTTTACGCGAAAATTTTAGTCAATAAACTAAGTAACCTTAATGTATAGTAATTATTATCTTTCCCGTAGGCAGCGCTATTGATTAGAATAACCTATTTGTAATAACTTATCTTGCAACTGTACTTATTTATATTATGTTCGTACGGTTTTGTATTTTCTATTGCCATCGAACTGTACTTGAGCCTTACAAAGGCGTTTACGTCAATAAATAAATAAATAAAAAGCGCGGCTGCGCCAATACGTACCGTTCTGAACCTGAGGACCCTTGGAATT
Organism: Sipha maydis; assembly: GCA_034509805.1. Taxonomy (NCBI): domain Eukaryota; kingdom Metazoa; phylum Arthropoda; class Insecta; order Hemiptera; family Aphididae; genus Sipha; species Sipha maydis. Next base: position 52,344 of record JASXSY010000134.1, read on the forward strand.
GGCCGCCGGCAGTCCCAGATAGTTGCCCATCTCCTCGATGGCGTTCGAGTCGTCGTCCGCGTGGTTCAACGTGCTCACGGTTTTCAACTTGATGGTCTGCAGGTTCGCCGTCATCGTCATCGGCGGCGGCGGCGGGGGCGGCATCGACATTGGCGGCGGAGGCGGCGGTGGTGGTGGCGGTGCGCACGGCGGAGCAGCGGTCGCCGACTTGGTCTGCTCGATTTTTTTCCTCAGCTCGTCCACTGAAAAAGTATAGGTTTTTTTTTTTTAGTATTTCAATTGGATTTCAACATATTGAACCGGATGTGTGCTTCGAACGTTCTGAATTCGGAAACGGATAAAACGCTCGTTTGCGACAACGATATGGTTAAACGATAAATTGTTCGCATCGGTAGACCACGAAATCCAGCACGAAAGAAACAAGTGCAGAATAGTGTTTGTTGAAATCGCACGCGGAACGTTGTGATTTTTATTTATTCCAATAGTTTCGCCGTCGTTATTCTATCGGTTCCGAATTCAAAAACATTTTTTTTTTTTTACACTTCAGTGATCCAAAAGTAAAGCAAAAAACAAAGAAAATAGCATACGTTGAGATTCAGCCACCTCGGCTCTTTGCTGACAACACAGCAATTCCGCTTCGGTCAACTTTAACTTCTCTTCGTACAGTTCGACTTGTTCGGATTCGCTTTGAGATTCCAATTTTTCCTGCGAAAACGGCCGTGAAAATTGAAATGGTAAACGCAACGTTTCATCTTGATACTCACTTGCAAGTCTTTTATTTGTTCCGCGTGTTCTTGTCTCTCTTCGCTTATCGTTCTTTGCAATTGTTCCACTTCGAACAACAATTTCATGATTTTTTCGTCTGAAGCAGCATCCATCATCAGCAATTGGCTTTGTCTGGCAAGTACGTCTCTTTCGGATTTCACCTGTAAACCGAAGAGGATTATACCGGCTGGTCTGTGTTAGTCGTTATCAATCATTTTCAAACGCATACTTTGTTCGCGTCACTTCGGATCTTTACGCCTTCCTCTTTCTCTTTCTTGTACCGTTGGTGTAAAACTGTCGTCTCTTCGACGACTTTACGACTAACGTTCTCCAAGCTTTCGTGTTTCATCTTCAACTCCTTAAATCGTAAAAGATAGTTAAATTAATTCTAATCACGTGGTGAACATATATGGAACGGAAATTTCAAAAGTTTTGATCCGAAGAGTTTAAATTATTACTTGATTAATTATTAGATTTATTTATTTGAAACGGGACGGTCCCAATTGTATATTTTAATAAACACATTTCCATAATACAGATAAAGAACGAATATTTTTACATTTATCGTATAATAATAATTACTTTTAGTTCTTGTTCGACACGTGCCCTCGCCCTGCGCTCCTCTTCCAGATCAGATGTCAAGTCTACGGTCTGCTCCTGGGCTTCGAACTCTTGCAGTTTGATCTTATTCAACTCCGCTTGTAGCCTCGAAACTTCTTGAGTGAGCTCTACGAACATACCATACGGCTTACCAATCGCGTTAAACACGCGTAAAGCGAAAGCCTTAAAATCATCTTACCTTTGACGGTCTTTCTGAGCTCTTCCATTTCCGTGTCGTTATCGTTGCCGTCCGTATCGTCAGCCAAATCGTCCAACGTGGACGGTGCGACCGACATGACTTTTTGCATCAACGCCGAGCTCCTTCTTTTCAGTTCGCGGTTTTGTTTGTACCACTGCAAAACGAAGGGAACACAAGTGTATCAATCATGGTCCAATTGACCGATTGCGAAAACCGGCAAATTAAAGTCGAATGAATTGTACAATATATACCTGCGAAGCTCGTTCCATAGCCTTCTGCAACGTGCCCGTCTCCATTTCGTATTGTTGTCTCAACTGATCGTACTCCTTGTACATGGCTTCGGAAACTTCGCGCGCCCATGAAAACAATAATATTTAAAACGTCGTCAACGCGTACGGAAAAAGCTCACCCAACCCACTGCACAGCGTTTTGCGGTGCTAATAATAACGCGGTTCGTACTCACGTTTTCTCAGCTGCGATAGTTGCAACGTTCTTTCCGACAGCTCTCTGTTCGACACCTCGAGATCCGCGCTGAGTTTCGACACCTGACGTTCCATGTCCGACTTCTCTCTTAACACTGGACGGAACGACAAAAAACAAAAATAGATAAACAAACAAAATAAAAATCGACGTCGCGCAAAACGAACAATACACTCACGTTTCTGAGTCTGCGTCAACAGACCCTTCCGCTTGGTCTCCGCCTCGTCGTACTTGCCCTTCCACCGGTCCTCGCCGTTGGGCGACGATTTGACCGCGGTCGGCTGCGGGTCGGCGGCGGTCACGGACGACTTGATCGGGGCCGCGGTCGAGAAGGACGACGAAAAAGACTGCTGTGGCTTGGTCGGGGATGCGAACGACGACGTGAAGGTCTGCGACGTCAGCGTCGCTTGGGCCGGGGGCGGTGGCACAGGATTCGACTTTACCAGAGGCTTAGGGGCGTAAGCGCTGGCGCGGTGCGACGCGGGCGGATTGGGCGATGGGGACGTGACTTGGGCCGACTGCTTGGTCGCCAACAGTTTCGCCGCCACGTCCGTCACGGCGATCGGCGACGACCTGGTCATGAACTTAGTGGCCGTGTGCCCCGCGACCGACTTCTTGGCCGCGTTCTTCGTCACCTCGCCCGCCAAGTAACTCTGCAGGAAACTGCTGTTCTTGGTCGCCACGGGCGGCTTCTCGTCGCCGTCCGCCGGCTCCTCGCGAATCGTTTTGAACCGACCGCCCACGCTCCCGTTGTGCTGCAGCAGCGTCCCGTGCCCGTTATTGTTATTGTTATTGTTATTGTTGTTGTTGTTGTTGTTATTGTTGTTCATGGCGATGGGCTTGCCGTAACTCAGCCCCGGCGGGTTGTACGGCACCGAGCTGCCGTTTTGGCTGAACTTGTTCCGAAGGTTTTGCACGCTCATCGTGGGCGGTTAGGTCGGACGACGCAAATAAACACCTGGAGAACAGAAACATATCGAAAACGCGTGTTAAAATAAAAACTGCGATTTTTGTTGGTTTTTCCTTTTATTGCAACTCAAGTCGGACAAAAACGACGGCTTTGTTAACATCATTACTCGGATACCGTTTAAAAATGGTTACATTACGCACATCAGCCGTAATATTTAAAATAGTTCGCGCTGAAGAACAGTACAACCGTTCCGGGCGCACAGTTTAAATGTGAAATTCTGATTTCTATGCTACGTCTGAAACGCAACGAAGTTCTTTAAAAACTTTTGGTTAGGTTTTTTTTCTGGTACACGTACAATTCCTACCAACACTTTTTACAGGTGCACGTTTCGTAAGCTGTACGTCGGAAAGCTTTGTTCGCAAGTACCCGGTCATGCACGTAGACCGGTTATTTTGCGCAGGAATTATTTTTCACATTAAATCTGTGTTTTTCCGCACGGCGCGGGTTCAACTGGATATTACGAGTTCAAATAAACGTAACATTGATACCAGACATTAATACGCCTTACAGTATGATTTCGCCATCGATTGAGTAACCCGCGTCCGCGATGCGATGCGATACGCAAACGACTGTATGCAAATCTAAGCCCGGATCGAAGTGTCGTCGGCGGGCACTGCGGTTACACACCGGTTATATTACACCGGTCGCGGGTGCAGCGGACAAAACGGACGGTAACAACTAAAGGTGCCACGCGATCTCGACAACGTTTAAAACGGTTGTGGCATTAGAGCATATTGTTGTGCGATGGTAATAATGATTATATCACACGATTGCGTTAAAAATAATCGACCAAACGAGAACTATCGCGTATGATACACAGTGACGTTCACTCGTGATGACAGTTTTTTTTTTCGTTTCTTATACATACCGAGTATCGCTCACACGGGGTTCGCGCCGACATAAATGTAATAACAATGATTTAGCGTTACGTATACGCGTAACATTATTATACATGTAATGCAGCGATCCGAAATGATTTACGTATATGATTTATTTAATAAAAAAAAAAAATAATCAGAATAATAACAATAACACCTCGTTAAGAATGCATTGGGTATTGTATGCGATACCTATCGTTAAGAATTAACGTATGGTGTGATAAAAAAGTTTGTTGTACACGAGCGATGACGAAATATAAAGAAAAAAAAACGTCCGTCTCTCGATCGACAAAACACAAAATAAACACTTACACATATGGATACGTCGGGTTCCTAAGGTAGAAGAGAAAAAAAAAACGAAAAAATAAGGAAACAAACAATAGAAATCAAAACGAAATGTCGCAGACGGTAGCTGCAGGTACTTCTGTCCTTCTACACATGTGCAGTACGCGGGAGGACTGCCGCGCTATTGTGTTTTTATTTCTTCAAAAAACCGATTGTACGACTAGTGTGCATAATACGTATGCTCCCCTCCCCTCCCCCGGTCCGGGTAATATATTGCACGCATCTGGTCGTCCGACGACGCGCGTGACGCGACGACGAGACGAAGAGGATCGCGCGCGCGGGTCGGAGGACAACGCGTTTATTTTTTTCCATTCTTAATCGCGACGATCCACGTACAATATTATCGCACGCCGGAGTCGTCGTCATCCCACGCTCGCATACGTAGGTTACAATAACAATAACCTTCGCGATCGCCCGACGACCGGACGACCAACAGGTTCTCGATCCGCGTCGGGCGCGCACGCGTACGCCTCTATGTAACAATACGGTTCGGTTACGTCCGCGAAAAAAGCCAATACGACCGTCGCGCGCCTACAAAAACGTATCTGCGAACGGGCAAAACACTCGACGATGTTGGATCGCGCAAGCGGCGCAAAGCATCGCGTACCAAAACGTGTAACGGATACGGGAAATCGAAACGTTCGGACGGTGTCGTTCATTTGTTTATTTGATTATTGCTACCCCCCCCCCCCCGTCTATAAACACACACCCGCCGCCGCGGGGAAGAGTTGTCGGGGCGACGTGAAAACGACTCGCGCGTCCTGCCCACCCGGCGCCGTTATCGAGTCGCGCGTTTTATTAACACGTCCGGCGCGGATCGTATAATCGAAACCTTAACGAACGATGCGCACTCGGGACGCGTACGATTTGCCGTCGGACCGTGCGAAGAGTACTCGTTTACGACGGCAGTTGCTTTTTGCAGTGGTCGTTTTTCATCAGGGAAACGCAAAAAATCTGATTCGAATAATTTCGATGCGAAACACACATTCGGTAGAACATGGGACTTGATACCCGAACGTTAAAAAAAAAATACAATCAATATGCAGTAAAACCTCTCTATAACGGACCCTTTATTAAACGGAATCCTTATGACGGAAAATGTCAACATTCCGGTGCAAATAATAAATAAGAATGATCTCTTCAAGACGGAAACGGACAATTTTCGTGATCCAGTTAGCAAAAATACTCTGCGTCAAACCGAAAATAAAATTATTTACAGAAATATTACAATTGTATAGGTACTGCATATTATATATAATTTCGAGAATGTGCGATGAACGTGCTGCTCTTAATCACAATAAAAAAAAAAAAAAAAACAATCAAATTTTAAAAACTGTGTTGGTAAATTTAAAAAAATGTATGAACACGTTACTGATTTAAAATGTTTTTTCAGTTGTTTGGTATTATACACGAACACATTTAACTATTAAGTCATACATTATACAATATTATCAAATAAACTAATAAGTTTACGTTGTACGAGGTATTTACCTAAAATATAATTATTTAACACATGCATTATGCATAGAGTCTTGAAACTTGATTTATTTTCCCTACCTCTCTGCGACGGAAAACTATTTATAACCGGAAAAACATTTGGTCCCAAACGATTCCGTTACAGAAAGGTTTTACTGTATTATACCTCTGGGCGAAACGTTTTTCGAATGTATCGCACGACTCAATTTGCAGGGTCTGAGTAGTAACAGCGAAGCAAGATTGAACTGTGTTAGTAGACCTATAGCGATTTGTTCAACCTCGATGCATCCTCGTGTCGAAGTGTTGTTGGAAGTAATTTGAAAACGCGTAGCAAATATTTTTCAATTCGTCGTAACGTTGTCAAGAAACGCGACGAGCCGGTCGCTAAACGTTCCACTGGGTGAGGATATTCGTTTTATCTTTATCGACGCGAACAAATCGAGCAGATTTCACGGGGCACGCGAAACATTTGAGCGAATTTTAGTAAAACGCGTGTGTGCATGCATCGGAATCGCAGAAACGCAGCCGCGTAGAGTTATGCGGTGAAAATCGGCCTGCGTTCGACGCGGAAAATCGCTTAACTAATGGTGGCCGATTAGCGCGCGGTACGAAAAATTGAAAATTCCGCACGTCGTGCACACGTGGTGCGATAACATGGGAGATTGGCGACAAGCAGGCCGAATGGCCGATTCGCGCTACGGGATTCGCGGGTTTTCCGAGACGCGAAATGATTCAAATGATCGAGAAAAAAATTAAAAAATCCGCACACCGAAACGGGCAGCGTTGTTTTAAGCTGCAACAACAAAACGCGCGGAATAATACGCTGTACGTTCGCGCTTGCGCGTATATGGTATTAATTATTTCCGGTGCAACGCATAATTACCTTGAAATCGTCACCAGTACGCCGTACGTGTGCACCTGATACCGCGCGTACGGCCGGAGGTCAGGCGCACGACGTACGTCTGCTGCTGTTGCGCACAAGGAAACGCCAGGGTACACCGTACGGTATTTTTTTTTTTTAAGCTTTTGCGTAATATTGTTTTTTGATACGATACACGTTTTGCGTTATGAATCGAACAGGGACAGGGAGGAACACATATCGTGCAATAAGTACCGCGGTCGTGCGTTGCATTAGATTAACATCTGCACCGGGACAGTGCACTGGAAAAGTTCACACGCTCGTGTAAAATAATAACGAACGGAAAAAATGTGCCCTTCGTCTTTGTTTATGGATATTTTTTTAATTTTTTTTTTTTTCTTTACGTGTTTCGCCCAATTATCAGATAATTATTAATTAATTAAACCGGTATTTAATAAGACCCGTCCACTGCGGTGTCCAGAAAAAGCCCCCTGTTACCCTATATTATTCATTGTCACCCCTATCGACGATCCTAGTTACATAATACATATCATGCGCTTTTAATACGGAAAACTACGAGATTCGCATCGCTGTATCGACATCGTATAGTAGGAAGAAATGCGAAATTCAGGGGAGAATGAATTAAAACGATATTGAATTGCGCAAAGAAGAGACGCATATTATTACTATATCTTCTCTGCTTGCAATAATATCAATGACATCACGTAGTAAAAATACACATTAAGAATAGTAATAATGCACGGTTTCGTTGCACAAGATCTAACCAGAGGAGATCATCGAAATATTTCGTCCTATCGCTATTAAAAATATGTGATTTTCTCAAGGGTTAAACCGTGGTCCGGAGGTCCGACTATAGTTTCCACCTACGATTGTGTTACGTTGCATACATTTATACACACACTAAACTAAAAAAAAAAAACGTAATTGAAAACGGATAGAAAACGTCCCGGGGGAAAAAAAACTTATTGTTATCTTTTAATAAGTAATACTTTTGAAATGTTTATGCCTTATAATAATTACATTACACTGTATCGTAACACATACGTACACGTTTCCGACGCGTATGTGTGTGTGTGTGTGTGGTCGTATTATTATTAACTAGTGGTTGCGTAACCGGCACGGACACGTTTCGTAGGCGTGTAAGACTTATTCTCCAAAACCGAAAATCCCCGCGCTCGCGCTCCTGTTCGGCGCTGCCGAGAATACCATACGTCGTAACGACAACACAATACACGCTCGCTACTGCGCTCGTCTCCCCGCGGTGGATGGGAGAGAAATACGAAACCTCCGTACAATACTACGGCGTACGTGATCATTCCGTCTGTGGGGGGGAGGGGGGTAGGGGGGTTCGTGTGGAATGCGACGGGACTGAATAGGTCTACGGCGTGTTCCAACAATGGACCGTTTAGTTAATTAATTTCAACGCGCGGTGGGATGCCACGGGAAATTAGTCGGTCGTTTTACATTGGCGCGGCGGCCGATAATACACGCGCACGCGGCGCTCCGTCGTCGACGCGGAAACCGTATCAAAAAACGGTAGTTTATCGCACGGGCAAGAATGGTTTTTCGACGTCGTTCGTCACGAGACACGGCGGGGAAAAAAAACGGCCGATCGTTCGAAAGTCGCCAAGACTCCGGCCCGTATGGAAATTCAATATCGCTACCGCGGTGCCCGCCGCGCGTATCAGTACGGTCGCGAACAACGATCTCTGGTCGAAATCGAAATCTTCGATCCGGCACACATATCATTCTTGCGGGCCGTTACGACGAGCGTTACAGGTCGAGGTCGAATACGTTTATTGTGCGCATAAATTACGACGATCGGACGATACGCGCACGTACGCGGTGCTCTCGACATTATTGAACAGTCGCGCAACCTAAATATCGCGAGTGTTACGCCACGGCACTCCGCGACGGTCGTCCCCGACGAAACTTTAAAACGCGTTGCGAACTCAATACGCGCGCAACGTTAAACTGCCGACGTCTACGAATGCGTTTCAGTAGCGGCGCACGCAGGATTTTTTTTCGAGGGGGTTTTCGCCATCAATAATTCACCGCAGCAATTAATGTTGTGTACCTCGTGTGAACCCCGTGCGAACAACATATTGTTAAACGTCGCCCGAAAACAGTATACGCTGTGTATGTTTGTACGTGGAAGACAAACCCCTAACACGACCTCATTCGTTATTATTCTGTACGCTTATCGATTGTGAATTCGTTACGAACAGTTTTATAAGGTCAACGAAAACCGAATGATAATTGTTAACTCGTCGTAACAGAATAACGTATGTATAATAGAGTATAGTTTTATAAATGTAACGTCCAACGTCCTGTTCGACGTTTTCCCCGTCTCGTTGAGAATCTTCTCAGGCGTTTACGTCCCTGTGAATGTTCAACATCGATAAGCCCCGTTGAGTCCGATTTGTCCACTAGTGTTTCGTAGTATCAAATTTTAATGCCTCGTAATGTAGAAAACGAACGTTCTAATATGCTGAAAACTGTTATCAATTACGTTCGGTTAACCTTATAGACCTAATACCGCTTGTCGACATCACTTTCACATAATAAAATAGTTAATGGCACTTTTACATTTCTACTACTGTCATCACCGTACAAAACAAAGGTATTGAAAAGTATAGTTCTATAATCGTTTTCGCGTACATAATCATACAGACTGGAAATGATGAGCTAAATCATTTGCAAAACTTAGTTTAAAGGTTAAAATTTAATGAAAGAAGGCATTTCGGAGGAATTATGACCTCTTAACTCACCCCCTCCATGTGAGCGCCAATGGTACATTTATTTTATTTGCCGAGCATATCGTGTATTGAAAACCGATTGGTGCGATAAGAGAACGCGGTGAACGCGATGACTGTATTACGAACTACACAAATCTTAAACGGCGAACGATGGCTTAACATTTTCCATTACGCGCGATTCAATTATCCTCATTTTATTATTACCGTTTGCTCCTACACAAAGTACACGAAAACGAACACAGTCAATTCGACTTCGAACGGAGCGACTTGATTCCACGCGTAACACTACGTGTCCGACCGTCAGCCCAACCCAGACCTACGTCCGTATGTGTGCTACATTACACAACGACGTTCCGTGTCTCTTGTGAAACTTATCGTTTTTAAGGCGTTTAACGTAACGTCGGTGGAAAAACATATCGATTTTTTTTTTCGCAGGAAATGCCAGCCGTTGTAAATTATTTTTTACACCGAACGCACGTTCGTTTATTCGGTCTGTCGTCTCCGGCCGCAATAATAAAAATAAACGACAAATAAAAACATAATAATAAATAATTCGTGCAGACTCTCTTGTACGTAAACGCAGCTTGTCTCATAACAAACAGCATCCGTTAACACACACACAAAAAAACGCACACACGTGCGCGTAGAGTTTGAGGCTTAGGCGCGAAGGGGGGGGGGATGTAATAATAAACACATAATAATATGCAAATCGGCTGTGAAGACGCGACGAAGATGAAGACTGCTGTTGCGGTGCGGTCGGCGGACACCATATGTTTTACACGGGCGTAGAGTTATATTCGTAAATACCGAATCCCGTAAAGCGTAGGCGACCGTACTTATTCGAAGAATATAAAATAAAATTGTATATCCATGATAAATGCCGTACACATTATAATATCCGCTTTACGTATGCATTATACTTAAGCGGGAAACGATGATCGACAATCGGTTGGCAATCGTATGGTAAAAACATATATATAAAAATATACGTATTACGAACATTTTATTTATTCTTACAGCTTGCCTACTGAGGATGGTTAAGCTCTAGACGTTCGCAATTTTCCCGCGGCCCGACGTTTGCATTTTTTTTTTTTTTTTATTCGTTGTTATTTACGATTGCATCTGTTTATCGAATCGTCGAGATGACAAAGATTTGAAAGTATTTTCATCATAATATTACAACTTGAACAAGAAACAACCTTCGCACTTACTTCAAGTTGGTTTCTGGAATACAGCTATTGAAGTTCACCTTCGGTGGCACTAATTTAATCGCATCATCGTTTGTTTACCCAAAAATAAGTCCATGTTTCAAGTGTTATTTTTCCGTTTTCTTCGTCAACTAAGCTACACCGACATTTTCAACACGCATATTGACATATGTGTGTTACAATGTTGGTCTAGTACGGAGTGCACATATACACGTACACTTTGACATTTAAATGAACGTCCGATGCGCCGTCCGCGCGCGCGCGCTCGCGAAAAACGGTCGGGGACCTGACGAATGGAAAATAAGTAACCGAATGAAAACGAACCGGCCCCGTTATTATTGCCGACATTGTGATGGCGTACGATTAAATGACATTTTTACGAAGAGGATATATGTACGGTTAGAGCCGTGGAAAACCGAAAGAGAAATCGAAATACCGCGCGGATATCGGCAGCACGGACTTCGAGTGGCCGCAACAGCCGTTATTAAAATACAGGCGGTTATTATCGAACGACCGCGCAACCAAATAGGTGTACGATAAGTGGTTTTCAATGTACACGATTCGTAACACGCGATGTCGTAAATTATATTACATATCGTGCTTAGGTGACCAGGGCATAACCAGCATTTGCTAGTCATTGCTGAACAGCCATGTTGACGAAAACAGCGTGGTAAGCTAATGCGTTCGTGTTATGCAACGAGGAATCCAAATTTTTAACTGTACACCGTGCGTGCGCTTTAGAGACTCTAACTTAAGACTGTAGCTTTACAACGCTATTTCTCCGATTTCCGCGGACATTTGTTCCGTCGAATTTCATTTGTTTTAAGTTTTTCGTAGACCTTTACAGGTAAAAAAAGTATTCGTTTCACTGTTTACAATGGAATACGTTTTTTCCTAATAGGAGAAAAATAGTTATCTCCGTTGTATCTAAACAATAGATTGTTTATATGTCGGCATGTTCGAGAGCTCGTTTTAAGATTTCAAAACGGTTCGTTGAAAACGCATATTTCAGTGATATTCCGCGACATAAAATCCTGGTTATGGGCCATACGGATTCAGTCGCACGTACGAAAAATCGTCAACGACGGTGCAACAGGGATCGTGAAAAGTTGCAGTGGGTTCTTTGCGGACTACTACCGCGACTCCTCTTCGCATCGTAACTTTACACCGGACTCGATATTCATCCTCATACGCTCACACCACTTAACTATAATGATACGTGCGTATCTAAAAATTATAGTTTAGCCCCCCTTCCCCGCGCTTTCGACCAGTCGTCGTCGATTTACGCGATTTTGTTTGCTCGCGTACGATTGCGCGCAACAACGTCTGCAGCGGCCGGTGCGGGAAGCGACTGGATGTGCGAGCAATGGAATTCATCGTTTAAACCAGCGACACTCAACCTTTTTCTTATTTGGGCCACATAAAATATTTTAAAATGGATGACACACGATTGAGCATAAAACACCTTTTTTGTGACACGATTGAGCATAAATTGTCGGTGCATCAAAGGAAATTGAAACACAAAAGAAAACCAACACGATTGAGCATAAAAAACTCTGCAACGTTGCCATTTTCAATTTAGAACTGTATTATACAAAAAAATGTATTTAAATAATTATAATAATTCAAATTATAACATGGCCAAAAAAATGTTATCATAGTCAATATGTAATATACCTAGTCACATTATATAGTATATAGATCTGTTTGATAATAATAAAATAATAATTATAATAAAATTGATTCTTCAGCTTTTCTTTTGCAATTTTCTCGGATAACTTGTGTTTCTATTTTTTGAATAGAATTTTGATCATGTTTGTGTTGTACAGCAGTTTCAATCACTTTAAGTTTATCTGTATCTGAGAAAATTAATGCTGAACATTTGTTATTTGTACACCTCCACCTCAAAAGATTGTCTTTTTTTCGAACTCCAATTAATTTGTATTTATATAAATTTACTAATGCCAATTTTTTGCTTCTTTCTGATAAAATAATTTTTATATCACTTATACTCATATTAAAAAAAATAGAAACTATAAACGCACTTATACGAAACGCACTAAACACAACTATAGGTGATCGAACACTAATATTAATTCTATAATAATTTTGGAATTGTGTCTTAATTATCATATATTTTACCCCGATGCTAAATGTTTGATACGTAACTAGTTTATTAATCGATAAAACTGAGGAGTTCGGCTCAGATACCATAACAATTGGTGTGAATAATACGTGAAAATAATAAATTACAAAATGTTTACAACGTGAATTTGGCAACATCGCATAAAATATTCTATGCTCAATCGTGTTGCTAAAAAGGTCTATGCTCAATCGTTTTATGCTCAATCGTGCTTTACCGTTTAAAATATTACGCGGGCCGCAAGACGAAATGAATGGAACAGAAATTAAAAAAAAAACTAAAAATAAATTTATATATTGTGTATATTGTACATTTGAAAATGTATTATAAAAAAAATTAAATTAAATATTTATTCTAAATTAGTGAGAATTTTGATATTGTGATAGTTTTTTCACTATTTTGGATGTATCTGGCATGCTACTCGCATAAGTAAGCCGATTTCTGTACATATTCTTAGCATATTTCATTTTTGAATAGTTTCACATTGAAGTTTCACATAGATATGTTGATCTGAACATTGACATCAAAAAGTGGGCACAATTTTGTAGGGTTTTGTATTTTCCTGGCACTAATTTTATATTTTCTTATCAATTCAATGTTTTCTGTTCGGGGCACATGTAAATCGTTGGAGGGCCGCAGGTTGAGTATCGCTGGTTTAAACCGTTTGATGCGCATCTATACCTACGTATCGTTTAGCGGTGTTAATCATTCGTCGGAGCGAAACGGTACGAAAACAACGTAATACAGTTCGCACGCCAGTGTACAGCCCGACATGCATAACGGGCGGCGGGACACGTACACGATATTGACATTGTTGTCGTCGCCGGTGATGCGTGCACGCTGTACAGCTGTGCGCGGTGAACATTAAAATAGGTTTTGACGTCGATCTTAACGGCACAGCACGGTCGGTTAAAGCCGTCAAAAGTGCACCGTGCATGATTACATGGTTAGTCGTTATGTGTTTCGTGAAAACGTCATTCGACCATTGCTATGGATATGGTCAACACGTCGTGAACAATTAAGAATCCCCATAACCGTGCACCAGATGGCAGGATTACACTTTTCATGCAACGTTTGTGTGTAACGTGCACAGGGTGTATGAAACTTTCGTATATTTCATAGATTTCATATATTATACGGTACCCGGGGTAAATATTCAAGTAAGAAACTATGTAAAACGTATATGTATATATATAAGTGAGTGGGAGTAGGATAGAACACAGTACCAACTAAACCATACACGGTGAAATAAGCGATAGCAGATATTCAAAACCATTACAAGCAAAGAGATAGAACATGATTGGTCACATATTGAGGCACGAAAACGAACCGGTTTATTAAAAATAGAAAGGAAAGACAAGAGAGACCGAGGACGTCCGAGAACTCCGTTCGTCGAACAAATGATCACCGACTATCGAGTGACACAAAACTGAAGACGTTAGGTGGAAAGCGCGTGTCCTACTGCAAAACCAAACATAATATCGAACACCAGAAGATATATAAATATAAAAATACGTTCACGCGAAATAAACACTGATGATTCAGCTGTTTATCTTGCGATTACATCTAGTACCTGCAGTGAGACTACTTGCACGCGTCTACAAGCAGACAACCGCGCGGTATCCAATGCAGAACCGTTGTCGACCGTGAAGTTCACCGTGATTGAGCGCGAAATAAAAAAAATAATAAAATAATCAAACTTAAATCATGATTTTTACGAAAATATAGCAAAACAACTCGTACGCTGCACGAACCGTTCAAACCGATATTCGCAATAGTAAACCCGGATCAAGTGTTCGGTTACATTGCGCTTTCTTCTGCACAAGCGAACTGCACTAAATGCTGTTAATGTATGCAACACATGATTCGATATCGTAATGAAAAAAAAAATAATAATAACCTTAACGATAAGGTTTCGAAAATATACATTGTAGACGGTTAGTGCGGTGTCGACGGAAACGAATTGAAGAAAAAAAATGTGCTAAAACAAAAAACAAAATGTTATTTATTCCGGTTTTTTTCGTAATTAATTTTTTACGTCGTAGCAGAGCGGTCGATGCCATATCGGCTCGGTGAAATGATTATACTTTGTATAATGACCACGTGTGCGTATCCGCTATGATGGTCGTGCGCACGTGACACGTAACCGGGACGGAGACGTGCACACGTTTCCGGGGAGCTGTTGCAGCGGGTTTCATGTGTACGACAAACTATAACATGCAACACTAGTTAAGAACCGCAATACCGCAATATTGTGTTCGAGTTTCAAATCATGTTAACGCGGTGAAATGTGCAAATTGAAAACCCGGTACGATCGAATAAACGAAATAAATAAATAGATAACCAATTACGCGAACGCGGTTGAAACCGTTCGGGCCCGGTGCACACTAGCGTTGCTTTAACGATCGTCGTTCATCGCGCCGTGGCCGTAGGATTCGATACACACGTGGAAAACCGCGAGCGGTATGTAATTCGACTGTAACGTTCAGTATGCGCTCGACGTACAACACAACGGAAGTTTATAAAAGAAAAACGTTTGATTTTTACTCGCCTCGTATGCGAGTAAACTACGTTTTACAGAAGAAAAACGAAAGAAGACGATGTCGGGTACACCCGTTCACGGGACTACAACTCGCGAAAGGGATATGTCTAGTGCATCATTTGGTCACTTGTCAGACTCGTTCATTTTGATTCGGTCGGTCGCGACCGGCTCACCTCTATTCTAGACGGTCACGGTCAGACGGACTCTGTTCCGGTAGGCGTAGTCTTTGCCATCCAGACATAAATATAGGTGTAGTGGATCGCTACACCGGGTGCCCGGCGTACCAGTGGATCAAACAACAAACCATATCGCGCCGGACCTAGGACAACAGCGAACGGACGGTGTGCACACGGTTACGAATTTGAACGGACCCCCGGACGTTAATGATATGCGCACCAGATAATGAATGTAGCGCGCTTACCGCGTACGTTAATCACGCTGGATGGACGGGCGACGGACCCGGTCTCGCGCAGAGGCTGATCGAACTCTTCGTGTCTACGATTTTCGTACAATCATTTTCCACGTGTTGTTCGATTTTAATTGCATCAAACTTGTTATCTGAAATTAGTAATTTGAATGTACGGTTAATAACACGTTTAAAAAATCTAGTGCTTTATTTGTAAGTTTATTACATATTTACATGCATAAGAAAAGAAAAAAAATCGCGATTTAACAACTCGCAAAATCACGTGATTCAGATTTAAAAGCCCCGTTCAAACTACCAACGTGATACGATGCACATTTTATTGGCGCGTTTGCGGTTTTCGATTTGCGAAAGCAGGAGGTCTCAACTGTTTACGTGTACGCGTTGCCGTCGTACACGGTAAACCACTGTCCAAAAACAAATCAA
Organism: Sipha maydis; assembly: GCA_034509805.1. NCBI lineage: Eukaryota > Metazoa > Arthropoda > Insecta > Hemiptera > Aphididae > Sipha > Sipha maydis. Next base: position 68,439 of record JASXSY010000134.1, read on the forward strand.
ATTCCGAATGAATAAACCAACAGTTATCAATTAGAATAATAAAACAGAAATCGGTGAATCGATACACATACAAGTAACTTGTATATGTACAGAAATAAACAAACGAATGCTAAACCTGGAGTTAATTTGTAACTGTACGGTTTCGAACTAAAATTATAATAACGATAATCGGTTAATGTGTGTCGTGAATTCGTGATATCCGTACGCGTAAAATCTCGAACAAAGGCTCGGTAAACGAATGCGCTCTGTTCGTACGATTTTTGCCATTTTTTATACGTGCGCTGTGGACAAAAAAAAAAAATGGTAGGATATTTTTATACGCACGTTAAACGGTCAAAAGTCAACGCGACCGACGGCGTTGCACCGTTCGCCGACCGAAAACAGACGGACGCTCGGAGGAATGCGATTTAAGAGTCGCGAATATTTCGATTGCGGTTTTTCGTCGTCTTCGTCACGAATCCAAAACGGCCATTGTATGTACGTTTGTTTTTTGTCCGCCAAACGCAGCACGGATGGCCTTGACGTGAAATCGCAACACGCTATGCGCACGAGGCGTAATATAATTTAATGTCTTCTGTCGCTCTAAATGGTTATAAAAAGTAAAAATAAAAAAACGAAACCGACGAACGAACAACTTTACCCTTGCCGCGCACGCGCATACGCCTCGTCGGAATTAATTTACGTACGCCGTCGCGGTACGGAACGAACAAAACTCTATTAGGAAAAAGTAATTGTCGGCGCTCGGATATTTTATACCTGCACCGCGGTATTGTCCGTCGGCAGTCCCGCTCTGACCTATATGGTCGCCTATGTCGTACGAAAAAATGTGATGCCCCCCCCCCTCCCAATTTTACATCGGAGCACTGTCCTGAGTTTTTTTTTAAACATCGAAAACGTTATTAAGACTATTATCAACTATTGTTCGAAACATTTTTTGTTTATTCTACGTTTACGACAAATTATCATGACACGAGTAATTATTTATGATAATTTCTTCTGAGATTTGACTTGTAAAACCTTTCAAAATTTTCGGTCGCCCTTGTTATCCGAACATCTCGCACGACCGGTCAGCGCGGCCCACTCCGTCGAAGTTTACCCGATACGTTACACAGTTCTTTCGTCGAGTAACTCTAGTTAGAGTTCTCTACGTTTACTCTGGATAGTGTACGTAACACCAAAAGCACTCCAACAGACACCTCTCTGGACTGCAGCTGCACGAACCACATCTAGGTAGATGGAACAACAAAAAAAAGCGTACGCGGTGATAAGACGTTCTATCTGGAGAAGTCGAGAGTTACCCGACGTGCTAAATAGAGCGCGAGCTAATAATATCAACAACCTACCTGTACAATACGAATAATCAATATTGATATAATTGGTATCGAATACAGTGCAGTGAGCAGTTTTTTTTTCCATTGTTTATTCATAACCTCAATTTTATCAAATACTGTATTTAAAAGTACAAAAATTATACTGTTGAATATATTTTTCTACGACGAATGATTTTGTGTGGGACGAAAATAAAACATATCAATTAAAATAGAACTGATTGAATCGTCACGAACACTTTGAGGCCGTCCATTTAAGTAATACCGAGACGAACGGTTATAGGCGAAACGTATGGAGACAATTATTGGAGTAATGTTTTCAAAAAGATCCTTGACATCGGTCTTGGACGTACTCATGAAATTTTCATTGGAAATGCTATCTACTACACTGATTTTTCTCAGCAACTTTGCGTTCACTCCTTCGTCGTCTCTTTGTGAAACGTTATTTGTCACCAACATGAACAAATGTACACGAACTATAAACTGATTTACACAGATTGACTCTATGCGTTCTCGGAGACTACTCTGCATAAAGCTAATATTTTCAAATTTATCTACAGAGTAATCGCACAGCTATTGCTAGTGTAGTCTAACTATGTTAATTCTATTCAGATATTTCACCATAGTGTAAATGTATCTTAACAATAACGAAGAGCGATTTTCGTCAAGTGGCCAATTTCTTTTTTTTAAAAAAAAAAAAACAATTTCTGCTATCGTCGAACTGTGTATGAATTTTCTTTTTTTCTTTATAGATCGTGATTTTTCAAAACCACATTCGTGCTGGAATGGAAAACAGAAAGTCTAATTGACAAGTGCGCGCGCGCCGTGTGTGCTGCAAAATACGTGTACGTACGATAATGGGCAAACGACGATAAAAATAATAAAAAAAGAGTTGAACACCAATTACGGGCATCAGAAGGACGTCGTCGCCGTAATTAAACGGTGATAATAGGTAAACAGCAGCAGCTAGACGCTTCGCAGTCATCGCGCGGACTCGGACAAAAGAAAAACTATATGATTCCAGAAGGCACAAGCCGCGGTTGATTTAGGTCAAGACCGTTCGCGTTCGGCGGAGTACTTGACCGTCGCCGTCGTCGGTTTTGTTTTCCGATATCAAATCGCGATCGCATAAATAACGTGAAACAAAACGTACACGTACACGTGCGAATCGTTTGAATATATTTACATATGATTATGATAACACGCGCGGTTGGACAACATAGATCACGATCGGAAAATAAAAACAATAATGGCGTACTGTATCGTAATCGTGGATTGACCGTAACGTTAACGTCCTCCCGGCGTCGGGCCGCCCGTAATCATGACGATTAAAACGTAGAAAGTCCGTACTCGTCGACTCGTCGCTAACTCTTCACATTCCGATCGAACGTCCCGAGATACTTTCGATCTCGTTGCCCCGTCGCGGCCGCTTTTATTGAGCAGAAGGTATTTTCTTCCGTTGCAGTAAATAACATTCTTTCGGTGTCACCTCCATCCCCCATGCGCCCGATTGCCGTAACAGTATAGTGTTGAAATATTCCATCAGAATCAAAAGCCGCGATGCGCCCGTATAGCTGGGGAAACGTGAAACAGTTTATAGATCCATCGTCGATAACGCAGGAATAATAATCGATATCGAACGTACGTGTGCGTCCGCATGCGTGTCGATCGAAACGTTTACTGCGCTCAAATGGCGAACAGGGCAAGCAAATCTACACGGTCCGTCGCGTGAACTCTACAACCAACATTTTTATATTACCGTGGGATTCGTAAGACGCTGTTGTTTGCACAGCGCTCGCGTGTAAATCGCGTTCGTTTTCGTGTACACACGAGAGTTGTACTCGGGCAAACGCGTAAAACATTACCTGTGATATTTGGAGGTCTTCCAACTATGGTAACGTTTTTACGTTCATAGCCATATATAACTGCTTGCGCAGAAGGTCACGTTTCCGGTGCGCGTTCGAAAAAACAAGTGAAAACACGATTATCGCGCAAACACGGTTGTGAAACAAAATTAAAAACAGGGTTTATCGCGAACAGTTCGGGTCGCGCCCGGGACGTTTTGATTGCGTTTCGTACGGTCAGCGCGTAGAAACAACGTACCCACTACAGTTCAATGCTCCGCGCGCGCATACTACACTTCATAACCGGGGGGAGCTTGTGACCGCAAAAACTTTTAGGGTTTGCAACAATGAAATGATAACTGCCGGGGCTGAGGTTCTATCGGTTTAATTAATCACTTTCGCTCCGGTTTCGCGATGACCAGTACTGTTTTCAGGGTCACGATTTTCGAGAACGGAGTGGTGACAATATTTTACGGACGAACGACGCGATGAGATTTTGCAACGGACAAATGGAATAAATGCAGCCGTATGCGCAGCGTTCGGACTTTGACGAAAGGAAGGGAGAAAACGTATGGGGACCGAATAAGTGAACTGTTTTTTTTTCTCCGAGGTCTTGAAAAAAGTTCGCCTACTCAGTAATATAAACGTTTTTCATTTTTCCAGTTCGACCATTAACCGTATTCGCGGCGATCACAACCGATGATGAATTCCATTTTGGGGTTCACTATGTTTTGTGCGATTTATATCTGAACGCAATTGTCAATTGTTGTTCTACTCGTAACACACGTTGCGGTATATTCGACGAGATGTTTTTTTTCCCCCGATCTCCTCGCGGTACCGATCGACAAAAGACCAACTCGGTCAACCATTCGTACAAAACGTTCTCATGAACCGGTCGACCGTGGGATCGCGATGGTTCTTCGCGCAGCAGTTAGCTGGGAAAACACGCGAGGAGCACGAGAGGGGTAGATAATTTTCCTATTTTTCGCAGCAATCAGGCTAATCGATCCTGATAAGTCGGGCAGTACGCATTCCTCCCTCTCGCCCATCACAACGACGACAAGTTTCTAACGGCTGTCCAACGACGTTGCTCACGGCCGACTTCGTCGGCAGCGTTTCAGTCAATTCGTTGTCGTTTTCGTATCCCGACCGTTCGCAAAAGCAAACCAAAACATAGTTACCAACACGCAACAACGTACAACCGTCGATCAACACTTGTCGCGTGCTGTCAACAACGGAATACACGATCGGCACAGATTTCAAAAACACGAAACTAGATATATATGAAAAAAAAAAAAATGCCGAAATCATTCACGAACCTGAAGGTGTAGGCACGGACTCCGCGGTACACTCGTATACGGTATACCGGCGGTTATGCGCTCCGATCGGACGTCACGGAACACCGAACAGTACGAACGGTACACCGTCGTCACAACACTTTTCCCGGAACACTTGCATACGCGACTGATTGCCCTACGGCAGTGTTGGGTTCGCCGATAATTAAACACCGAACGAAAAAGTCATATGCATGTTGTTTAGTACAACTCGTGCAAAGGTTATACTACGTTTTTTTTTTTTTATATAAAACTATGATTTTTGTATTTCGTTCTACGATCGGGATGGATGCGATGAAAAAAAAATTAAATAAATATTAATATCGCCTAAAATGAACGATTGAAATCATTACGAACGCAATGTTTGCACACATTAAGTGTTATAAACACTGCGTTATAAACTTACACGATGTTGGTACGAAGGGGGGGTTGACCATAGGTCGGGGAGGGTCGTGGATCGGAAAAGGTCGCGGACCGCGCGCTACACTTTTATTTCACCGTCCGCGAGATACAACAGCGACAAGAACGCGTGCACGACCCGTCGAGGCGCGCGACAAACGTGTGTACGGTTAAGACCGCGTCGTCGACGAGAACAACCGCGGTGGTCGGACGGAGAAACGGAAATCGAATCGCGCGCGCACGAGCGGCGCACGGACTGCGGAAGCGTAGCACTGGTGCGACGGGATCTCGTCGGGTGTGCGGAAGAGCGGTTTCCTTTGTGCGCGCGCGCGAAGGGTGCGCGTTTTCGGCGACGATCTATTTCGAGAACGACGGCGACGATCCCGCACGCACGCGGTTTCCGTCACCGAGACACGAACGCCTCTCGCGGGCAACCGGCCGATCCCGGACGGCGAATAACGCTTTCGAACGGTTCGTTTTTTTTTAATCACGCGTTTATCACCGATATCGATTGCATCATCGTTGATCGAAATTATTTAACCGTTAATACACAGCCTTGTACCTGTTTGGTTACGAAAGCTTTAGCTGTGAAAAAAAAAATGAAGCCGAAACAATTGCCCTGCACGTTATCGTCCCGTTCAGTCCGTTAATTCACTGCATGTCACATAACAACATCATAAACAATAAGAATATTGATGAATATTCACGTGACAATCCTATAAAGATACATTATGAATTCGTATTATCTAATGAACAACACAGTTAACTAATTTTTTTTTTTTTTTTTTTTTGTTGGTAAATGTTTCGTTTGCGTACAATATTGTAGAGCCGTCAACTACATTTACTTGTTCATGCGTAGACATCGATAAACTTATATATAATAATAATTGTTATACGATCGACATCAAGCCGATTTCAAAGTGAGATTTCCTATTTTATACATCTGGTCGTGGAATAAAATAACTTTTTATCTAAACTTTAATTCGAGTATTTTAATATAATATATTATATAGTTATTTAATATATTATCAGATTGTGTTTTTAATCGTCGATAGAACTTACAATGTTGTGGCGACGCCATAGGTATATGTATAAAACAGATGAATACATATGTTTTATAAATCTGTTGGTGACAAACACAACATTATTTATTGTCAACAATTGACGAATGATAACATTGAGCGGCGATTTAAAATATGGCAATCAGAAGATAGGATTGGTACCGAGATCGACCCGTAATGCCGATATGCTTCCGGAGACGGGACAGAGTATCCGTTAATACGCGCTAGTACACGATGAAAAGTGTTCCGGTATCGGGTTCAATCGCGCGGGTCTACATCTCGACCGACGGAGGAAAAACATCAGTTTGTTTCGACGCGAATGCGATTTTTTTTTTAACTATTTCCGCGTACGACAATCGCTATAGGTTTTCAACTATTCGTTCGAAGCGTACGCGCGCGACAAAATATCCACTTCAAAGGATTTCGGTTCAAAGAAACGCGGTCCCCGCGTGCGCTCAGGAACGGTACTCGAATCGGAGGGTATGAGTATATTAAGGTGCACGATAGCAGGGGTGCGCTACGATTTTCGTGAAAACAAGCCGCGTCCCTCAGTCGTCTCGTGCGCACTCTCACCGATTCGAGCACCGCGACAGGATGTACCCGAGGACCGCGCTCTTAAAAATCCTAATAATATAATTGTTAAGATAATAATACTCGTATCCGGCCGGTCGTTACAATACGATACACGCTGGCGTTATGTTTAGACGTTACATCCGATATAGACATCCCGCACGCGAGCAGCACTACGGTTTGAATATACTGTTAAGGGTTGTTTTATGGTTGTACGACCGCGACGCCGTTATTTAAACGTGTACGTGTTATCGACACGCATACGCGTCACACGCGTCACACGCTCGTCCCAGTGTTTTTTCGCTGCTCGATATTATTTACAGGTATGTGTACATGTACGTACACGACATAAGATCGCATCTGTCGCCGCCGTCGTCTGGGAAAATGTAGAAGCTTTGCCAAACTATACTGATAGTGCAACACTACGTAATATTCAACAACATTTTATTTGTGCAAGTCAAGATCGACGGCGAAGCGAATTTTTATTTTCCGAGCACGCGCGTGTGAACGAGTTTTTAATCGCGTGGTTCATTCTGTATACGTGTTTATGCAAAAAAAAAAAAATATGTACGTGACCTTATCGTTTGCGCATTAAGAGTACCGCGTCACTAAGACGAAGACGCGCGGTTGCCATTCGCTCTCTGACTAGGCCGCGCCGTATCGCGAGGTACGTTAAAAACGTAAGCGTTAAAATTAACAAACATTATCTGTACAACTAATATTTGATAGAACTCTTGAAGAGAAAACTTCAAATTCAAAGTTTTCGGATTTCGGATTATAATGGTTTATCGTCGTACTTCGATTTACAATCAATAAAAGTAGATTCATTATGTATTTTTACCGATAATGTTAAATAATTCTAAAGCTTGTCCTAATACGTTGGAAAAAATTAATTTTCCAACTAATACTGAATCCACTTATAAATCGATATAGATATTTAGATAATAATGTTTCTAAGACCTATATGCGATCATCGCCATTATCTGACACTCTGACAGTAGAGGTTAGCTTTGGAAATCAACTATAGTCGACAGTTAATTGTAGTTTTATTTAAGAAAAACTATTTGAACTAGCTATAGTTTTCGTTGTTAATTTTATACTATTCAGACTTGGAGTTGTACTGCTTGAAATGTATACGTGTAGAGTAAGTAAGTAGAATAAGGTCTTTTTATTTTTTTTTGGTCGTTACCTTGGTTTTTCTCGTCTAGTCGCTAAGTACAAAATATTTCAGTGGTGTGTCGCCGTCGGGATACGAAAAGGGTGATGAGAAACAATGCCGTAGAGTTCGCAACGCGATCGCATTGGTTTTACAGGTGATTTTTCGTCACAGGAAATCGCTGTTACTGGCTCGTTAAAGGACTACGCGAAAAACTTTCCGAACCGTTTCCGCTTCGAACTGCACCGCGCGTCCGCGTCCGCCGAGTTTCGCGTTACAAGTGCGCCTACATTAATTCGATCCTGATCCGCGTACCCTCGCCGCACTTGTAAATTAACATCGTTCGACCGCGTGCACGTGTGAAACACAAATTAGAACGTTCGAAACAACGACAAATATCCGTCCGCGAACGTTTCCGACGGTACACAACGCTTGTCGATTCGTTATTATTGCACCGGTAACCGACGTGGTCTTCGGGCATGACGAAACACTACCCCTCCCTCGTCGAAACGTGTACGGTGGAAAAATTACAAGCCGTTTGTGAAATATTATCAATAACCGACAATTATGCGTACTTTTTATTTTCGTTTTTTTTTATTTTAATATGTGTGTGTGTTTTTTTCATTCGACACGATAACAATTAATAATGAACGCGGAGACAATAATATGTTGAAAAACCGCAATTTAAATTACTGGTATACAGCGCGTCGGAAACAAAGTGCGACGGTCGAACGCACGGAATGGGTGCATTGCAGTGTGGTTAGGAGAGGGGAGGGTATCGGGAAACCGGCTTCGACTTGTGGCCTACACGCGCGTCGTGTGCACACAGTGCGCCAACAACACATGAGCCCGTACATATATTATTATTATTATTATTATTGTTTGCTATTTACTCAAACGTACATTACATGTACACGTCCATTGTCCAACTCACATACGACACATTAACGTATCGAACGCTTTCTGCGCATGTTCGAAATACGATTTGTAAATATTTATAAATCTCTTTGCTAATGTAATAACATTAGAAACAACAAACATCTGTTTCCAGTATAGTATTATGCTTATTAGTTATTATGACCACCTACCGTCGGTACACACGTATTGCCCAACAACGGCGGCGACGGTCGTGTCGATGAATTTTTAATAATATTTTAGTAACATGCACCGTCGTCCGCGATACGTTTCGAAACGATTTCGTTTTAGTATCGAAAACACGATAATAAAAGTAATTTTTTTTTTGTTTCTCAAATCTCGGGCTGTCCATAGGCGCCGACTCCACGGGGGCAAAGGGGGCGATCGCCCCCGTGCATTGATTTAACGGGGGTAAAAGTATTATTTCGCCCCCGTTGTGTATAATAATAATTTTGTGTCATATTGATGGTATATTTATTATCAAACAATCGTTATCAAAATCTAAATAACGTGAAAAAATTTGTATATTTATCTGACTAATCATGCAAGATAAATTCCAAAAATCTTTAAAAAAAAATTATCGTATTTTATCACATTTCATAATATTCCAAAGAACATTAAAATAAATAGTTTTGTAAATAGATAACGGTTTAAACCATTTATGATACCATAACACAGAAGTTGTACTATCAGAATCTACCATTATCAATGAAATTTATTTGAGACAGATGTAATAAATCGTACATGAATTTGATGTACATTGCAATGTGCAAGGGGACCGAAAGGGTTAACTTAACTAGTGATCCATAGTATTTCCTTTTTTGTACTGATTATTCTACAGTATTAATACCAATACCTATTCAATTATTTTATTATTGTTAGTTATTACTGTTCCTACGAGGTGTACTATTTGAAGATTATAACAATAAGCCATTAGGGAAAGTTTATATTATAAATCATATTGGAACAAATGCAATTTAGCGCCTACCCCGTTTTTCCACATTTTTACGTACGCACCTATCTAGTTTTTGTTAAAAATAGTTATGGCAAAATCAGATTTTAAAATAAATTTTAATATTTAATTTTTTAAAACTTTTGTAGGGCATTACAAATAATAATAAAAGTAATTCTTCAACAAATAACAATTATGTCTATGTGGAAATATATACAAAAAAAAAATATCGAACTTGACTCAAACTTAATTAACCACCAAATTAATTCTAATAGTAGTTCAACTTCAAGCGTTAATGAAAATTATGATAATCAAATTAATTCTGAAAATAATTTATCTACATCGACTACATAAGATTTTTCAAAACAAAAAAAAAGAACATTTTTAACATCTTGGTTAAACAAATATGACTGGTTAGAGCATGATCAAATTAATGATAAAGCTTTTTGCAAATTATGTAAATCTATGAGTAGTAATAGCAATAATAATGTTTCTGTATTTATCTTGGAGGGCTTTAATAATTGGAAAAAAGCGGTAGAAAGGTTTAATATGCATGAACGTTTAGAATTGCACAAAACAAATATTGTTAAAAGTTCTTTTATTAAAACAAATGCTAATGTATATGCTCAAATTTCGGATAGTCATAAAAAATCTATGGAAGAATCAAGATTTGCTTTTGATAAAATATTATCTTCAATAGTGTTTTTGGCAAAACAAGGCGTAGCAATAAGAGGGCATACTGATGAATCTGCAAATTTCAATGAGTTATTAAAACTTCGATCGGAAGATTCGACTGAATTAAAAAACTGGTTAGGTAGAACTACTTATAAATGGATTTCCCACGATATAACAAATGAAATTTTAAGTATACTTTCAAGAGAAGTCATTAGAAACATTATTAAAAAAATTAAAGAAAATACATTTTATGCTATTTTATTAGACGAAACTAGTGATATTACAGTAAAAGAACAAATTTCATTTTGTTTAAGAACAGTGGACAAAGAATCATTTGAAATTGAAGAATATTTTATAGGATTTTATGAAACACCTAAAACTGATTCTAATACTCTTTTCAATATTTTAAAAGATATTCTATGTAGATTAGAGTTGAAAATTCATATGTTAGAGGACAATGTTTTGATGGTGCTAGCAATGTTTCTCGAATTCACAAAGGATTACAAGCTAGAACTAAAGAAATTGAACCTAGAGCATTGTTTGTTCACTGTCAAGCTCATTCTTTAAATCTTGTTACCCAAGATAGTATGCGAAATGTAGAAAAAGCTAGAGATATACTAAATTTTATAAGAGAATTAATTACATTTATCAAACAATCACCCAAGAGGCTATCTTGGTTTAAAATGTTACAAACAGAAGAGAACGTGACTGCTCTAAGACCGTTTTGTCCAACTAGGTGGACATTACGATATTCTAGTTTATTATCTGTTATGGATAACTATAATGAACTATTGACATTTTTATCGGATTTTTCAAAAACTGAAAAGAACGATGCAGGAAGTAAAGCAAAAGGATTTTTAAAACAATTAAAATCTTCAGATACTTACATAATGCTTAAAATAGTAATTAGTATTTTTAAACATATGGAAACAACAAATACAATATTACAAAGTAAATCTTTATACTTTAAACTTTCCGTGCAAATTTTGAACACTTTGGAAGATACTATTTCAAGTATGAGAGATACATTCAATATTTTATGGAAATCTACAAAAAACGAATGGTCAGATTTAAAACTAGATCCACCAAAAGAATCTAGAAAACGAAAAATGCCTCTTAAATATGATGACAGTACAACCGAGTCCTTTTTATTTACACCTGAAAGTAAATATAATAAAATATATAAAGAAATTATTGATCATATACTATCTGGTTTACAATTAAGATTTAATTCTGAAGTTCGAATGTTTTTAAGTGATGTTGAAATGTTTTTTATTGATCCAAGTATATCACCACAATTAATTTGCAAATTTTATAAAGATGATTTAAATATTGATAAACTAAAATTGCACAGAGATATGTTTCATGATATAATTAGAGGCCAAGGCTTAAATGTATCATCATTTTCAGATGTTTTAAATATTGCTAAAGATAAACCACACTTGGTCATTCATTTAACCGAGCTAAGAAAATGCATACAATTGATATTGACAGTACCAGTCACAACGTGCACTACTGAAAGATCTTTTTCTATGTTAAGAAGATTAAAAAATTATATGAGAAGTACTATGACACAAAAACGTTTGAATGATTTGGCGGTTCTCAATTGCCACAAAACAATTGTAGAATCTTTGGACTTTAGCAAAATAGGAAATAATTTTATAAATAAGTGTTCAACAAGAAAAAATACTTTCGCATTAAAATAAATATATGTATTATAATATAACGTATTGTATAATAAAAAGTTATATTTTCTATATTTTCATATAAATAATTTAAAAGAAATAAAACCAATAAAGAAAATTTAAATAATATACATGCATAATATTTTATTTTGTACCCTATAGGAATATTAAAAAAGAATTACGGAACAATCAGATAATTACCCCTCCCGATCAGCAAACTATAGAATTTTTTTTCCGATTAACAGAAGAATTTGCCCCCGCGCTAATATCTAAAAGTCGGCGCCTATGGGGCTGTCTACCGATCCCAATGACGTCCAACCCTATGGGTCCTAAACTCTACGTGCAGGGTTAATAACGTGTGTCTCGTAAAACGATAGTCACTGAACTGTCTACGAGTCACACTCATTGATAAGGACCTCGCGTCGTGTATCTGTGATATGAAAAAACACAAAAATCATTAATATGTAATCATGGTGCTTAGCGTAATCCGTTATTAACGGATTATATAATCAGTCGAAGTATTTTTTTACATTTTTTTTCCGACGAAATTAAATATAAATTTGTCGATATGGAGTTTAGTGTTTACAGTCGTTTTCCAAATATACTAAGTTCGACACAAAGAAGTCGGGGAAAAAAATAAACCATTAGGTAACTCAATTTTTCCCAACACCAACGGGACACGACCTAAATAGATTTTAAAATAAGAAAGTAAACGGAGAAAAGGCCTCAGCATTACATAGATATAAGTTTAAGCGTTTTTAAGACAGCGTTAAACATAGCGTCGAAAAAAAAAATGTTAAAAAACCGGTGATATAATCTAGTCCAAACAAATAGCTGGGTAAAGCGAAGAGCCCATAGAACCCGGACCTATTGCAGGCGTTGAAAAAAAAATAATTATATTCTTATCAATATCCAACCAACTCGATAAAGCTGATAAATGCTTTACAACAGCGCGGTGACATGTCGTCTGGATAATTTTATAACGGATGTATAAAGAAATATGTGCGTTTGAATATCACGTGCACTCTGCGCAGTGCTGATATTTAACCTTAATTGAATTGTTATTCATTTATTACTAGTATGATCGTAATACTGATCAGCAAAATATCCGTTGAAAACACGGACACTTGTATTACAATTCATAGTATGTGATATATGCGATTACATAATAGTAGTACAGTGATCATTTAAAGTTCATATTTTATTGATTTAATATATACACTTTATGCTTATTTGTTTTACTGCGATTTGTAAAACTAGAATGCGTGTACGAATAATTATTATAAAAAAAAAAAAAGTAACGAACGTTACTAAATGTCCTATAGAAATGTCGGTGCCTACGACGTCTTTGGACTGGACTATTGAATAAAATGACAGTTGATGGGCGATACGTGGGTGAGATCTCGTCCGCGTTCATCGCATGAGAAACTTGTTTTTCGACAATTGTTAGTGAATTCAAACTTTAACAGTTGATCGACGGAAATCAACAGTAAACATAACTTGTATAACTCTTACCGCCCGGACAAGTAGTAAGTTTCAAACACGTTCCTGTACTCGTATGTTTGGTATAACGTTGTTTATATTGTTTCACCGGTACCTATTGAACAAAATAAACGGTTTTGATGCGCGCGATGTTGTCCTGACGGGGAACGAAAACACGAACGAACAATTGACAATATTAGGTATTCAACTTGTCCACATGAAATATTGTATATATGTTCGTATCGTCTGTGTATGAAAACGTAAAAAAAATAAAAAATAAATTAAACCCCGAAAACAGTGTTGCTAACCATTTCGGTTTGTGCGAATTTTTAACGGTCGAAAAATATTAAAACTATTATAAAATTATTATTACAACAACGATGTCGTCAAAATACACAAATTATGGTCCACGTGCGTATGATTTCATTATTCGTGCAACAGGTTTGTGCAAATTCCATGTAGGCGATTCCGTCACGGTGGTATTATCAAGTCATCAAAACCAATCATCTAAACTAGTCCGGACATATAGCATATTAAATAAATACAGTAAACCTATACCGAATCTGGAACCTCAAACGAGATAGAATTACATGCTCGCAGATAGGGATTGAATACGTACGTCTATATTGGAAAGGTCAACATAATATGTCGATAATATGTCGATTTATATATTATATAAATCGTATTTTGCGTTAGAGAAAGACGTATATATTTTCGTACGTCTAATTATATACAGACCTATTTCATTATTAATTAGGTTAAGTTCAATATCTACCACAAGTACCATAAACTAAAATGTAGTTATACTAGTTATATATACATATATATATATACGTTTACTGAGGGTGTACTAAGGGGTCAACAGTCGAAACGGTTAATCAGTTAGAAAACGCCATTGTAGAAATTGCTGCAACGGTCCATACTCAAAAAATGGTAACACGCTTTGGTGACTGCACGTCAAGAACAGATCTAAAATCTCGGCTCCGGGAAAAATGAGTGGCATTCTGTTCGGCCGAACAGGAGATTTGCTTAATCGTTCTCACGCTGAGGTTAAAGAGAATACGTTTTTATACGTTTTATTTTTTCCGTGCACTTCGCATAACACATTTGTAACATATGTACATACGCTGACTGGTGAGCGTGCACAGGCAATCGGCTAGGAGCAATAAAACCATAACAATGAACGAGAAGCCATTTGATAACATTATTTCCGTGCGTTTATCTAACATTAATAACGTTTTAAAGATTATTGCGAGAGATCACGACACCGTTTACGCTTCAGTAAGTAGTATGCGACGACATTTGTGTGGGGTCGAGAAAATGTTCCGATCGATTAACCGGCTTGACCCGACTAGACAACAGTGTAGATATGAACTTGTATGATACGACAGACCGTCAAATACGGGTAGCGTATCGGACCTAATTAATCGTATCCCTTACCAAGTACTCCAATGCGAGGGTCAAACACATTCGGTTTAACGCTTACAGTGCCACTGTTGCCCAAGTGTAGTATTTGACTATTGTTTTCAATTCCATCGGTGTGATTACACCGGTAGAGCGAATGATGTTAAAAATATATATATATTTATACTACATATTATGCAATTACACCGTAATTACAAACCACGTACACGAGTCATTCGATTTCGTAAAGCTGTTCGTGGTGTCGATACGATAAAACATAATCGTTTTTGTGAACAGTTAAAAAACGCTACACGTCAACAACGTCGACGACTGGATCGAATAAAATAATCGAAAATCAAAAAAAGAGTAACGAACGTGCACTACGACGAGTAGAGGTTAACAGAGATCGAGTGATATTGAAAACAACGTGGCAATGGATTGCGACGGGGTCGATAAAATCAATGATCTATCGCGTGCGTGATAAAAAATATTTTAACTTTTCAGACATAAATGGTTTCTTCGTTTTTACGGAACACGGGAAACATCATAATCGCTATATAGTAATCTACGAGATAAAAAAAAATTGAAAAAAACCCGCACAAAAGTTTCTGGCGCTAGAAAAAACGAAAGACCCCGGTGAACCACGGTTTCCATATCACTGGTCACGTTTCCTTCGATTTCAATTCGGGGTTTTACAAAGGACGTGCAAGATCAGTGCCCGTGCGAGTTACTCCGTGCTCGCCGTGTATACGATTTCGACACCGCTGTACGTACGCAGTATGGTACACGCGGCGCTCTACGGTTTTGGTGAGCTGTGGAAACAGGAACGAAATCGTCTCCGAGCGGATGATGCACGTCGAAGTAGTGAATCGTACGACAAATCGTACGCGGGAATACAAAAGGCAAACGCCGCACCTGGTCACCCCGATGAAATGTCGATCGACTGACGAGCCGAACGTTTCGCTCGCATCCCGTTAACATATGCACGGCTAGAACATATGCGTACACTCGGAAACGACATCACGAACGTGAACAGTGGGATTTGATAAATTTTTATTGTCGTCGTAAACGGCCGCCGGACGTTAGCGGCTGCGGTTTGACGATTATAAGTAATACGATAATAATTATTATTATTATATCATTACGAACAAAGCAATAATAATAATAATTCGTTCCATTATCAGCGTGATTGTAACGTCGCATTACCGAGTTTGACGTACATATTTAACTTGATGATCGGCAATATTCGAAGTTCGACAATCCGGATTCTTGAAATTCAAAATCTGAAATTCACACTAAATTCCAATTCTTGATTTTGAGATCCGGATTTTACTCTAAATTCAGATTTTGAAAAATTGATGTAGTATTGTTTTATGTACGGCTTTTAATAAAGTTTTGATAACCACACATATTTGTAATAATTTCGTTTTTGAATTGGAACGGAATTCCGCAACGTTAAAGCCGAAATTCAGATATTAAAATCCGTAAATACGAATTTTTTTGGGTTTTTGGTGACTCCGGATTTTATTTCAATCACAAATCGATCTACGACGGCATAATGCGATAGCAGTATCATCACTCTGCTAATCAACGCAATACGTAATCGTAAATCAAAATTATCGATACGGGACAAGACTACGTTTTCGGCTGTTCAGTATCTGAGTCCTGTGTCGAGATGCGTTATAGTCAATACAATAAAAAAATAGTTATACAATTGCAACAAAGCTAATCGGACAAAAGACCACCGTATCCTGACGGTCGAATATAAAACCACGTCCACACGTCAATCCGGTCGTGATTCATTTTTGCTTTTTGCCAGTTTTGCTTCGTGTTCTCGTAGTTTAAAAACTTACGAATTATTTATATTTTTAAGTATTTTTTTTTTTCTATTTCGATCGCCATGAATTCCACGCAAGTTGTAACACGGCCAGTGAAAAGTACCGTTTTAACAAAGAACAATGCTAAAAAGCATTCGGTATCGTCCGAAGAATGGTTGTTAAAAATAAATGCTTTAAATACACTGTTGGAATCTTACCGAAAAACCCACACGCTGCGATTCGAAACGATAACGAATCGGTTAAATCGGTAAAATTAAATCTGCCGTGTTCCATCGTCGTCGGTTTTCGACCAGACACTTCGGGGTTTCGCACGACGTATTTTGTTCATGACGTTCGAAACCGACGTTTTGATGTTCGGTAATGGTGAAGGGGGATGGGGGGGAGACTTAACGCGCGCAAATAACGGACACCTGTGTGTAATTTGCGCGCGAGTCGTTGAAATATTTTCTACGAGTCGAGCCCGGGGCTCGCGACGAGACGCACACGGTAAACACAGTAATGCGATACGCGTGCGCGGCGAAGGGGTAGGGTGAGTTAATAACGTACACGGTTCAACGCGTAGAAACGTTTTTTATTACGCCGGGCGAGAGCAGCTAGATAGGATTGAAATTGTCGAGGAGCATAAAAAAAAAAAATTTAAATACCTACCGCTGGGCCGTTGTAAAATTACACGTTTGGAAACGCTTCGCCGAAAGAAACGGGTGCCACCGGCGGCGCCGAGTCATTACACACGCATAGAGAGAGAGAGATAGATTGCCGGTCGCAAAGCGGTTTCGCGGGTCCAGTTCTGTTTTCCAATAACAACAATAATATTATATCGTATTATTAGTCTACGTCGCCCAGCGTACACATTATAATAATATCGTATTCGTGATGAACGCGCGCGATGAGTCACCGGTTCGAGTGTTGCCGCCGTACCCGATATACCTACTTCGTTATGATAAACACATCCGCGCGGCGGCGGCATGCCTACCGATTCGGGCGCGTGAGTCACACGGAACTAGGATTTTTGTCCGCCGAAATTGGCAGGTTCGACGATGCGTATTAGCATAATTGTTACCCGTACAACATCATTGTAACGCAGCTGTTATCGTATTATTGCCCGCGAGCAGTCGCTTGTGTATCCGCGACAACACGGACGAGCGTTTCTGGGCTGCAGTTCTCGAAACGATTTTTAACATTGCATTCGATCAGTTGTTTTTTTTTTTTTTTCTAACAGGATTTCGTCTAACCGGCTGTTCTCGGTTTTTGTTTCGGAATAATACCGCCACCGATCAGTGTCCATCAATTTCGACGGTGATCCTTGAACAATATTCTTTTCAACTCCTCGGACGCTGCGAAACCCAAACAATCGTATTCCATTCATCGACATTGTTCTCCTCTGGACGAATCCCATGACCCTTCTGGTCGCCTGAATAAGGCCAAGTTGACCAACTAAAACCAACGGAAACGTTTCTTCGACACGGGTGCGCGAAGTGCTGTTGTACTGCCCAATCAATGTTTTCATATCAACGGAACGATACAGAGCTTTGTTGTTATCGGCGGCGATGCTTGTTGTCTCGAAACATAACGCAATGCGACATTGTTCACTAGCAAAAACCGTACGCGATTGTGTACACGTAATACGTCAATAACATTACGTTTTTGTGTATTTGCGGTTATCTATATTAAAATTTGACGCGTATTAGTCATTGCACACCGCAGAAGTTGCGGACTTTGTTTATTTACGAAACCCATTACACCGAATAATATATAACTAAAACATACCGAAGTGCATGCTAAACGTAATTCGTGCAGAAAATTGTGTTCGAAAGACCAATCGATTCTGCCGCGTGATATCCGCACAACGGCGTGCGACGAGCGATTTCAAAAGGTTTGCCGTACGTTTTTTCGTCGTTTTCAAGGACTTTTTCAAGTAGAACGATCGAGTGTAAATTTTAAACTACCGCGTTCGCACGAATCATCAACCGACGTAATATGGTATCCGTACACGTCGTGTAGCGACATCTTATTTCACGTACATTTCGATAATGACCGACTGTCGTGCGACATAACAACATATTTACAACCCGTTATTTTCGTATCGAAGATTATGTCTCCGATAAACACGGTCTCGGACGGCATTCTACATGCAGTCCAGTGTTTCTCAACTGGCGTTGCCAGCGAGCCAGCGCCTCGGGTAGCCTTTCACGAGGAATTTGGAAAAATTGATAAAGAACGTTTTCGATTTAGAACTGCGATTCGAACCACGAAAGACACCGACCGTTACTCACGATTGTTGTTGTGCAATACTTGCTTGTCACGCGTAACTGTAGTGTTTTATTTAAGACAAATATTTGAAGAAGTTAAGTCCCCCTATTCGCACCTGTGGTAACGACGTTACAATAATGGTCGACCGTGATATCGTACAGAGCATTTTAACTTTAGAAATAAATTGGAGGTCCACGATGTGTTGCCGCAAAGGTTCCGTGCGTGGAAAAGGTTGGGAAACACTAAACGTAACGCGGTCCACGCGCAACCGTCATCGATCAATCGCGCGTTTAAAACGGGTTCCGATAAGAGCGGAAAATTGACATGCGGGACGGACGGTGGTGCCCGGCCCGAGAAAAACGTACCACCCAGATCGATGGTACGCGGCACACGCGGTTGGGGTAGTACAGGTTTTCGTCCGATCGATTTCAGAACATTGTACGTACGTCGCGTTCCACGTGCATAAATTTATCACCGCAAACGTACATGCGGAACGCGACGTGCGACACTATTAATAGGTCGAACGCGCGGGACATTCCAATGGCTCAACCGGTTGAGTCATTCGGCACCGTTTGCTCGTGTTATCACGGATTTTTAAACAATCATTTGTGTCCGGTTCTATTGGAAAAATATCGTATCGCTTTGTATGCGCACGGGGTTCCCGGTACGTTTTCAATTTCGTGCCACGACGGCGGAGCAATGACGAACGGCGCGATATCGTTTGTTACCAGTGACGGGAACGACGAAACGGGGAATCGTGGAAATCGGTACCGAAATCTCGTCACGCGGTCTTTTCCGGCGAAAAGAAAATTATCGCCGCTACGGAATTGCCGCGGGATGAGACGACCGTAATAATAATTACAACATACAATATCCGTGCACTACGTGCATTTGCCGAATGCTCCCGGACAATGCATTCCGTAGACGTTATTTAAATAATAATACGTCACCACCACCACTCCCCTTTACCTGTAGACGAAGGGTGCGACCGACAAGCTCGTACCCGTTCACCCAGTCATGCACCCTCCTCGCGTTTTTCATCGGATTCCCAAGCTAATACTTCTCATCAATAGACGATGTCTACGAGCTAAATTGCCGTTACGGTTTATCAACATTCGTGAGACGATTATTATTCCGAGGACTAATTACACGCTTAAACGGGGTAAGTAAGTGCTCGTAGCCACTAGTGGATATCTGAAGAGCTCAATAGACATTCCGGAAATCTGCAGCTTTTTGAAGTTTTCCCGTTCACGAAACTTTCCATTTTATTTTATTAGGACTTAAAGAGAAAATAAATCTTAAATAGAATACAAGACATTTCACGAGTATTTGTCACTCGTAGCGAAAACAAAACAAAATTGCTACCTGAAATATTGTTATATTTTTTAATAAATAAATATTATTTAAAAACATAAAATTTGACAGTCGTTTTTTTTTTTTTTGAACTGGTTATGAATTAATAACTATGAAGGGTTAAGATCGTCATAACATATATTTATTTAAAAATAATTAGCCATCCCTAACACGTTTTAAATGGATATGCACTTTCCTCCTCGGTGATGCCGACTGGTAAAACCGTTTTTTTTTTACACCAACACATCGCGAAACCTAGTGTGTGTGTGTAATATTATGCATCGTTATAATTTTGACGAGATCAAACCGAAAACGTACACACGGAACTTGTGACCCGTTTAGCGAACCGTCGGACGTCTGCGGGCCGTGCGGTCGGCGAGGATGATACGCGGCAGGACAAACGCACGTCCGCCCGTTTAATATGGATGTAATATTAATGTTTTGTACATGATTATATACGTATCGTACATGTACATATATCGCGGCAACTATTTCCTCCTGCACCAGTCGACGTGCACGAACTATGCTCAAAGGCCGTGCGAACCGGACATCCGATGGTGATGCGTGGCAAACGTTCCGTCTCGAGGAGGGGGTAATGTTGATTATAAAAAAAAAAAAAAAAATGAATAAAAATAATTAAAATAAAAAAATACCACGACGATAAGACGGAACGTTTATCGCCGACCTCGAAGAATAACATGAATCCGTACACATATTATGGTAATTGTTATTCGTTCTTCGCGTTACGGTTTTAGCTGTACTTTTTTCCCCCGTTTCACATCGTACGCGTTATCGGCGCACCAGCACACGCCTAAGCTCTTTAGCTCTCCACGCGCGAACACGATACTCAGTTATTACGCGCAGTACACTTTTTTCAAACCATTCCGGTCCATTGTTACGTATGCATACATACATGAAATGTGGGTACACGTACGTAGCGCATTACCTCGCCTCTCCACCGCAGTTAGCAACGCCTCGCCCGACGCAGATTGGTTCTTTTGTTGTTTGTGCGCGAAACCTTTTGTTTTAGTTTTTTATTTCTGCTTTTCCATCGGCCGTATAATAATAACAACAACAATAATAATAACACGCGATACCTAATGTGTGTAATGTGTTTTCGGCAAGTGCGCGCAGAACCGTGTGTAACGTACGCGACGAATGTCTTACACACAATGGCATGCGATTAAAACGATCGCACGACGCCGCGGGATCGTAATTCAACGCGTTTACCGTCCTAATAAACGCTAAAAACGAATGCAATACAAAAATCATTGTTACCATTATAATCGTATCTCGTCACGATGACGGTCGTACTGCAAAATCACAACATAAGCCTGACGACGACAGATCGTCGACATTATGTGGTTTCAAGCTCGATAGGAGCACACGATTAGGAAACACCGTTCGTGACCGCGGCTGGGCCAAAAACCGACGGAATGGTCGGTCAACGTATAATTATTGTCCCTATCCCCGATCGACGGATGAAAATCGAAAGTGAATCATCGCCGTACGTCATGAAAATACAAAACGAACAATAATTAACATGTACGGTGTTCGCGGTCGCGCATCTTTACCGTTAAACGATTTGTACACCGACAAAGGTCGACGATCGTCGCTGCGATAAAGTTCGATTTCTCGACAGTCCTACATCGTCAACGGTTAGCGATTTCCATTCGTGTTTATTATTATGCGCTGGCAGAATTCGAACGACTCCGGCGGTGTATAAATAAGCCAGTGCGGGGCTATTTTGGAATACGCGTCGTCGCGTTTACCAACTCGTAAAATGTGCACTATCGCAGTCCATATCCGTTCTAAAGTTCGACTCGGAACGATTAGACCTCTCTCTCCCTTCTTTACCACTTTCTCTCTCTCACACACTCTCTGCTACACCGACTGTTGTGTATTGTGTTTGTCTCGTGAAATCCCCGGAGTCAAGTCTTCGCTCGACCCGACGCGCACACGTGCGCTCGCCACCGACACACTCGCTCACCATTCGTATACCCACTATTCATACAAGTACAATGTACGTAGCAAGCGTTACGTTAAAAAAATCAAACATTACGACCTTTCTCTTTCGTGTAACTTTTCATTTTGATAAACGAGAGAGAGTGAGTAGGTAATAAAAATGATTTAAGGTTCAATAATTAATAACTAAACGAAAAAGTAATTTTTTAAAATCTGTTCACCTCGTCAACAAACCAACGCTATAAACATATCGTCTATACTGTATATAGTCTTAACGGTTCCCGCGGCAGCAGTAACACTTACAATGGAGGAGAGAACCTGTAACGCGGACTGTGTATTATGAAATACAATCTAATACAGTCCCTTATAATGGCGACTTTTAAAGTTATTTATAATTCAAAACATAGTTAAAAGTTGGTTGTACGGTGGTTGTTTAAACACTGCGACCCCGTGCGATAATCACCGAGACAAGAGCCGACGCGCCGCCGAGTCCGCAACGTCTGGGAACTAGCGTTCGGCTACTAAAATGCAATGACTTTTCCTATGGTACCTACATTTTCGGCGGTCGAAGATTATTAGCGAAAACTGCCATCCTCTTGGCAATCGTAACACCGTGCACGGCGATCGTAGTCTGGGCAGAGGCCGTAGTAGGACACCCCGTCGAACCGAAAGCGAACGAAAACGAATGGTTCGTTTCAAAACGATTACGAAATCCGCGAAGCGATCGCAGCGCGTTCCGATACGAGAAACTGTCGGCCGAGATGCAAACACAAACATTTCGAATACTCCTTGCGCAACGCAAGAATACGCAATAACAATAATAACCACGGGGGGAGGGGGGATAAATTTTCGAACAAATAAATGAGATAAAAAAAAAAAAAACGGTTACGAATTACCTGTGCGGGAATGGATTTTAATTGGTAATCTCCTCCGCTGCGATGTCCGAGACGTTGTCACGTAGAGCGCATCTCCGAGCACGTTCGTACACACGGCACCGCGCGAACTCCTGCGCCCACGCACACTGTTCACACGGTCAGGTCAACAGGAGGGCGAGGGGTGTGTGTGGGGTGGAGTTGAAAAATGAGCGAGAAAAAAAAAAAAAACCGAAAACGATCGAAAACGCACGTCGGACACCACGGCACCGGACGAGAGAATATTGTGCACGGCGAACACGCGTGCACGCGCGGCGACAGTCGAGGAATAGTACTGCGTACCCGCGCGAGTATGCCACACGCACACACCGATAAAGAGAGTCCGCGTCATTAACGAAGGCCGCCGCCGCCGCCGCCCCACCACTCCGCCGCAGACGCCTCCGCCGCAATCACACGACAATACGCACGCACGTATTACGTGCACGCGCGACATCGCGCCTTTCTCCTCCCACCGCAAAACACGTAACAGGTATTCCGACCCGTTTCCGATATCTCTCGTCGTCTCGTAACCGATAACCGTCGACGACGTCGCCCGCCGGGTCAGGCTCTCTGCGTCGTGGTTACCGTGCATTTTGCTTTCCCCGAAAACGAACCAACCCTCGGAGACCGTGTCCGCGTCCGATACGATCGACGCGTGTGTCCGTCGGTTCGGGCCGAGACGGATTTCCATAGTCGGGAGATCCGTACTCACCACTCTCCCTCCGGGCAGGAAAAAAAAATCCATCGGAATTCGCGGTTCGCCGGTTCTACGGTTCGAACCGCGCCGGCCGAGGTTCGAAATAAAACACGTGAACAGAACGGACGAATGAAGTTTGTTCATTATTTCTGACCGGGTTGTCGCGAACGAGTTGATCTCGGCCGCCGAACACTGCGTACGTTGTGTTCTCGGTGTTCGGCGAAATGTTCGGAACGAAACCGTTATCCATCGACGTTCGTTCGAAACGGATTGTTCGGTCCCGAACACTAAGGGCTAATCGCAGGCAGTGTACTAGTCGGGTCACGGATTTTTATAGGTACTACACTAGTTGGATCCTGAATTATTTTAGGTATTACACTAGTTCCTGAATATTTAAGTACTACACATTGCACTAACATTTTCCTTCCCATTTTAACAGACTTAGGGCTGTCTGTGATATTTTTATATGTCTATTTAGACCACAGGTATGGTTAAAAATGTTTTTTATAGTTTTTTTTGTTTTTTGTTTTTTGTTTCCATTCCATTGAAATATAAATTATTAGAATTGTGTTGGTAAAAATATTAAAAATGTTAATAATCGAATATAAAAATACATATTATATAATATAATTATGACCATATAGTTAAATGAAAAAAAATTAAGTATGTTAAATCGTTGTATAAATAGTTAAATATTATATAAATTATAAATGTGGTCCTGCGGTCTAAATAGATCATGGACAGTCCTAAGTCTGTTAAAATGGAAAGGAAAATGTTAGTGTAATGTAGTACTTAGCAAAAAATATTCCGGAACTAGTGTAGTACCTACAAAAGTCCGGGACCCAACCAGTGTGGTGGTTTTAAATTCGGCACCCAATTCGTATGCAGCCGTTCGAAACATCCACATTCCACAGCCGCCGCCGCCGCCGTAAAACATTCGAATACACGGCACGAGTGCGCAATCATAACGACGATAGTGGTAATATCTCTCTGTAACTGTACCGCGGAGTCAGCAGACGGCTGCACTCGAATGACGTTTCTCGAGGGCGTCGGCGTGCCTTACGGTATGCAGGTGTTTCACGTGGGCGGCCGTCCGCGGCAGGAATCCGTGGCCATAAGTCATGTGATACTGCGTAACAGCCGTCACTCGTTAATCCTTTGCTTCGCGTACGCCCGTACCGTACAGAGCGGCGTGGCAATGGGGGTAATCGAGTGGCGGCTGCCTCTCGGTCTTTTAGAGGGCGGTGAGTACCGCTGAGTGGGCGGGGGTGGTCGATCATTTACATTCGTAACAAAGAATACCGGTAAGTAACACACGAAATGATGTTTCAATGTCGATATAAAGTTTATATTATAATAATTATAATGTATATATTATAAACGAATATCAGTATCCCAGCAGCCACCGACCGGATATACTAATACGCTAGCTAGTTTACTTGCATCTGCACGTTGTTGAGTTCGCCACGCCACTGCCCGTATGTACACTTATCCAAATAAAACGAAACACAATGTGCAATTACAAAAGTTCCGGGTTGTATTAGCGAGGTGAAGTGCTCGGAACAGTCGATTTGTCGCGAAAGAAATCGGATAACGTCATGATAGCGAAAACAACGGGTTTCCGTGATATCGTGCGCGTCGCGTTATTACAAAGCGTTTCACAACTATACCTCGACATTGTGTCTCACCGATTTACTTTTCGACTGTTATAAATACATTACGTTAAACGTTTCTTGTGCAAAACACGTACGACGATCGATGAACATTAGTCGATTAGAATTAAATCGGCTGCAATCGACCACGCGATAAACTGTTCGTAATGATTTGTGAACAAAACGCTACGAAACCGTGTTCAACATGTCCGAGCAACCGTGCTCAACAGTAAATTGATTTTTAAATCAATATTATGAACCACAATCGCCTTTCGAACGTTTCTAAAATTGCAATTACGATATTTCTCTTACAGTTATTTGCTTACGGTTCACCAAACAAATGTCGCGATCCGTGGGTTGGGAAACATTGATATAGATATTAGATGTTAGTGTTCGGTCTCAACTGTAATGTCTGCTAATGGACGTCGGTATAGATATATGATTTAGACATAACGTAGTAGTCGTTGTAATGAACAGGCGCGTTAATGAATATGATAATTGACGGAATAAATATACTCGTTCAATAACTCGCCAAGGTTTTTCTCATTTAATTTGACGTAAATTTATTCCCTATTTTCCGTTTTATGATTAATATTTAAATGTATAATACATTTATTCGTGTTGTGCAATCCTGTTTAATTCGTTAGTAAATTAATATTCTGATTTTATACATGGGTCTGCGTATTTGAATACATTTGCACAGAATATGAACCACCGTTCACATATTCATATGGTTTATTCACAAACAATAGTTAGTAGTGTTACTTGTATTCGTGCCGCTGAATGATTATGATATTAATTCTATCAATTTGAATTTCGATACGGTAAATGGTGTTAAAATCTACTTGCTACAATATAACATAATATTATAATATCAATTTTTGAAAAATATTTGCGTTATGATTAAGCTTTTCAATTGTTTAAAACGTGACTTAGAACGGCAAAGGAGTAGAGAAAAAAAACAGGTAATCTGAATGACTAAAAGGAAAAAAATAAATAAATCGCCCAACTGTTGATCTTTAAGGAGTTTTACATAGGCAATTCATACGTTCGTTCTCAACTGTTGATTATTGTATTAGTGATTTAATAATATAAAAATTATGTACAAGTGTACGGCGGAACTGACACGCATAGGAGACGATGTCCCAAACAATAATATGCATAAAGTTTGTTCACGACAGTAACGGGACGGTTTAAAAACTATAATTTATATGTTATATGCGTATTCGAATAAAAAAAAAATTAAGTTAATATTAACCATTAAATGACAATATTATTTCACTCGCGTACAATTAATCAGAGGATTTTCATTGATTACGTCCGTCATTTGACGTCCAAAATGATCTACGCGATCGAGCGCTGAATCAGGACATAATCTCAGCACTAGTGTTCCCCATCCCAATTACGGTATCCACGTGTACATTACTTCACGACTGCGGAGCGCTTTATCGAGTTTCATCGGACACGGTTAGTCTTACGACTGAACGATTTCGTCGATCCGCTATCGATTCGCAATAAGACGTTTGCGGTGCGCAAAAGCTCTGCGCCGAGACACCGTGCGTTCGAAATGTCACGGGTCACAACGAGCGGTTTAGCCCAATGATTTTCAACCTGGTGGGGGGGTCGAAAAAGATAGTTCGGAGATCCCCAAAAATAATGAACAAATGGTTATTCATGTCGAAATGTATGGATTTGATCTAATTATTACGGATGTACAATAACACATCGAATAAAATGGCGTGTAGCGTAATCTTATCTGACGACGGATTATGGTCACCGATTTTAATCGGATTGACATTTAACATTCGGTTACTTTCACACCCGTACTGTACACGTGTATTTCAATAACTTCAGTCACAAACAATAGTATTTTACACGTAAGCGTGGTTCAAAAATTAAATTTAAGATTAGCAGTTTCTAACACAAACCCTATACGGAAACTATAGTTTCAACAATTCAAGCACAAGTTTCCCGTTAAAACGAGAAAATTGTTTACATACGTTTACATATTATATGTTTATTTTTTACACATTTTTTCATCTATAAGTATTCTACAAAAATGTTCATATCACGAAGCTTTTTGGTCGACCTCGAAACGATTCGCCCGAGACTAGTGTTCCGTGTCACGGTCCGACGTAAAACGGTCTCGCGATCCTGTCCGAACCTGATGCGACCGATTGAATTCGATCGCGCGCGCGACCTGTCAACGTTTCGAGTCAGTGGCGTGGTGATGGTGGTGATAGAGAGGCGACCACCCCTCGGTTTTTTGCCGGTCGGTTAATCATTTACATTCATAATCAAGAATTTAGGTAAGTAACACACAAAGAGATATTTTAATACCGATATAAACGAATGTCAGTATCCAGTAGCCACTAACTGGATATACTAATATATTTGCCTCTGAAAGTTTTTGGGTTAGCCACGCCACTGTTCCGAGTCGTTTCGCGATCGCTGCGTTCCGTGTCGGTGCGTGGTTAAAACATGCGATTTCCCAACTGTGGGGCAGTCTTGTAAAGAATACTTTTATTTTGTATTTAGAATACGTATTCGGATAATTTAAAAAAATGTATTCAGAATATATTTTCGAATATTTAAAAAAGTATTCGCCTACTTATAATTTTTTTTTTTTTTTGCCAATTTATGTTAATTTTGGAATAGTTTGGAAGTTAAACTAACGTAAATAAGGCAAATTTGACTATATAATGCATAAAGTAAATGAACAAATAAATATTAAATATTACATATTTTATATCAGTTAATATTTAATGTACCAATTACTCAAATATAGTTATTATTGGATTGTGAATAACAATTGTATATTACACCATAATTGCAATGTAATCTTTTACATACCTACATAATTTAAAAATAATCATATCCATTAGTCATTTATATTTCCACTGAAATGGCTGAATAGAAAAACTATTGTTCATAGTTTATTATTTACTGTATAAAATCTACGATTTAAAATTAAAAAATTTGCAGTGTTGTCCCAAATTTAAAACAATTTTATAAATTCAGTATTTTTATAGTGAATAAAAAATACAAAAAAAAGTATTCAGAATACGTATATGAATACTTTTTATGAAAAGTATTTATAACAGTATTTGAATACAAAAAAAGTATTCAAATACTTTTATTCGAATACTTTACAAGACTGCCGTGGAGCTATCGCGTTGTAAAGAATCTGTTCGTTACCAGTGGCGAACTCTATCCCACATCACGGTCTTCGTAAACAACACCGTGAACCTGAATCGCGCTTGTCATACGAATTCCCGATCCGTGCGACAGGTCGCGTACGATTAACGATGGATGGTTTTTAGTTTTTTAATTTTAATTTTTTTTTTTCTATTCAAATATTCTATTTAAAATACACACAAACAGCGTGAAGTATTTATTGAGTAAATGTGGATCTAACGGTACACCAATAAGTTGGCTTGTGGGAGGAAACCGTTCGGCAACAGTGTTGTCTATCCTCCACGTAATTAAGGACGTCCGTCCTCGGACGCAGATAGAAATTAAAAAGTAAGAGTAGTTTACCGAAGAGAAACAGAAAAAAGATCAGTCTCCTAGAAATAAGACCCTATGTTGTTGCAATAGACATGATGGTATGCAAGGCCCCCACGAGGGGGGCAGGAGGGCCCATGGTACTGGGGCCCGGACTTTCGAGGGGCCCGGCGTTCATGCAAATAATTACTTCAAAATAAATTAGAAAAATGTTTCAAATACATTTTTTCCAGGATGCCGTGAGCCTATTGTGTAAACATGAAAGCGGTGACGTTAATTTTTAACATACACTTTAAGTTTGTACTATGTATGTAATATTACACATGTTTTCAATTTATAAAGGATACCTATAAATTTGTTGATATTTTATTTTTTAATTATAGCTACTCCTATATAATCTATACATAAAACTAATATTTAGGGTATATTCATATCGAAAAATGAATTGTTATTTAAGAGGGGCCCGGATTTAGTTCTGTACCCGGGTAATAAATATGATGTGGGGGGGCTTTTCCTGTTTGGAGAGTAATATTACGGTTGAAAATGTCCGTGGTGTTGAATACTACAGCCTAGATAATATTGCACTGTAATTATGGGTTAAAAAGAAATTTATTGTCTTATTTATTAATTTTTTCAGCAATTCATTTTTCGTTGGATCGTTCTCCGAAGATTTCTCGAACCGTGTGGTATTTGGTATATGCGACATTATTTCTTGAGGTACGATCGGTCGCCGGCGGCACGTTCTCTTAGCCGCTGGCGCCCGCGTACGCGACGTCCCTGAACTCGGCCCATCCATTTATCGATTAGTGTACGAAATCTGCACCAACAGTTGGCGAATAGTAAGCAAACGATAGCAAATTTTCAAAATTAGCAAATGATTTCGTCATGCCTAAAAAACGTTTTTTATATGGATGGACCAAGTTCAGGTAGCCAATCTTATACTCACTATACGGTATCGTTTTGAAATTCGTATAAGTTAAAAATAATTAGCAAATGATAGCAAATTGATTTTCAAAATTAGAAAATAATTTGCCTTCGATTTGCTGATTTGCTATCGCATGCTATTTGCTAACCGTTGGCATGCATTTCGTGCTGATCACGCAAAGCGAGTGGAATGTTACACGATCGCGGTCCGCCCAAACACGAGTCGGCTGTAAGAAATCCTGAAAATCGATTTGCTATCGTTTGCTAACGATTAGCCGACCGCTGGTGCAGGCTTTGCGCACCGATATCGGTCTGTGGGCGGGCCAAGTTCAGGGACGTGCGCACTCGACCAGCTCCGCGTAGTTGTTGCACACCATGCGGTACACGTTCCGCGGCAGCGAGCGCCTCATGTGGTCCAACATTTGTTCGGCCGCGGTCGCGTCCAACGTGAACAGCGCGTCGGCCACGTGCTCCGCGGCCAGCTCCAGCTCGTCCGTCTCCACGCACCGCTTGGCCAGCCGGAACATGCGCAGCACGTACGCGCGCGTTCGTTTCGCGTCCTCCGGCTCGGGCATCGCCGACAGCCGCGCTCTGGCCCTTTCGGTTCTCCGCGCCGTCCGCCGGAAGCTGCGGAGGTAGGTACGCGTAAGGCGGTGCACGCAATTTAAATTGTAAAAAAAAAAACGCCCACGCGGCCGGGTAAGAAATTATCGAGTTCCGTAAGCTCTTCGTAAGAAATAAATCGGAAATCAATAACGCATCGTTACGTATTCGAAACGCGAGCGCCGCAACGTTTCGGTTCACACGAACGGTACGTGAAACGGTAAGAATAGGTCCGGGGGCGCGCACGTCGATTGTGCTCCAAACAGAGCCGTGACTACGGGGGGAGGGGACCATGGGTTCGAAACGCTCCTTTCACGCGGTGTGAAATGTAAACATATCTGATAACTTTTCTAATTTAAAACGTTTATTTTTTAAACAGTTGTGATTTTTTTTTTTTTTTTTGTTTTAACTGAATAAACACTTAATGTAATACATAAACAATGTAG
The DNA here is from genome assembly GCA_034509805.1 of Sipha maydis. Taxonomy (NCBI): domain Eukaryota; kingdom Metazoa; phylum Arthropoda; class Insecta; order Hemiptera; family Aphididae; genus Sipha; species Sipha maydis. The sequence goes on from JASXSY010000134.1 coordinate 99,390, forward strand.
TGATCATTGTGCGTTGCGATAATTGATAAGAGATCAGATACTCCTTAGGCCATTTTTATTAAATGTTATAAAATAATGTACTTAGTAGTGCAAGGGACTAATAAATGTAAAAAAAAATAATGCTACGATTTTTGTAAACGTTTATTTCGTCACAATCAAAAGATGGCACACCAATGATCTATCAGTAATATTTTAATTTCATATACTAATCACTATTTATAGAACTTGAACCAGAAACCTGTTTTCGAATAAATATATAGTAATCCATTCACTGATGTTTTCATAAAGCAATTGTGTTTTTAATGGTTAATGAATTAATGAACGAATACAATTATTTTTTACTTATTAATGTACTAAATATATTTAATATTTCATGTTAAATATTTGCAGTGTTTTTTTTTTAATACGTTTCAGATGGACCACATATTGAATTTGATGAAATGGTAAAATTGTATTTCTCCGATACTGAAGTTGATACTGTCGGAAATGAGTTACGAATGTGGAAATTTAAACTCAAAATATTGAATATACAACCAAACACTGGATTAGATGCATTCTATTGCTGTAGTGAACTTCTACATCCTAGTTTATAAAAAACTATTGAGAATCTTTTATACATGACCCGTCTTTACTGCTACTCCTGAGATAAAGTTTTAATTTTTAAAAAGGTAATTTTAATGTATAGGTTTTATATAGATTTCGAAATTATCCTTCCATCATAATTCGTATACAACAGATTCCCTCGCAAACAAAAGTTATGTATACGCCACTGCAGCTGACAGTGATTGGGATAGAGTGGTAGAAGAAATGGTTGTGGTAATATGTTTTAAGTAGGACTAATAGTCAGTGGCGTAGACAGGGGGGTTTTGGGTGTTTAAACCCCCTCCCCCATTTTCTTTCCTATTATAATAAATGTATTATTTATATTATCATATATTTATTTTAATAATAATGAAAAAAAAAAAATATATATATATGTATATAAATAATTTTTACATTGAGGTGTTTATAACATGTGAATATACAATATTATAATTATATAAGTTCACAGCTGAACTTTGTTCTTGAATAAATTAATTGAGCAACAAATCTAATGTAAACCTTACAAAATCGTGGCTACGCCACTTCTATTAGCGGTCGCGAATCTTGGGTTCATCCTGTTAACTCACGAAAAGAGAGAAAAATGAAATATTTATCAACTTATTTCCGCATTTGATGAACGGCCCCAAAAACGTTCATTAATATTTCCGAATGTCGTAAAAAAATTTCATTAATCTACACGATTCGATAAGAGATTCATTTTGATGCTCATCACACGTCACACGTTTTTCAAAATCGTTTAAAACGCGTGACGTGAAATCGACGAGGAAGGCGTTGCGGATTATAAATATGATCACTGTACCGATTAAAATTCAAAAGAAAATTTAACTTGCGGTATATTACGGCGTGTGAATAGTGTGTACCAACACGTTTACAAGATTGCATATTTGATGAAAGAACTTAAAATAACTTCTGCTTCGTAAATAATAAAATTGAAACAGTTTTAGAAAATAATTACTTATTTTGCTATTCAACACGTATTTGGCCAATTCGATACTACGATGTATGACATATCTGATGTTATCGATCGTCGTGTGCACCGTGCTTCGCATTGGCATAATGGCCGTCATATACCGTGATTACCGTACACCGAATTAACCCGGTAGACCGCGTTACGAACATCGTGTTATTATTAGGAACGGGACCGATTAAATACAATATAAATTTGTTACTGTTTGCAATCGATGTCAAGACAGTTAATTTGCATTAAATTTTGTTCCGTAAGGAACGTAATTGAAATACTATACGTATGTAGTTGGGAATAAAAACGATTTTCCGTACCAATCCGAAGGGAATTATAGTGAATATTAAATAATATTATTTTATTAAACATTACTCGTTAGTTAATATTGTTTATCACATCCATTCACAATACTACATCAATATAAGAGCATTAAATATCATTACTAATGGTATAATTACTAAGGGCTTGGAAGTTGTAGGAGCTAAAAAAAGGCAAAATATGTATGCAAATATGCACGAAAAAATTGCAAAATATTCATTAAAAATGTTAAATATGGGAAAAAAATCTTCTGAATTAAAAAAAAAAATCTAGTGTTGTTAATAAATTAATAATATACACAAAAACTATTTATAACTGGAAAAAATGTATAATTAGTCTGCATTTTAACAATCAGATAAAAAGTAATTAAAATAAGTATTTCAGCATTTTAGCGTAATAGACTAAATACGTATCACATAGTTGTTATTGACAATAAATATCTTCGTTGATAATTTTGAATTTTACATACTCAATATTAATTGAAATATACAGGATAGGAAAATAAAATTTTAAAATTATTAAAAATCTTTTTAAAAAAATATGAAATATGCATAATACGAGTGCAAAATCAATCAAATATGCATTCTTTTAGCTAAAATTGACAAAATATGCATTTTAAATGTTTGATTTTTCAACTCGCCATTGTAAAATTCAGATTTCTAATGAGGTCTGCTATAAATTGGGAACATACTGAACAATATGCAATTCCTACAACTTCCGAACCCTAATCATTAGTACTATGAATTATTATTTATGTTATATTATCGTGACTAGAACTATAATGACCATTTGTATACCACTCACAATTATTTGAATGAACCCAATATTCTCCGATTTTAGTCTGATTTTTTTTAGGTATAACTATGTTAAAGAAGTAAAGTCATAATCTTAAGGCCGACGAAAAAGAAAGATGAAGGTGATTTTACGGAAAATATTATAAAAGTGGATGACCTGGTGTTCTCAACTAATGGTTGACTAATGCACCCTCTCACTCGTGATTCATAAATATTAGTCACGACTGTAAATCGTAGAAAATCATGGCGGTTACGGCTGCCAACATTTTTTTTTTTTTTTTTTTAAAGAAAAACATAATTTTACATAATTTACAGATTATTGCAAACAAAACAAATATTGTATAAACAGCTCTTACCTTTCTTGGTGCCGAACGGCGGCGAACAAGAATATTATGCTTCCGATCACTAGTGGAAGATTTAATGAAATATTTCTAAGATGCCGCAATATACAAGATAATACCATTTTATGAAGTTAAATTAATTTTTTTTTTTTAAATTTTCAATAATTGTGTTAGTGTTAGATTTTAATCAAACGCGAAACTATGGAAACTGTTTTTTGTAACAGATATTTTAATATTTTTTTTTTTTTTTTAACATTTATTATTAAATACATAATCTATAATAATTACAATAATAATAAGCGTATATGATTGAAGTGACATGGTTTGAATAACAGGAGATAAGAAGTCACCCATTGGAGGCACTTTCGGGCAAGAATTTATTTTTAGGACGTTGATAAGAGAGAATGATATTGAATATAATATAAAGGGAGGAGAGGTACAATCATATTTTTAATTACGTAGGTCACGACACTAGGTACGTTTAAGTCGCCTTCTGGGATCACCAGGAATAGCGTTGTTGGATAGTTTGGAAATCAAGGGATTACGATGATTGTGGGATTTGGAATGTGTACGTTTGTAGAAAGTTTTTTTAACGTTTTGGACTTTTCGAATGGCTTTATGTAGAGTGTCGTTGGAAACAGTATAGTACTTTGGTTACTAGGCGGAAACATTTTGATTGGAAAACTTTTATTTTGTTTAGGTTGGATGGTTTAGCTGCATCCCACATTTGAATATCATACTTCCAGATCGGTTAGAGTAGGATTTTATACAAGAGAAGTTTGTTTTATAAGTTGATGTGTTGTGATGTAAGAAGATAACGTAGTTCGTGAGAGCGGTTATTTAAGGCAAGTCTTTTTGTATGGGTATAAGTCGCCCAAGTTAAAGTTGATCTGCAGTATAAATGTAAGCCTAGGTAACGGACGTTTTAGACGGTTGGAAGAGGTACATTGTTGAGGTAGACGGGAGGGTAGACTTTTTAGCTTTGTGTGAATGTACAATGAATGGATTTTGTTACATCGATTTTTATACCCCAGTCTTTGTACCAGGTTTATAAGAGATTGAGATGATTTTGTAAGAAGTATGAGACCATTTCAGTGTTGGAATGGATGGCTAGAAGTGCCTTGTCATCACAAAGTCTCCAGTTGTAGTGTTGGTGGTAGAAGTTTGATCTGAGGTGAATAGATTATAAATTAGAGGTGCTGTTACAGATCCTTGTGGTACACCAGCGTGGATTTGCGATACTTCGGATAAGGATAAGCCAGATCGTACTGAAAAATGTTTATTTACTAAATAAGATTTCAATAATATGTAATGGTATGGGAGGAGAACAGATTTGAGTATAAAGAGTAGACCTTGATGCCACACTCTGTCAAATGCTCGTGTCAAAACTAGGAAAGCAGCCGTGCAAGGTAACATTTGCGAACCCCGAAAGTCCTCCCTCAAACAAGGAGGAAGGTAATCAACCCACTATACCCTGATCTCTCACACGCTTTATTATCTTTTATCTCTTACATTCGTATTTTCGGGTCGTCGAATTGTAATCAATATTACCACAGACTATGATGTTTTTTACTAAATAAATACATAAGAAGTTTCGTACGTTTTCACAGTTCGCACACTTGTGTGTGAAAGGTGATAAAAACGTTTTCATTTATCTGAAACAATGTCACGGTATTTATATTGTAACGGAAACGCGGACGAAACATAATAATCAATGTTCGAGGACAAAATCGATTTACGATACGAAAAAAAAACAATAATAACAGTACAATGATACTTCTGTTTGAACAAGCTATCGGTAGACGTTTCGTAATCGAAGCGCAACAATACAATCTATAATTTACGTTTAGGCGTAACTATATTAACACTGTCATACAGTGTTAATATAGAATTTTAATTGACAATAAAATCCGAATTCTTCCCATCACTAAGAGGGACATACTATTCTCACGCAACGACTTGATATGCCGCGTCGCACAGTGGGATGAAACTAATTTCCAACTTACACAAACTAATAATTCTATAACCGTATTACATGGTATTATGCAATACATCAAATTTATTTCAGTGAATTTTTCACGGTTCTATACATTTTGAGCCCAATTTTTTTTTTTTTTTTTTTTTATTAAGACACGTAAAATTTTAATATTTCATTTTTAACCATTTTTTCGTATTCTATAGACACCATTTATGGTTCCATATTTCATTTTAATTACATCCAACAAAATAGCTGTAGAAGCAATATTTTGAGGGTTTAAACTTCTTCTTTGACGCAAAAAATTAAAGAAGTCTTAACATATGTAATCATAAAATCCACCATGACTTGTACTAACTAAAATAGATATTGTTTCATAATATTTTTCATTATTTATAATTAAATGCATACAGACTTTCAAATTCTTGATTTATTGCAAAGCATTGAATTTACTTAAAAATAACAAAATTTTCGATTTTTGTTCAAATTAAAAACACACCAACTGTTAGTTGTACAGCAGACAACTCGTGTACGAGACAAAATTAAGAAAATGGGTCAAGTGGTAATAATATTGATCACTTTTAGGTAAACGTACACATAGCACAGTAAAATCACAGATTTTTATATCACACCAGATAAGATACTCCGTACGACAACTAACCATTGCTTGAAATAACTATGAAGCCAGCTGATTAAATGGCCGCCATGTTTACAATAGGCAAAATATTACATTCATTAAACAGTATGCATAAGGAGTTATTTAGAATAACAGTTTTAAATGATAAAATAAAATAATAATAGTTCTAGGAAAAAATAGTTAAAATAATTTGTGTTTTTTTAATAGAAATAATTAAATATAAATTAATATTTATCAAATAAAAATAAAAAATAATATAATATTTTAAATAAATAGGTATCTACTTACAAATTATATTTTTCGTTGGTTCACTAATGTTTTAATTTATAAATTATTAATTAAAAAAAAAATATTACTACTTAAAGTGTATAAAATACAACAAATATCTACCTTGGCATATATATATATATTTTATGACAAATGAAAAAACGATATTATTGATTATTAAACAAAAGTAACTTAGTGAAACAGTCGGCGTTTACTAACAACCATGGCATTTTTCGTCTTAGCAACATAATGCAAACGAATTTTTAAATATTCCATACATATAATTTATGACTATCCAATAAACTTTCTTCGGAACAACTATATAATATCATAATTAAAAACGTAGTTTTTTGTTTAAATCATTATTTTAGATGTTAAAGGCATGGCAATAAGAGTAAGATTCCTAATAAAATAAATACGTTTATGTTCAACAGACCGAACTATTTTAATAACATCACCTGACCATTTGATTAACCATCCTTTATTTTTTACATCAAATAAAATTGAATGCGTACATTTTTGATTGCAACTATGCTCATTAAAATTACGAGTATTTTCTAATAAATTTTATTTTACAAATAGAACAGTACATTTTTTTTATTTGGCTGATAACGACGGACCGATAATTGTCACTACCACTATCTAGTATTTATCTACATTTCAAATCATCCGGTTTCACTGCTGAACCCTGTAGAAGTCTGTGAGTAAAATATACTTGACGATCTAAATAAATCGATAACAACGATATCGAGTGTTAATAAAAATATAATAGAACGAAGCGTACGATATGCGTGTCGTGAATCGTTTGATAAATGCATCTAAATTTTAGAAAGGCAGATAAAGGCAAGTTAAATCTAGTCAATTTTTAACGTTAGAATATTTTGTCTTTACATTTACATAGGTCTGTTAGTGGTAAAGTGACTTATTGAAAATATAAATCTAATCACCATAAATTTTAATTAAAAAAAAAAAAAAAAATTAAACATAGTTTATAGACAAACAACGTTAAAATTGAGTATACATATATACAGTGTGATCACAATAAGTGGAAACACTCAATAACTATGTATAGGCTTCACATATTTTAATTCTGATTTTTTGGCTAACTAATAAACATAATTATACACATTTTCATGTAATTAGGCTATTTTTGTGACAGTTAATTTCGCACATGCGCAAAATAACTTCTTTTTTTTTTAAATGGCATGACCTATTTTTGACTACAAATTATTTTTCTCTGTATTTCTTAATGAATTTTAGTAGTTGAATTTCTTTTCTAAGTTGAAAAATAGCCAAGTTATAGTAATTTGAATTTGTGTTATTTACACGGGTGTAACAGATTACAAAATACGTAGTTAATAATAATAAGTACGTAAAAAAAAAATAAATAATACAAATTTATGAAACACATGTTTATCTATCGTACTTATCTTTATTAAATTTATCTCAGTAATTTTATTGTAGTTATAATGTATAAATAATATCATATGGGCATAGGTACCAGTTATAATTCAAAAGTTCTTCACAGTCGATATTATTCTGCAGCAAGTGCCAGTAACTTATAAGAATTAAAAATCGTTATTTTATGATTTTAAATTAGATTTAATACTTATCTAGTTATTATGAATAATTCTGAAAAAGTTGGCATGCTGTTTACTTATTAGGAATGCCAAAAAAATACACGTCTTGCCAAAGAAACCTGTGTTCTTCGTTATCCGAGTAACTATGTTTTAACGATAAATTTAATTTCCCCTGCTTAGTTTCTTATCAAATTAATGTTCCTTTTTATTTATAAATTCAGACAGGCACCATCCATCACAGAGTTTTTTTTATAAACCGGAAAACAATTTAAGAGACACCGGTTCTTTTTCCAAACGAGTTGTTAACCAACAACCAAGACGAGGAAATGCTATTGGAGAAGATATTGAGGTGCAAATACTAGCTTACGTGAGAGCAAATCCTAGTACTTTTATTCGTCACGTTAGTAGAGAAATAAACATTTCGTGTGGGGTAGTTCAAACAATTTTATGAAAACATAAAATGCACGATTATCGTGCTGGTTTGGTTCAACATTTACGTAAAAGTGACACTGAACGTAGAATTCATTGCTTCGTTAGAAATCCAGTTGATCGAAAATCCTTATGTTTTAAATTACATTATTCGGACAGACGAGTCTAAGTTTACAAATAATGGAGTTTTAAATAAACAGAATCATTGCTGTTGGGACGACCAAAATCCTCATTGGACATTTGAGACTAACAATCAAACTGTGCGGGGAACGAATGTATGGTGTGGTCTATAAATGGAAAACTATTAGGGCCATACTTCTACGATGGCACTCCTAATGGAAGACGATATAAGGCTTCCAAATGCTATTCTGCTATTCTGCTATTAAACGAGAATTTGTAATTCGTGTTGAATGTTGTTTATAGCAGATCTCCAACAATTTGTTAGATAAATAAAACTTTTGCAAATAAAAAAAAATCAATTAAAATATAGTGACATAAAACTGATTGCAGTGAGATAAGACCTTAAAACCTAACATCAAAGTTGATAATTATCGGGTTAACATAATAAGCGAGTTTTATATAATATTGTGCAATCAAAGTCGTGTTGTTCGTAGATATGTTACTCGTTACTATGTCAATAATTGACAATCCAATTAATCCATTTATTGGATAAACACACAACTTTAAGTCTTAATTGTAAATTAATAATTTAATTTAATTAATTAATAATTTAAATTAATCTTAATTGTCTTTAATTGTAAATTACAGATAATATAATTTGACGCGGTTGATGTTATTACATCAGTCAGTCGCTTTATTACTTAATGTTTATATTAGCAATAAGATGATATTGAAACTTCGTAAATTCGTCCTCAAAATAAATGTGTTATATTTCTTATTTATAATTTCTACATTGAAACCATTATAAAATCAACCGAGGTCCTAGGCCAAGGATGGAAAATATATGAAACGCAAAAAAAAAAAATTAAAACGTTTATATTATATTTTTAACTTGAATAATGAATCACATCACAGTGTCAGTGCCATTTACTATTGTTTGTGATTACAGAAATTTAAATTACAAACGTACGTAAATGTGCGTTTAGAACGTAGATAATGTACTGAACGTAACGTGACGCAATATAGTAGCATTAGGAATTTTGTATATTTTATTCTTTGTAATGTTCATGTGAGTGATTGTATAAAATAATTAATTTTATAAAATTAATGACTAATGAATGAATGAACGAATAAAATTATTTTTTACTTATAAATATACTAAATATATTTAATATTTCATGTTAAATATTTGCAGTGTTTTTTTTTTTTTAATACGTTTCAGATGGACTACCTATTGAATTTGATGAGATGGTAAAATTGTATTTCTCCGACACTGACATTGATACAGTCGGAAATGAGTTACGAATGTGAAAATTTAAACTCAAAATATTGAATATACAACCAAATACTGGATTAGATGCATTCTATTGCTGTGGTGAACTTCTACATCCTAGTTTATAAAAATGTTGAGAATCTTTTGTACATGTTCCGTCTTTACTGCAACTCCTGAGAGAACGTTTTAATGTTTAAAAAGGTTATTTTAATGTACAGGTTATACATAGATTTCGAAATTATCCTTCCATAATAATTCGTATACAACTGATCCACTCACATACAAAATGTATGTATACGCCTCTGCAACTGACAGTGATTGGGATAGAATGGTAGAAGAAATGGTCGTGATAATACGTTTTAAGTAGGACGAATAGCAGTCGCACATCTTGGGTTCATCCCGTTAACTCACGAGTAGAGAGAAAAATGGAATATTTATCAACTTATTTCCGCATTTGATGAACGACCCCGAAAACGTTCATCGGTATTTCCGAATGTCGTGAAAAAATGTCATTCTTCGACACTTTTCGATGAAAGATTTATTTTGTTGCTCATCACACGTCACACGTTTTTCAAAATCGTTTGAAACGCGTGACGTGAAATCGAGAAGGAATGCGTTGCGGATTTTAAATGTGATCACTGAACCGATTAAAATTCTAAAGCAAACGGTTTAACATCAGTGGCGTTATTTGGGGTCGGCAAGATCGGCATTCGCTCCTGTGTGATTTTAAAAGCAGTCCGATGGGCCAAACATGCCTGTTTTCATAATATTTTCAAAAAATATCGATTAATATATTTTTAATTAATTTTAATTTAAAAAGTCCTCATTTAATTACATTTATTGACCATTATAGACATTTAAAATTAATTATAAAAATGTTTAAAGTGAATTTTCGTCTGCAAACAATTTAATAAATCATGGAAACGAAGACCGAGATAATGGAATTCATGATGTTTATTCTATTTCCAAAATGTTAAAACAACTACCAAATGCTTTTCAAGAAATTCTTAAAATTATAAATATTCTTATGATTTTGTCCATTACTTCTGCTTCCAATGAACAATATTTTTCTTCTTTAAAATGATCTAAAATCCATTTACGGCTAACAATAGGAAATTAACGGCTAAGTGATGGTGTTTGGTAATTATAGCGGAAAGTTTTGTATCAGAGAAAACTAAATTAGATGATGTAGTTGATATATTTTCAAAAATGCAAAAACGGAAGATATCATTCAGTAATGTTTATATTAATCAATAAAAATTGTCATAATAGTTTACAGAATTCTAATTGGTACAGGTATGTCATTTTATTTAAAAAATATCTGCTTCCTCGTATTTACAAATGGTGTTGTTAACTAGTAAAAAGGATTGTAACAAGAGGAAAAGTAGAAAAAAATATTTCAACCATAATATAAGTGAAGTGGGAATGGTAATTTGATAACATATGAGTAGATATTTTGTAACGAAGCGAGCGGTTGTTTTTTTTTTACTCTATTGGGCTGGTAAAAATCTTTGACCCTTTCAAATAAAAACTGAAATGACGCCACTGGTTATCATGCGATTCAAAAATTGTGGCGTGTAACGGCGTGTGAATAGTATATAGAAACTAGTGATGGGCATATCCGGATTTCATAGATTATCCGGTTTATACGGATTATTCAATTCAATGTCGCTATTCAATTACTCATTTTTATATTTAAATTAGTTTAATTCTATAAATAATTTTCGGATGTAAATATATCATATTTAACATTAAAAACAATAACCTAAAAATTAAAAATAGTTTTAAGTTATATAAAAAGCAAATTAATTTATCCGGATAATCCGGATTCTTCGGCAAATCCTGATAAGAATTTGATTCAAATCCGGATTTGAATATCCGGATATCCAGATAACTCAGATATTCGGATTTCATGCCCATCCCTAATACCCTAACACATTTACAGAATTGCATATTTGGTGAAATAATTTAAAATAACTTCTGCTTAGTAAATAATAAAATTGAAACATTTTTAGTAAATATTTATCTATTTCGCTAATCAACACGTATTCGGCTTGTTCGATGCTACAAAGTGTGGCATGTCTGGTCTTATCGATCGCCGTACTTCGTGCACCACTGGCCGTGTACCGTGATTGCCGTACACCGAACTAGCCCGGTGGACCGCTTTACGAACATCGTGTTATTATCAAAAACGGGACCGAGGAAATACAGTACAAATTTGTAACTGTTTGCAATCGATGTCTAGTACAGTTAATTCGCATTTTTTAATTTCCAAGACCGAAGTTCCAAACCGGATTTGGAAGTGGCGGTTTGTTAGATAAGACTTAAGCAGTAAGTATAATGAGGGGAAAGAATTTTTTTTAATCTGAAGAGTAGGCCTTTATACCAAACTCTATCAAACGCTTGGTTTATTAATCGAGATTTGCACAAGTGCAGTAATATTTTTTTTTTTCCAGGGAAAATGAGATTGCGTCAACTAACCTTGATGTATTGTGCTACTCACTCGCCGAGCGAATGCCAAATTGAGAGTTTGGCAGAATCTTATTTGTGACGATGTAAGGTAAAAGCCTTTTAAGTATTAGCCTTTCTAATACTTTTGCTAGAAATGGCAACAGGCTTATTGGTCTGTATGATGAAGGTAAGTCCAGTGGTTTGACAGGTTTGGGAATTAAAATTATATTGAAGAATTTCTAATTCGCATTGGATTTTGTTCCGTAAGGGACGCAATCGAAATGTGTATGTAGTTGGAAAATAAACGATTTCCCGTACCAATCCAAAGGGACCGAAACGAGCAAGGGCCCTACTTCGCCTCATCTATAAATGGATGATCCGGCTTTGGTTACATAACTAATGTTGTACGGTTGGTTCGACTAAAAACAAGACGAAAAACTAATCGCTGTGTTGATGTTCGAAGAAAATGGGGGATGGTTTACTAATGGAATTGGGATTTGAAGTGCATTTAGGGGATTCGTCGTCGGTTTCGTTGCAGAAAGGATACGTTCTCGTCGAATTGAAAAGTTTATAAACTTAAACAGCTTTTGTAACTGACTACTGTATATGGCATAATGTACACCTGACAGGAGATTCCGTTGACGTAGAATCGTCAGAACCGTTTACTTCCGCACATCCGATACATCGTGGAACGTGATTGTAGTAAAATAATGGAGTGAGTGCACCCATAAAAGCGCCCCCCCCCCTGGTGTGTTTCGATATTTGGTGTGGACATGAAACCGCCAATTTCCGCGTGAATTATTCAGTGGGGACGTAGGCCAATTGGTCGGACAATGATTTTTACACAAAATGTTATGTTATGAAATGTACGACGATTAAAATGATTTTCACTGACTATTAAAAAAAATAATAATCATAAATAACCACGTTTGGTAGTTCATTGTACTGACAAG
>JASXSY010000135.1:0-40708 GCA_034509805.1 Sipha maydis
ATATTTTAACACACATGAGTAGCGTCATGAGATCCGAATGCAAACATAATAATTGATGATTATGAACTATTGCCGACGATTTGCCGACCGGCCGTACGGATATTATGACGCAGACAGCCTCGATGAAATTTCAATTACAGACGGTTTACTAAACGATTAGACAAGAAAATATAATGATAATAGGGTTATTTAAGTAAAGGCATTTTTTATGAATACCTTAAGAAAATTAATCTTATGCTTCGAGATCTATAAAATGCGTTTATAAGACATTTCGGACCTCACAACGTTTTCGTTGAATTATGGTTTAGTATTTTATACAAAACTTTTAATATTAGGTTGATCTCATAATGAACGATAGTATAGAATTTATACTATAGAGTATAGACATCAGACACTATGTAGTGTGTATATTGAAAAAGTGCCTGTCGTAGTGATAAACTTATTGCATCGATAAATATGGTATTGGCTATTGGGTATTACCAAAACATTATGTTACTCACTACTTAATCGGCGTCTAGATATTTGTGTCGATTCGTACTGTTTCTGGCTATTTCTGCACCACGAGTGTGCAACCTTGCGGACTAACAATATAAAATTTAACATTTTCCAATTCAATATACTCGTATCTCGAAAGGAGAAGCGCGATACAATTGTTGTCATTATTCGATATACTACAGTGCGATTAGGACTAATAAATTATTATTGCGTCTAATCCCGTCAGTAATCAGTGAATCAGTACGTCTGTTAAATTTGTTATTTAATTAATTTTTTGTAATTTGTAACCAGTGTTCAAGTGTACGCTATTTATGATGTTTACAAGAAAGAAAAAAAAAAACTTAAAAAAATAAATTATGATTGTAAAGGTAAGATACATTTTTATAATAATAATATATAAGTATATAATATATACTTTTATACAAGTAGGTATATTTATACAACTATGCTAAATATATTTTTTTTTTACATTATTTTAAACAAACAATCTGTAATTTAATGATTTATAATGCAAATGTGCGATTCTATATATGCTTATTTTTATTTTTTTTTTTTACAAATTGCTGGTTAATTTCTTTCACGTAACACATAATATCTAATATTTTAAAAACTACTTGAAACTTGGCCATTTACGATTTGATATCCTTCAAACCACATGTAAAGTAGTCAATTAACAATTTCTGTCAGTTTAAAAACTCAGATATTTTATTGTCTTAGGTTATTGTTGTCAAAGATTTGCAAGCTTATTATTTGTAGCTCTGTGCAAATTTAATTTCCCAAACCTGCCAAATTTGTTTATAAAATCTTACTGTGATTTAAATATTGTTTATACATTTTGATACAACATAGGTAGGTAGTAATTTATATGTTTTAATTAAAATCTGTTATTGGTACCAAGTAATAATATTAGGTATTATAACATCTAATGTTTTTTGGTAAATTGGATATTAGAAATTACAATAACAGTTATTTAATAATAGTTAAAAACCCTAAATGGTCCTCTAACTCTTTGAGCCCCGGTAATACCCTGGATAATTGAAAATTTCTTAAAATCTGAAATAACTGAGTATAATATTATTGGTGGTTGATGAATTATTTTTTATATTATAATATTCAATTTATTTGTTTCTTACAACAATTAGAATGGATTGGTGTACAATTTAAGGATGACGGTATTTTTTATATGTGTCCAATAACTCCAATACTTAAAAGTAAAAAAATTGGTACTTATAAAATGATTAAATGGTCTGATGGATTTAAGTACAAGGCAAAATTGTTAAAACGAGGAAGTAAATATACATTTTTATAATTATAAGTGTATGATTCAATATATTTAATTAACTTCTTTAAACAATTTTAAGCTAAAGAAGATGTAAAATTGTATATGGATGCTCTAAAAAGGGACAAAGAGAAGTCAAAGTTAAAAACAGATCAAATAAAATAACCATTTCAGTAAAAAATGTAGAATTGGTAGAAAAAGAAAAAAATGTTGATACGGGTAAACTGAATATTACATAATTTTGACAAACAAATTATTAATAATCAAAATTTTGTCATCTATGATATTTATTTATTGTATTAGATGTCTCTGATACTGTTATGTAACGATTTTGATTTTGTAACTGAACAAGAAAAGACTAACGTTAAAACATCCAATGAAGTCTTCGATAATATCGAACAAAACAAAAAATGTTTAAGTTTCTTGAATGATGGTACAGCATTAGTAGAAACAGAAAAAATCGTTGATCCAGATAAATAAAATTTTAAATTATTTGTACAATTAATAATTACAGTAATTTTAATTTTAATTTTTTACTGTTAATAGTTGAAACATTTGATCAAAATCTTATTAACATTCAATATAATATAGCATCAGATTTTATTGAAGAACAAAATAAATCCCAAAGTAGCAAATATTATTTAATTTGCTACTTTGGGATTTATTACCTTCTTCTGTAATTCCGGTATTATTTAACCGGAGTTACAGAAGAAGGTAAAATATAATATAATATATACACTTAATAAATAAATATTTAAAATTATTCTGGTATTTATTTGTAGCATATTTCAAGATCAATCAGTTTTAAATATTGAACCTGATCATACTATGTCCATAAATGATAGATATCCAGGTAAATATAATTTAATTCATATCATAGAATAAACAGTATATTTTAGAAATGGTTCAATTTTGATACTTATTTTACTTTACTTTAGGTTTTACATAATTACAATTATTATTGATATTGGGGGTTTAATGTTCTCAACAGGTTTACGTTATAATCAGAAAGCAACACAAAGTTATGTTATAAGTAACTTCTACAGAAGATTTGTATGTAGATTCAGGATCTGAGTACATACCTTCTCAAGACAACCTAAGTTTTAAGGACATTGAGGACAACACATCAGTTTCAGGAATTGAAGAGTATGTTGAAGAGGTTAAAGAAATTAAAAATACTAGTATCATCGAAGGAAAAAACCTAAATAGAAGTAACTTATCAATATTACCAAAAGATTTCAAACTTTATAATTTTAATCGTAGTGTAGAAAAGAGTAAAAAAAAGAGTATTATGAATAAACGAGTGTGGGATAAAACTGACCATTGTGTTTATTGTGAAAAAGATGTTACTAATTTTACCAGACATCTTTTACGTAAACATAAAAATGAGATTGAAGTGGCAAAATATGAATCATTACCAAAAGGCTCAAAAGAGCGAAAATTTGAAGCGGATACCTTAAGGAAAAAAGGAAATTTTTTAAGTAACGCCGGAGGAAATAAAGTAAAACCTGTTTGTCGCCCTAATGAATTAAAAGAAATCCCTAGTGCTCACAATTATTTACCATGTAAGTTTTCTTATGGAATGTTTAAGAAGAAATATTTATTTAGACATATGAAAACATGTAAAAGTATTAAAGAAACACATGGAAGTAAAGTTAATACTATGGCTGATGGACAAAATATGTTACTTGTATTTAATGATAGTGATAATGATTTAGTAAACAATGAATTTCGAGAATGGCTACAGATGAGATATCATTAGTTGCAAAAACAGATGAACTTATTAAACAATTTGGTTCAAGGTATCTAAAATCACATAAAGAAAAACATTTAATTAATGTAGTATCTCAAAAAATGAGACTTTTGGCGCGATTTTTGATGTGTATGAGATTAGAAGATTCAACAATAAATACATTGCAAAAATGTTTGTCGCCAAAGTATTTTGATTTAATCATAAAATGTTCAAAACAGGTAGCTGGGTAAAATATTGAAAATGATAATTTCAAGTCCCCGTCAGTTATTTTAAAATTAGGCCAATCATTAAAACAATGTTGTGAAATAGTTGAATGTATTATTTTAAAACAGAGTGATTTATCACCTTTGGAAGCACATAATGCACAGAAAGAATCTATCAAAAACCTAAAATATGTCATTGAAAAAGAATGGTCATATGAGCTATCAACTAATGTGTGCAAATTGATGTATCAACGGAAATGGAATAAACCAGACTTATTACCTTTAACATCTGATATCAAAATATTTAAAGATTATATTGTAAAATTAGAAAAAGAGTCTTATAATAATTTGAAAACAAATCCTAATGATGTACAGTTCTACAGAAACCTTCAAGAATGTGTACTAGCACAGTAAGTGTTACTCAACCGAAGAAGAGCTGGTGAGGTACAACGTTTAACACTAGATACTTACACTAGATGCAGAATCTAAAATTTCCTAAGAAATTCAACTAGCCTTATCTCCTGTAGAACGTAAATTAACAGAAAGTTTTAAAAGAATTGTTATACGTGGTAAACGTGGAAGAGGGGTGCAAATTTTATTTACACCTCTATTACAAAAAAGTTTAAAGTATCTCATAGAACTGAGAAAAACTGTAAGTTTCATTGAAAATGGAATTATTTACCTATTTCCTTTACCTCAATCACTTGGTTGTTTGAGGGCCTCTGATGTAATAAGAAAATACAGCAAGCTATGTGGAGCCAAAAATCCAGAAAATATAACATCTACTCGTCTACGTAAACATGTAGCTACTGTGGCTCAGCTGTTAAACATGTCGGAAGGGGATATTGAACAACTCGCCACCTTCATGGGACACTCCAAGGATGTGCATAAAAACTTTTACAGACTTTCCGAAAGTGCTTTCCAGGTAAATAGTTTTGAATACCTGTTAACCCCAGTAACATTAGCATACAATATTTGCATATTACATTCATAGTAAATTAGTAATATTAACACTTAACATTTTTTCTATAGTTATTACAATACAAATATGTTATTTTATAAAGTGTATGCAATACTATTATGAACATGATATATTAATATGTATTTTTAGGATATATACTGTACATAAATACAGTACATACCACATAATATATTTCTATATTTATAATGAATATATTATACATAAAGATAATTTAATAATGTTTATTACTATATTTTATTTTTAGGTTGCTAAAGTGAGTAAGCTCTTTTTGTTGATGGAAAAAGGAGAAGGCCATCATTATAGAGGCAAGAGTTTAGATGAAATCAACATAAGTGTAGACGAAGCAATATCAGACGAAGAAAATCAATCTGACCAAGAAGATTATGAAGAGCAGCAATTATCCGAAAAAGAAGACACCGAAGAGCAACAATTATTTGACAACTGTGATGAAGAAGTAGAATACCAAACTTCTCAAAGGCTAAAAGAAAAACTACATTATCCAAAACACCAGAAGCCATCTAAGTTAAAGAAAAAAGTAAACATCATTCCATGGACTAACGAAGAGAAAACCTCAGTCATTACATTTTTTAAAAAACATATAGACTTGAAAAAAGTTCCAAACAAAAAAGAGTGTGGGAACTTAATTAAATTCTCTCCGTCTTTATTTTTTAATAAGACATGGAGAAAAATCAAGTATTTCATTCATAACCATATAAACTCCAAGAAAATTAAATAATTTGTTCTATTATAAAAATAATAATGATAATAAAAACTTGTACTTAAAGAAGTTAATTTAATAGTTGATACCTATACTTTTGTATAATATCCATACAGGTTTCAGTATTATAAACGAAATTATACTATATATGCAGCGCCGTATAGGCAAGGTACCGGATAATCAAATTTTAGGATTTCTAACGTTTGATTACAACGGCATTGATTGGAAGCGGCACTTGGTGGAAATTCATGTTGGTACAAAAATGTTTGGTAATTCGCTAATTTATGGGGGGGGGGCGTTGCCCCATACCCCCCGAATATTTAACTACTGCTACTACAAATGTAACAAAAAAAAAATCTTTATTTATAACTGTGTTTCTGTATTTCAATTACATAATATGTTACCATAAATATATTAGTTATATTAACTTGGTAAACTAATGGTTAAGTTTAATAATTAGTTGACTGGTTGACAAATTGGTTAACTGTATTATTAAATTGTTTTGAAATAAATAATTTCTATAATTTAGTTTATTTTAAAGTATTATACGAGTAGTATGACAGTTAATTAAATAATTAATTCAGATATAAAATATTGAAGTGATCCATAATTATTATCAACATTACATTGTAAGCAATAAAATAATTTAAATAGAATATAATATTTTTGATAGTTGTCTATGGATGCAAAATTAAAATTCTCCTCCCCCCTCCGTTAGAAAAATGGCCATTGGGTGCAACAGTACCATAATTAACTTTTATTTACCATAATGCTAATATACACAGACAAAACAATTGGATACTCTGTTTTTTGTTTTGTTTTAACACAAAATAAAATTAAACTTATATCGCTGTAAAATATTTTGGACAACAAGATTAAATTCAACTTGGCAACAGCGCATGGATCTCACAAGTTAAGTTTTTTCAAAAGTTAAAGTTAGCATGGATCTCGTATTATAATAATATCAAAAAACAGATCTTATAACATACCAAATGTTTAGAGGAACATCTGGATCTCGAAATGGAGGATGTAAATAAAATTAAAAATGAGTGTTCCTGTAATGTTAAAACCATTCTGAAATAAGAAGTTGTTTTTAATAACCATGCCCTTACTCCAACTTCAAAATTCAGGTTATAAATGATGGATCCCACAACAACGTTAAAACCTTACGGATCTACAAAAGTATGCCATACGTGTATGTGTGTGTGTGTGTGTCTGTATGTAAGTATGTATGGATGCCTGTATGTCAGTTACGTTCTTGCAATATACTTCATTATAATATGATAGAAAAAAAATAATAACTAACCGTGGTCCAATAGCGGTACTTTATATCCATGCTCGTAGTGCCAGGTTCAAACCTCATGAAGATTTTTTGCATTATTTTAACGGTGGCTGGATCAAACAGCTGGTATGGTGGCGGTATATGAGAGTAGATTATTTAAAATGTGATATTGTGGTGGACCTCCACCACAGTGCTCTCTCACCGCGCCGCCGCGGCACCGGTTGGCAACCGTGCACAGCGACGCGCCTCCATCGCGTACCTCCAACGACCGGAGCTCGAGCCCGCGCTCTCTCTTGTTCTCCGACCGTCGTATACGACTGATGTAACGCCGTCTCTCAAACCTTTCTCTTGTCTGTTCGACTTTGATTTCTTTGGTAAATACCTTAATCGACCATCTCGACGCGCTCGCGTTTCCCGTCCGGCCTCGCGCCTTTTTTTATCGTTCGCGCATGACATTGTCGCTTTATACATGTGCACGCGCGACTTCTTTGTTTTCATTACTTTGTATTTTTTGTTTCGCGTCCGCCTTTTTGTTATTACGCGCACACGCGCTGACATTCTTTCAACCACGTGCTTCATTTAATAAAACTACGTGATTTTAATTAAAGTGCGTTGTTTTGTTATTATTATTTTTATTCGCTGGTAAACGTTGACCGCGACTCACATCGCGCAGCGCTAACGTTTACCACATTGGTGACCTCGCGTTTCTTTTGATATATTTTACCTTAATCTCGCCTCGTGATGTCCGACGAGAAGGACGTAGTGCCGCTTGCCGCGGACGTTTCCGCAATCGCGCACGTGCGCCTGCCCGGTTTCTGGCGTCACTCGCCGTCGCAGTGGTTCATCCACGCCGATGCCGTCTTCGCCAGCCATCGCGTTACGGCTCACACGATCCGCGTGAACCACGTGCTCGCCGCGCTCGACGAAGACGGCATTCGAGGTCCCACGCTCCATGCGTTTCCGTACGATGCTACAACCCGGCGGAATCGGCGACCGACGTCCATCGCAGTTACTTCGGGATATGCGAGCCATCCTGCCCGAAGGCATCGGCGAGGACGCCCAAAAAAAATTCTGAATGCAGAAGCTTCCGGCTGGGGTAGTCACCATCGTCGCTGGTCTCGACGGCCCACTCGACGCCCTCGCCACACGTGCTGACCGCGTATTGGAGGTATTGTGCCCACAAAACATTGACACCGTGTCCGACCCACGCGACCGCATCACCGAGTTGTCTGTGCGAGTGGACGATTTAACCGCGGAGGTTGGCAAGCTGACAACCATGATGCTTCGGTTACTGTCCAAGCCAGCTACGTGACAACCGCGGTTCACGACGGACAGTGTTCCGGTTCGTAGCTCTCCACCGCGCACCGAGCGACTTCCGCCGTGCTACTATCACGGCCGCTACGGCGAAGCGGCTCGATCGTGCCGCGTGCCTTGCGGTTTCGCCCGCGGCAGCCGGGTCATGACCCACCCCCTCCGACGGAAAACTAGGAACAGTGAGCAGTCCACCCGCTCTGCACGCCGTGAGCCGTTCCACGTGGGTCCACGTCAACGACCTCCGCTCCGGCCGGCTGTTCCTAATTGACACTGGGGCTGAAGTTTCGGTTATCCCGCTCGACACCAACACTCGTCGTCAACCCTCCAGTGTCAATTTAACAGCCGCCAATGGCACTCGCATCAAAACCTTCGGCCCGAAGACGCTCGTCATCGACCTCGGTCTCTCCCGCACGTTCACTTGGACATTCGAGATGGCTGACGTCTCGCGCGCCATCATCGGCGCCGATTTTTTGCACTACTTCGGTCTCTTCGTTGACGTACGGCACCGCCGTCTCGTCGATTCGACCAACCGTGACACTGTTACCGCCACCATCGCCGCGAACTCGAGCACTCCGCTTTTCGCAGTCAATCGTTCTCCTGAATGGGACGACCTCCTACGCGATTTCCTGAACGTGACACGCGAGTCACCCGTTCCGAAGACCTTTCTTCACGACGTTGAGCACGTGCTCCAAACGACCGGGCCACCGCTTTTCGCTCGCCCGCGACGCCTACCGCCGGAACGACTCGCGATTGCAAGGCGAGACTTCGACCACATGCTCAAACAAGGGATCCGTCGCCCCTCTTCGAGTTCCTGGGCTAGTCCACTCCTCCTCATGGCCAAAAAGGACGGTACCTTTCGACCCTGTGGGGATTACCGCCGGCTCAACAACGTCACAGTTCCGGACAGATATCCACTGCCGTACCTCCACGACTTCACGGCCGGTCTCGCTCAAAGAAGTGTGTTCACCAAATTCGACCTGGTTCGCGCGTATCACCAGGTACCCAAAGCGCCTTCCGACGTGCACAAGACTGCCGTCACAACACTGTTTGGTCTCTTTGAGTTTCCGGTCATGTGCTTCGGACTCCGCAACGCGGCTCAGACGTTCCAACGCCTCGTTAACTCGATTCTCGCCGGTCTCGACTTCGTGTTCGCCTACGTCGACGATGTTCTTATCGCTTCCTCGAGCCTCGGCGAACACAGGAAACATGTCCGCGCAGTTCTCGAGCGTTTTGAAAAATTTGGCATCGCCATCAATCCGGCCAAGTGCGTTTTCGCCGCGCTGTCATTATTGTTTCTCGGCCACATCATTGACGCACGAAGCTCGCACCCGAACCCCGAAAATCTCGCTGTCATTCGCCAATGGCCACAGCCGAGTACTAAAAAGGAATTGCAACGTTTTCTGGGTTTGGTCAATTTCTATCGCCGCTTCATTCCGAACGCCGCCCGTCTTCAAGCGCCGCTCTATGAGCTCGCAGCCCAGGTCACGAAGCGGGACGGACAACTCGATTGGACGGACGAGGCCCGCGAATCATTCCGCACTAGTCGAGAGGCACTGGCCGGCTCGGCCCAACTCGCGCAGCCATCTCATGACGCACCTCTGCGTCTCAGCACCGATGCATCCAACATCGCCGTTGACGCAGTCCTCGAACAGCTCGTAAACGACGAATGGCAACCGCTCGGGTTCTTCTCGCGCAAACTCAAAGGTGCACAGGCGCGCTACAGCGCATACGATCGCGAGCTCCTCGCTGCTTATTTAGCGGTCCGGCATTTCATTCACTCCATCGAGGGCAGGCGCACTACTCTGCGAACGGACCATCGGCCGTTGTTATTCATGTTCTCGCAGAAGTCCGAAAAAATCATTGATCGCCAGGCTCGTCAAATCGCCTTCATGTCGCAGTTCGTTCACGAGGTGCAAGACGTCAGCGGCGAACTTAACATCGTGCCCGACGCTCTCTCTCACCTCGAACTGTCTACTCTCGAGGACACGCTTCCGGATCTCGATCGATGGGCGGCGGACCAGGCCAATGACTCGGATTTGCAGGGCATTCTCTCCAGCACCATCAAAACCTCTCACGAGCTTCAAGCGCGGCAGTCCACGAATGGACCCGTCTACTTCGACGTCGCCCATAATCGCTCGAGACTATTTATCCCGAGTTGTCATCGACGGGCGGTCTTCAAAACGTTGCACGAGCAGGCTCACGGGGGAGGCACTGCCACATGTCGTTTGGTTAAAGCGCGTTTCGTCTGGCCGGGCATGGACAGGGAAATACGTCGCTGGACTCGAGCATGTCAAGCCTGTCAGAAATCTAAGGTACACCGGCACATTATAACACCCATCGCGCGGTTCACCGACCCCGAACGCCGTTTCGGTCACGTTCATCTCGACCTAGTCGGCCCGCTGTCGGTCTCCAACAACTACAAGTACCTGCTCACGTGCATCGATCACTTCACGCGCTGGCCCGAGGCGTGGCCTGTCACAGACATGTCCGCTCACACCGTCGTCACGCAATGGATATCGCGGTTCGGGGTTCCAGATGTGATCACAACCGACCAGGGGCGTCAGTTCGAGTCCGAGCTCATAGGCGCGCTCTTATCCACGTTCGGCGTCCGGCGTATTCGCACGTCACCGTACCACCCGCAGGCGAACGGCATGATCGAGCGTTTCCCCCGCACGCTCAAGGCGGCGCTCACGGCGCACGAGTCTCCCCAATGGTCGCGCCAACTTCCGATCGTGCTCCTCGCCCTGCGAAACACGGTCAAGTCAGACATTGGTGCCACGCCTGCCGAACTCGTCTACGGTACCACCCTCCGGCTGCCCGGTGAGCTGTTGCACTCCGAACCCGTCGAGCAAACACCGCACGACCTCGCCAACGCGCTGAAAAGGTCGATGGCACAGCTCCGACCGACGCCCGGTACGAACCACGATCCCGCCCGACGCATTTTCGCCCCGCCCAACCTCAACGCTGCCAGCCACGTCTTCATTCGGATAGACGCCCAGCAGACCCCGCTCCAGCCTCGGTACGAAGGGCCCTACGCCGTTCTCGAACGCCGCGACAAGGACTTCAAGTTGCAGCTCAATTCGAGGACGTCATGGATCTCAGTGGACCGCCTCAAGCCTGCATTCGTCATTCGCGACGACCCGCTTTCCGAGCACTCGTACGCGCGCCGAAACATCGCGCGTTCCTTGTAACGAACGCGTCGTTATATATATATTAAAAAAAAAAATGTAAACATTTTTTCTTCACGCGGGGGGGGAGTAATGTGGTGGACCACCATCACAGTGCTCTCTCACCGCGCCGCGGCGGCATCGGTTGGCAACCGTGCACAGCGACGCGCCTCCATCGCGTACCTCCAACGACCGGAGCTCGAGCCCGCGCTCTCTCTCGTAACGCCGTCTCTCGAACCTTTCTCTTGTCTGTTCGACTTTGATTTCTTTGGTAAATACCTTAATCGACCATCTCGACGCGCTCGCGTTTCCCGTTCGGCCTCGCGCCTTTTTTTATCGTTCGCGCATAACATTGTCGCTTTATACGTGTGCACGCGCGACCTCTTTGTGTTTATTACTTTGTATTTTTTGTTTCGCGTACGCCTTTTTGTTATTACGCGCACACGCGCTGACATTCTTTCAACCACGTGCTTCATTTAATAAAACTACGTGATTTTAATTAAAGTGCGTTGTTTTGTTATTATTATTTTTATTCGCTGGTAAACGTTGACCGCGACTCGCATCGCGCAGCGCTAACGTTTACCACAATATCATTGATAACAATAATATCTGATAACAGAAATTAATGATTATATTGTATCAGATGTGTGTTGCAGGTTGCCTATATCGAGTAATTCATACAAGTTTCGGAGGAGCGTGTACTACGTATTGCCTATACAGAGGTGCTATGCTTTTACATGTAAAATGGGAGGAGATCCAAAACT
The DNA here is from genome assembly GCA_034509805.1 of Sipha maydis. Lineage (NCBI taxonomy): Eukaryota > Metazoa > Arthropoda > Insecta > Hemiptera > Aphididae > Sipha > Sipha maydis. The sequence goes on from JASXSY010000135.1 coordinate 11,958, forward strand.
CTCTTTTTTATACTACTCATGTACACAGGGAAACAACAAAATGACGGACTATCGGATTTATGGTAGTCGTTCCGCGGTGTCAGAAAAAAAGAACGATTCAAATGCCGTACCGGACGGACGTCGTCGCGACCGCTCTCGTCTCCTTTCCAGTGATGGATGGGAGACGGGGTGTCATGACGATGTTGCGTGCCGCGGTCTGATGGTTGACGAGTGATATAAACAGGCGGAAGACGACAGCCGTTTCGATAACGATTGCCGCACGGGTCCGCATCAATTTAACGCCGAAAAAGAAACGCGAACCTTATTGAACATTAATTATCGTAATAATTATAATAACGGGAGTAATAATATTCAACCGCATCAAAATAATCGTTATAGAAATAGTTATAATAACAACTTTAATAAAAAACCAATAATATGTTATAAATGTAATGGACGACACTTTGCTAGTCAATGCAGATCGGAACCAGTCCAACGTTCAAATCAAAGAATACCGGAAAATAATTATAATAACTATAACAATCCTAATAATTTTAATCGACCGAATAACTACCATTCAAATAATTATACGCGACCACCAATTAATTACAATACAAATAATAATAATACGCGAAATATGACATGCAGCTACTGCAACAAAACGGGACATGAAATGTCAGAGTGTTATAGAAAACGAAATAATGAACGTAACAGTTATAATTCGGGAAACGGTCGTTCGGGCGAGGCGCGCGCACCTCGTACCGTCAATCAAATAACAACCGCGGAGGAAACATACGACGATGTTTTCACATTAAATCAGCAATAATTAACAATCACATAAAATGTACATCTAATGCCGCTAAATTTAAAGAACTAGAATTATTATTAGACTCAGGTAGCGATATTAATATTATAAAAATTAATTATTTGAAAGGAGATTTAATCGTAGACGAAACAAAGAAAACTATAATACGCGGAATAAGTGACGAATTAATACGAACAATAGGAATAGTTACTATACCAATTGAAATTAAAAATAATGAATTTATAATCAGATTCCATGTCGTAAACTCAAAAGTACCTTTAATAAAACACAGAATAATAGGTCACTCGTTTTTACGCGATAATAAAGCACTGATAGATATTGCAAATAACACATTAATAATCGATCAACCTAATACAAATTCAGTAATAAAAAATTGTTATATATTAAATGCAAGATCAGAAACAATAATTTCTATACCAATTGCAAATAAATTCGCGGAAAATAATAATGTTTTAATCGTGAAACAGGAATTAATAAAGGACGTATATTGTGGAGAAACTATCAGCTCCTTAAAAAATGGAAACATAATAATAAGCGTAATGAACATAGCCGAACACGATAAAGAAATAAATAACGAACAACACATAAATAAAATATAATATAATAATGAAACCGATTTTGACACACAATATATTAATTATGAAAATAATAATAATAACCGCATAGATAAAATAAAACAATTAGTAAAATCGGATCACATGAATAAATTAGAAAAGGAATCAATTTTTAAAATTTGCGAACAATATTTGGAAGGAGATAATTTAACATTTACAAATGCTATCAAACATACAATTAAATAAAAACCAAATGTTCAACCAATTTATAAAAGACCTTATAGGTTACCGTTTAGTCAACAAGAAGAAATAAAAAAACAAATAACTAAAATGGAAAATGACGATATTATCCAACCTTCACTAAGTCCATGGAACGCACCTTTACTTTTGGTAAAGAAAAAACTTGACAACTCGGGAATCCAAAAACTTCTCTTACAGATAACGAAAAACTCAAAAGAATTTTTGATAAATTAATTAAGTAAACAAATAAAATTTTATTTTAAGACGAGGAAATGCATAAATCAAAACAATTTTTTAACAGATAATTAATAAATATTCAAGAAGAAATAAAATTAGAAAAATCAAAACATTTTACATTAGAAGCACATTTAATTAATACAAATGAAATTATGGAAGATAAATACACCAAAAATGAATTACGGGAAGTTAAAAGTCATTTAAGCAAAAATATAAAAGAACTTACTGATCTTAGGGAGCAATATTTACCAATAGGAGTAGTTATTTTATCAGAGCACGAAGAATACCCAGAGACATGCATATTCTTCAGTTAACTATCGATAATGATAGCAATGAAAACTTAAATAATTAAATATATTACATCATATTAACAAATAAAATAAAATAAATGGATTCATTAATAAAAACTATTTATAGATTTATGGCAATATTGGCAATGGTAATGGTGCACGCTGACGTAGAACTAAATGTTGGGGTAAAACAATACGACAAACAATCACCTTCAATATATTATGAAAATTATGGATCAACTAAAATCATAGGAGGACACTATAAAATAATAACTTACTTTTCTTTAAAAGAATATGACAACAAATATGAAACCTTGGGGGAAGAATTTGTAAAGAAAACATTACAAAATCATTTTTATGGGCAAAATACCAACACGTACTATCACACTTATACGATGAAGTCGCGGAACAAAGAGACAAACTATACATATCATTAGGAAAAAATAACGTAACACAAAACTATGAAGAAAACATATCAGAAAGAAAGAAAAGAGGTTTAGTGAACGTAATAGGTACGGGAATGCACTATATATATGGATTATGTGATAACGACTGCGTAACAAAAACAAATGAAGTAATCGAAAGAGCAGAAAAGAACGGAAAAAACGTGCTACATATAATGGACCAACAAACCACTGTAGTTAAAAAAGCATTGAAAACAGTCGCAAAAACATTAAATGAAACTAAATCACTACTTAATGAAATGCAAGATTCACATAATACTTATATAACAGATTTCAAAAAACTAGGAAGAGAAGTAGAAGACATAAAAGATATGATGACTTCAAATACACTTCAAAATATGTATACATTACTTACTAATCAATTCTCGTACGAAACACAAACACTCAGCCAAATCGTTGCATCAGCAAGAGGAGGATTAATACATCCGAACCTACTAACAGTAAATTAAATTGCTGAGACAGTATCAAGTATTACAAAAAAAATTAACAACAAAAATCAAGAAAAACCAATGGGAGCCAAATCAGTCGAAATATATGATCTTTTAAAAATAATAAAAATATCAATATATTATGCAAATAATAATATAATTTTCATCACAAAATTACCACTAGTCACAATGGAAGACTTAAATATGTTTAATGTAATACCGCTACCACGCAGAAGAAATAATCAAGGCGATAACCATATTATGAAAATATTATAAATAGAAACACCATTTATTGCAATCACACAAGACAGAACGCAATATGTGCCAATGACAACTGAACAAATGAAAAAATGCAAAAATACAATAAGATACAAAATATGTCCAACAGTACAACCAATGATTTTTAATGGAGCATCAGCGCCATGCGAAGTTACATTATTTAATAATATAGAGAAATTCCAAATCGATACAACAAAATGCAGAACAAAAATAGGAAATATATTTAGAAATCAATATTATAAACTCAGATACGAAAACAAATGGATATACAGTGTAACTAGAGACAGATTAGTAATAACATGTATTGGAAAACAAGAACCAGAAATAATACAAATAAAAGAAGAGGGAATAATCTCAGTAAAAAACATACAATGCCAATTACACACAAATAGCGAAATTTTGACGCCAGATGAAGAATTAACAACAAAACATATGTAGATTTCATACCACAAACGGATATGGGAGACATATTCGATAAAATGCCAAATTATACAATAAATTTAAATTTAAAACTTGTAAACATAAGCCAAAACATGAAATTCACAGAAATACACGACTCACTGCGATCACTTAATGAAGTACAAAAAGTAATAGAAGAAGAAGAGAATAGACAAAATAACACAAAAAAACAAGAGTTTCATTCGTATTTATTATACGCTACTGTTATTTTAACAATACTCGCAACTATACTTATTTTTGTCATATACTGCATAATAAAATGCAAACTACGTTCACATAAAACAAAAATCTATACAAACAATTACGAACTAAGAGATTATAAACAAGTAGGACCACCATCGCCACATTAATTATTGATTTAAAAAAAAAAAAAAAACTTTACAATTTTATTAATATACATACCAATATCTTTATAAAACATTAATTCATATATTACTATTTCTAGCTCAAACATCAAATTCGTCATATTCGTCTTTGAGTTTTCTCCATTACCAAAAGGGGATTGGTTATTAATAAATAGGGCAATGGTAAACAGCCTTAATAAATTTCAACCAATACGACTCGTTGGAAGACCAATTTTCATAAGAAAAAACCAAAATACAAAGAGATACCATATCCAAAACCACCATGACTTCGTAGTCGGATTCGCAGAACGGGTATTTGCGATAAAGAAGCCAGATACGTTGACACTTGTAAAGAGGAATATAACAGAATCTGAAAATCATATTCAGCAGTGTAAGGTTCAGACTCTGACTACTCCACGCATTAACAAATACCTGCACCGTGATGGTAAGACACCGGTTGTAGTATTTTGGAATGGTAAAACAGATAAAAACATGATAGATAAATTAAAAATCGAAAATATAAAGAAATTTTTAGATAAACAACAATAGAAAAGTGGGGGAATAAAACATATGAGCTTGTAATTAAGGACATGTGTAGAAATAACCATGTAATGTTTTCAGTCAACATTGGAGAATTTTATAAACCAAGGGGAGGAACTCTTAATTTACACGAGTGTCACTCTGTAAAACAATGCACGAGGATATCACTCACGCGCACGACCCAGTAACTGATGTAATATACACTAGATTTATATTTAATTACTTATTAAATAAAATAAAACCTTCAAAACTTTTCATATATTGTAGCGATAGTCCAAGCAGGAAAAGAAAATACTAATTAGGAATTGGGTATTCATAAAATAACAAATATATATATATATATATATATATATATATAATAATGCAATCACTTATTTAACCATAATATTATATACTTAAATACTTGGTAGTGGGATTTAGTTTTAAGAAACACAATATTGTATAGAAAAAAAAAAAAAAGTATACGGTGAATTTAAAAATTTCACTGTTGCACCCTGAAATTTTTTCTTCGGCGGTGAGGTGTAATGGACTTAACAAAATTATAATGTAGTTCTAACACGAATATGTGTCATTAAAATATGCACGCGCAGATTGTAATATCACTAAATAATTGTAATACGTGTCCCATGACAATTACCAAATTGTGAAATATGTAAACCATAACCACGAACATTGCATAACAACACGATCGAGGTCAGGGATGTGCCACGCCTAAGGGAGTAGTCACGGAAATGTCACCGATCACGCTATCCACCAACATATAAAAGGGCCCTGGATCTACAACGATTTCAGACGTATCCAGCCATCTAGTATCAACACCACGCTTACGACAGTCATATTTACATTGTTATTATTTTGCTGATTTTTCTAAGTGTAAAATAAAACATCACATTATTTTATCGAGTTTAATTATTGAACTTATTTACCATCCAAACACTTAGAAGAATAATTCAAACATAACATTATCGTAACGCCCTCAATCCACTCGAGGCACGCTACATACTAAATATAATGCTTGGATTACAAGAATTCACGCAAGAAGTCATATACGTAAATTTATCAGAATCTACCTGTAATGAATTGGGTAGAGTGATAGACGAATTAATTGAAGATGGGATTTTCTAATAAATCTAAATTATTATGTTAACATAAAATATTATAGTTCGCAGATATGTTTGTAGTCATTTTAATGTATGTTTATCAATCAATAGAATTAAAATATTAATGGACAGTAATAATAAAATATAATGGAAAAAAAAAAAAAGACAAATAGTAATTCTCAGGAGTGACTTGTAGTAATGTGGAATTATAAAAAAAAAGAATAAATATATCTACTAACCATTAAAAAAAAAAAAAAATGTTAATCAATAAATACATATACAGTAAAACCTGTCTTATGCGGAATTGCACGGGACCAATAAAAATTTCCGTTTTAGACAGGTTTCCTTATACCTGAATAAAAAGGAAAATTCCGTGCTATAGAGTTAATAATAATTAAAATATTAAAAATCAAAAATTATCATAGGTTACAATAAATTTTAATTTTTAGTAAATAATTACATGATAAGTATATTAATTAGATATTTAAAAATAATGATAAATTTAAAATTTAATAACATTTAGTAGCCAGTAGGTATTAATAAAATAATATTATATAATAAAAAAATGAACGTATTAATAAAATAATATACATAATATAATAAATTTAAGATAGTAGGCCAGTTAGAATACAATTATAAATTCCAAAACTCGTGTAATGTTTTTTGTTTGGTTTTTTCTGAAACGATGTTTTTTTCAACTTTTATTTTTGCCAACGATATCGTTTCCAATAACTCAATATCACATTTATTCATTGAAAATTGTTCCAGACTCTTAATGTAAATAAGTGCTTCCTTGTATGTTTTCAATTGGTTTTCTTCATAATTTTTTTCATTGTCCCCTTCATTATCTTCATTTTCTGAATCCGATTCATTTATAGATTGATCGTAAATTAAAACATCTACGTCGTCATTATCTGTGTATACATTGTTGTCTACATTTATAAAATCATTAACGCTATGTGAACTACCCATAGAAGTACATACCGCTGTAACCGCAGTAACCGCTGTACGTCTTCATATTCTTCATTATCGTCTTGCTTATCGTCTATTTCATTTTCATAAAACCCAGCCTTTGCAAAACATGATTTAATTGTTTGTGGTTTTAATTTATTGACAGCTACATTTAACCATTGAATAGCTTGTAGTACTGTAATATTTTTAGATAACTCAGATAGTACTGATATTTTATCGACATTAGCAATAAGTGATTGCATCAAAAGCCGGCGATAATACAATTTCACACTGTAAATGATACCTTGATCCATAGGCTGTGTAACCGAAGTTGTATTGGGAGGGAACAAAGCAAATTTTATGTTTGATAAATCGAGTTTTGGATGACACGCTGCATTATCAAAAAAAATAATTATATGTTTATTTTTTTTTAACATTTTACTGTTAAATTTTATTAACCAATCTTCCATAATACTTCCAGTCATCCAAGCCTTTTTGTTAGAGTACCATGAGACTGGCAATTTTCCTATATCAATATTTTTGAAACATCGAGGTTTTGCTGCTTTTCCTATTACTAAGGGTTTTTCCATTTCACCAGCCATGTTTCCACAAAGAAGAACTGTTATTCTTTCTTTTGAAAGTTTGCCACCTTTACATTGTTCCCCTTTTAATTTTAATGTTTTTGAAGGAATAGCGCGAAAAAATAAGCCTGTTTCATCACAGTTATAGATACAATCACTATTATAATCTTTTATCAGCTCACCTATTTTTGATTTCCATTCATTTACGTCGTCAAAATTGACATCATTAGATTCTCCACATACTTGATTCCATGAAATATTATGTCTTTTTCTAAAACATTCCAATCAACCGTTGGATCCTTTGAAATTGGTGTTTCCCAGTTTAATCGCGATGTCCTTCGATTTTTCTTGAAGCATTGGACCACTAATTGGAATGTTCTTGGATCTAGCTTTAACAAACCAATCCCAAACTGCTTTGTTAATTTCATCATTAACAGTTTTCTTTAAACTTCGTTTGCTTTTCCCATTTCCTAATATGATGAATGAATAAAACTTAAATAAAATTTAAATAATTATTTCATTATTTTATATGAACTTACCTTTTAACCACTCTTCTTTAATTTTAATTTTGTTTTTAATTATGTTATAAATTTGTGTTTTTCCGCATTTAAAAGTATTCATTAATGATTTAACACTATTTCCTTTTTCACTTTCTTCTATCACTTTCATTTTTTCATTTAAACTTAAACAATTTTTTGAAGACATAGTGAGAACAAGTACAACGATACGAAACGACAGGTAAACTTCGACTACGGCGAAATAAATAGATAAAATTTAGTTATCTATCGATACGAATTAATCGCTGACTTAAATAATTGTTTAGTAGCAAAATAAATGTGGCATCAAAAATATTCTTGTTCATTTTATGATGTGTTTTTCCGGTTGTTAAAGGTATACATGATTTACGGGACCAAAAAATAGCTTTCCGTTTTACGTTAGACAGGTTTCGTTTTATCAAGGGTTTATTCCTATGTTAAACTATAGAAATCAGCCGGGACCATAATAAATTTCCGTACAGAACAGGATTCCGTCTTATCAAGGGTTCGCATAAGACAGGTTTCACTGTATAATACTAACCAATTATTAACCTATATTTTATTGTAAATTTCCTATAATGGAAATATTAATATTAAGATTCTAATCACAATTATATATTTTAAAGAAATAATTAACCATGTAATCATATATTATTATATCTATAAATTATTGTAACATTATCAAAATTCTAAAATTCTAAATCTGTTAACATTGTATACTTGTACACATATGTCATTGTAATTGTAAAACTAATTGTAAAACTGTAACTATAGGAATTGATTTCTGTTTTACAAACATTAATCAATTTTTAGTTGGGGAGGTGTCGCATCCCGCGTCGACAAGCAATAGGCATATGAAACCACATCCTGTTAGGAGCGTATGCGCAATAACCGTGATATGCATGAGATCATGTAAAATTATTGTTCGTTATTATCATTTTGAAACGATGACCAATATATAGCATCTTGTCACGGATATGGGCACAGTAATTAGAATGTGTGTGGGATCATATCGAACAGAAAGACATTACAATAAAATAAGTATAATCAATACGACATATATAATATATATATATGTGTATACATATATACATGGTTAAGTACGATAATGGTACAGCTCTATATGTTGTTCCACGCATTCGATGATTCACACGGGAAAAGGGAAAACACACTTCTAACCACATCCTGTGATAGAAATAATCGAGATTAGGAGACTCTCACGAGATCGGAGTATATAAGGGACCCGGGAACAAGGGTAATTCAGACGAGTTCTTGCTATGTGACACTGAGCACCTTCACGCTAGTGTACGATATGAATTGAACTTAGAATAATTTTAACAGTTTATCAAATTATTAGGATCGGCATAACTTTGAACAGTTATTTAATTTATTGAACTTAGAATAATTTCACCAGTTTAATTGTTTATATTTATATTTGTCTATATTATTCAAGTTATATTTAATTATTGTACTCAGTTTAATAAAGCACAACTACATTTAACCACATTTATTAGTATTTATTACAACATCCATCTACAATCGAGAGTTGATCAGTTGAAGGTGTCATTGATATACGATCAATCGGTTGGCACGCAACATCACCACCTGATGATATAAATAATTTTATTTTTTTTGCAGCAGCTCCTTCATACAAATCTAAATGAAGTAGGTAATATATAAAAGAAAACATTTATTTATAATTAACAATTATTACTATGGTAATATTTTGCTAATTTTATAATATACCAAATGTTTCTATTAGTGTAAATGCAACCTCAACAGTCGGCCAGAGGTAACCGACGGTTCCACAACATTCACTGTAGACTAGACTCTATTTGTTTTGTCCTGGTTTTAAAGAAATCACACTCAGGGATGGTTTATTTCTACTTTACCGGGCACCCAAAATTTCAGATTTTTTCTTTTGCTAATTTATGTATTTTTTAACGCTGACAACGATGGTGTATATAAAAATTGGCCCAAACAATTAGTTTGGAAGTTACAGCCTATTGAAATTTGATATTATTGGTTGAATAGTCAAGATTTAGTCGTGTAGTCGTGGTCCTATTGGTAACACAGAAATACCTCATAGGAAATAGATAAATAGAAAATATAAATAAAACAAATAATACATAAATAAAATAATAAATAAAATAAAAAATGTGCAAAAAATTTAAAAAATGATTCTAGGCAGCGAACGTGGATCCACCGCATTCAAAAGTTAAGTTACAGCCATAGCGCCACAACTTCATATTATTCATAATAACTGACATACTTATTTTACCATAATCGAAAAATATTACGTTTTATTTAAATTTCAAAGGGTTATAACTCAAAAACTAGTGATGTGTGCAATTTTTTTTTATGGCCCATTTATTAAAATGCTTAAAATTAAGGATTTAAAAAAAAAAAAAAAACGTAAAAAAAGGGTGCCCGGTAAAGTAGAAAAGTTCCTCAGGGATAATGAGATAAATATGATGATAATTCACAGGTATGATATGATTAATATGAGGAGGGAAGCCATCCATTAATAGAACCCAACGTGAATTTTTTTATTGGGGATTTATTTGAGTAAGTCTCTGCACCATTTTTGGGTTTGAATGTGTAGATAATTTAGAGTGGAATCTAGAGTAATGTTTTGAAGCTAACTGGCTGACTGTTTTAATGTTTAGATCGTTTTGCAGTTTATCGTTGGATATGTACCAGGGTGCAGAGGGGTGCAGAGGTGACGAGGCGAAGTGCTGATTGGAATGCCTGTATAGTGCTGCTTGCGAGGGTTTAGCGCAACTCCAAATTTAAATGGCATAAGTCCACATAGGTCTTAAGAGAGATTTATATATAATATTTTTTGTGTGTGGGGATGATTTAGTTTTAAGTATTGGTCGTAGGAGTTGTAGTTGGCTGTTTAATTTTTTTCTTTTAGATTTTAAATGAAGACCTCAGGTTAGTCTCTTGTCAAAGGTAATTCCAAGATACTTGACTTTAGTTAAATTTGGGATAAGTGATCTTTGAAAATATAGTGGAAGGCATTCAGTTTTTTTGAGTGTGAAATTTAAGTAAACCGACTTCTCAAGGTTTATTTTGATACGCTATTTGGTTGCCCAATTTTCAATTAAGTTGAAGTGATTTTGTAAAAAGGTGGAAGTGCTGTGTCATTACCTGGAGAAATTATTTCTGCGTCATCCGCATATGAGGCCATGGTTGTGGTTGTTGAGTTAGGCATATCGGCAGTGTATATGTTGAATAAGTCGGGTGAGAGGTCGCTGCTTTGAGGCACTCCAGCTTGAATACGATAGTAAGAGGAGAAGAAATTTGACTGCCGAACAACAAAAGTTCAGTTTTCAAGATAAGATTTGATTAGTAAGAATTACCAGAATGAGCTGGTATGAATCGTTTTAGTACGAGGTATATCCAGAAAGTAAGTTCCGTTTTCTATTTTTATCGCGTTTACGATGTTATCTTAATTACGGTCATATCAGATTATTTCATTTACTCATTTAGAACATTTTAAAACCATTCCGTGACTAGTTAGTGTACGTATGTCACGTGGCGAGTGTTTTAAAATGGATAAACTAATAGAAAATGCCGCCACATGTGAGTTACGATCTGTGATTCGTTTTTTAAATGCAAAGAATATCAAACCAGTTGATGTTCATCGTCAAATTTGTGAAGTTTATGGAGAAAATGCGATGAGTGATTCAATGGTAAGGAGATGGGTGCGACTTTTCAATGAAGGCCGTACAAATGTTCACGATGAAGAACATTGTTTTCATCCACGACAATGCCCGCCCGCACACAGCAAATGTGACAAAACAACTTCTTGCAGATTTTGCATGGGAACAATTTAATCATCCGCCCTACAGTCCAGATTTGGCACCCAGTGATTTTCATCTTTTTTTACACATGAAATAATTTATGGGTGGCCAGAACTTCAACGAAGATGATGAGGTGAAAAAGGCTATTAGTGCATGGTTACAATCACAGGCGTCATCTTTCTATGATGAAGGGATACAAAAACTAGTACCTCGATATGATAAGTGCTTAAATAATGGTGGTAACTATGTTGAAAAATAGAGTAATACATGTATTTTATATTCAAATAAAATTTATAATAAAATTTACACATTTACATGTTTTTATTGCCCAACGGAACTTACTTTCTGGACACGCCTCGTATATAGAGCAGGCCATACTAGGTCGAATGATGGCGATACATCGAGGAATAAGCCACCGAGGAAGAATTTTTTCGAAATGATGATGAAATTAGGTCTGTTAGCCTATGTATTTGATGTATGGTTAAGTGTTTAGCCCTAAAACTAAACTGAGAGTCAAGGATAATATTGAGTGACTGAATTATCGGTGTAATTCTCTTGAGAATGAGTTTTTCGAATAACTTTGCCAAAGTTGGTAACAAACTAATTGGTCTGTATGAAGTGATTAGGTTTTCATATCAAAGGAAAGTATGAAAGTCTAAACATGGAATTCAAGATGTAAGTAATGAGAATCAGAGTTTTAGCAGGTATTTTTTTAAAAATTGTGTTGGTTATTAAATTATAACCTGGAGCTTTGCCGAGTTTTAGACTTTGGATTAAAATTTAACTTCGTTGGGGATGGTAGGTTTGGCAGGCATTGGTACTGGGAAGGGGCTGTCTAGATATTTGTCAATTGAGTTTAAGAGCTCAGGTTCGGGTAGAATACAGGATGGGGTGTGAAAACATAGGATGATTGATTTGTGTTTGCGGATAAATTTTTTTAAGGTAGGTATTTGACAGTGCATTTAATGTTTGCTTATCAGAAGGATATCGATATTTTTGGAATTGAGCACGTGTTCGATATTTATATTTACACATATTTAATTAAATAATATTGAACATTAATTTAATTTATTATTATATAAGTAGTTAATTGTTATTACTACTAAATATAATAATGTAAGTTATTTAATAAGTAAAAAAATATATTTTCTTGTTTATGTGTAAGAGGTCCCCACAATGCATTCCGCCCAGAGACCACATACCTAAATCTGCCCCTGGCTTGGGACCCCGATGACAAGCCGATTGACAGGCAAAAGGTCGTTCCAAGCTGAGAGGCCGGGGGGAATCGAATGTTCTAGAACATCATCGTATCTCCGAAATGGCCTTTGAATTGCCAGCATACCGGTTTGGTCGGTCCGGTTGCGACAGATAACGTATATGTTATACAATTAGTTTAACTGGATGGGTGGTTCATTTAGATGAAGGTTTATCGCCTTTTATTATCGACATTGCCGAGCATAGTTAGCAAAGTTTAGGCCATGAATAGTTCAAACATCCTTCCTTTGATTTTTTTAACCAGCTGATAGGAATAACAGAATAGATATTCTCTTTCTCAAAGAACCCTATTATATACTGATTAATTCATCCAATAAATTATGATAATAATTTTAGGTAAGTACAGAATATATAATATATATTATAACCTCAGTTGATGGTTTTGAGTTGATTTGTTTAGGACATAGTCTTCTACGATGATGTGTTTTTAAATAACTTTCGGACTTACTTACTTGTAACTCAAGTAACTTACTTGATCATTAGATTTTATCGAAGTCATCATTTTCATAGTACTATCAATTAAAGCTAAAGCATCAATTATACATAAATGTTTAGTTTCAAGAGTTTCAGTAAGACATTTTAATTTGTACATAATATTTTTCATAAAAACTATTGAGACAATAAAATCAAATAAGAGGAATTGTTTTTGAAGGCCAAGTGCTTTGGATCTTGTTAACTTGTCAAAATGTCCGTTATCGGTACATATTTCATCAAGACTTTTGATAATAGTTTCTAATGAACCCCATACAGCTTTAACACTTTCTGCTCTTGCTGTCCACCGTGTTTTTGATAAATTTGTTAGCTGTAAGGTATTTTCAATTTCAGATAATTTTATATTAAGTAAACCATACCTCTTGCTACTTGCAGAAAAAAATATATAGAGATATTCTAAAGTATCAACCATGTTTGCAATAATTGTACTTGCATCACAACTATGTTCTAAAAAAGTATTAAGCCTGTGAGCTTGACAAGGTATAAATGGAATTCGATGACCAGTCAGTTCTGAAAGTTTCACATGGGCTCCATTAAGTTTTCCAGACATATTGCTAGCTAAGTCATATGATTGAAAAGTTATTAACCCTGGATTCAACGTATTATTTTCTAAGATATTGATAATTTGTATAGGTGTACCTAAGTCAATCTTATCGATTCCTTTTGAAATCTCTAAAAGTCGTTCAACGGCCTCACCTTGATTATTGACATACAACTAAAAGATCCTCATGTGTGATATCTGGAGTTGTGTCAGCTGACACAGAATAAATTATTGCTTCTTTTACTTCATTTACAATTATTTTACGTATTTCATTAGCCAATCATTCAATTATTTCATTTTGTGATCTCGGTTCTAAATAATGAACTTTATATAACAGTTTAGAAGTCTCCTTATTTCAACGATCCATTAATGGGTTATGTCTAAACAATAATTTAACTTAATTGCATAAAATTGCCACCACTTTCATAGCCATCACATTGAAATGCTAAACCTTGTCGAGCTATTGTTCAAACAATAACAAATAACATAATAACAATATTCATGTTAAAATCTTTTTATTGCTCTAATTGTATTGCTTCTTTTCTATTATATCTGTTGAAAATTATATCAATGTGATTTGAATTAGTCATAAATTGATAGTAGTCACTTAAACATGCTTTATGTGAAGTAAAAGAAAAATGTTGCTCAAGTTTTTCCAACTTTTTAGCACCACAATTCTTCATTTTATGCCACTGATGAACTCCAATTGTGATCCATGCTGCATTAGAATATAATTTATCAGGTCCATGTGGAAATAGTGAACATACAAAACAGCATACATTCAGTTGTAAATGTGCAGTCATACAGTAAGGTTGTGCGTGTTCTCTTTCTGATTTGTTATCGGTAATTGTACGTTTATTATCATTATTTGTATATTATTATTATTATTATTATATGTTATTTGGCTTTTCGTTTTCGACTGCTTAATATTATGTCAACTAAAGTTCAAAATTGCCACATTTGCACTCATGCATTTACTGATTTTGATTCACCTATTAATTGTGATGGCTGCAGTTTAATTTTTCACGCTAAGTGTTCGGGACTATCAGCGAGCGAAATCAAATGTCTATCTCTAAAAAATCGTAATTTAAAATTTTTCTGTGAATCTTGCAACAAGAGTTGCGTGATATTCCTGAGTTGAAAGCTTTAATAAATCGTTTGCTAGTTGAAGTTAACGAACTTAAGAACTTAAAGAATAATAATAATAAAAATGAATTACAATGTTCCGAAGAGACTATTATTAATGAGGTGGCCGAGCGAAATATTCGTGCATCTAATCTATTATTTTACAATATTCCAGAGTCTAACTCTGATAACATTAATGATAGAATTTCTCATGATTCTAATATTGTTAATAATATTATCGATTCAATTAATATTGGAGATAGCATTATTAGACCTACAAAATAACCTACTAATACGCTTGGGCATTCGCGGACAAAATAAAACTCGACCAATTAATGCAATTTTTAACTCACCTGTTGATGCGTTTGAGATACTGAAATTAAAGAAAAAACTATTATCTCAAAATCCACCTTCCACTTATAGTATCAGTTCAGATCGTACACCTTACCAGAGAAATTATATGAAGAACTTACGCGAAGAACTTGAGACTCGTAGATTAGAAAGTGAAGAAACTGATTTAATAATCAAATATGTAAGAGGCACTCCAAAGATAGTTTCCAGAAATGATCGTCTTAAACATCGTAACACAAATTTTTTATAGTAAATATGTTTTACCAAAATGTACGCGGTTTATTAACCAAAATCCCATTTTTACGTAACGCTTTATCAAATGTTAATTATGATTTTATTTGTCTAAGTGAAACTTGGTTGAACACGAATGTTTTTGATGTTGAACTTGGTTTTATTAATTATTATATATATAGAAATGATCGTAATTTAAGTTTTGGAAAAACTAGGGGTGGGGGTGTTTTAATTGCCATAAAAAAAAAAATAAGCTGTGAATTATTAACTGTCCCCATAGTTGCTGAAATTGAGCAAATATATTTAAAAATTACATTTAATAATATAAAAATGATTTTAGGTTGTGTTTATATTCCGCCAGGTACATCCTCTGATGTGTATTCTAATCATTGTAATACAGTCGAGTCTATTTATTTTAAATTCCCTGAATACAATTTTGTTATAACTGGTGATTTTAACTTAAACACTTTCGACTGGTCAGTTGATCCAAACACTCAAAATCATAGGTCTGGTAATATCTTATATAATACTTATATTAACTTTTTAAAGTTAAAACAATGTAATAGCATAATAAACTGTATTGGTCAAACCCTCGATTGTATAATGCTTAGTGATCAAGCCGAACTCACTTCTATTTACTTGTCTGATACACTTATTCCGTCAATTGATAAATATCATCCTCCGATTGAATTTCTAATTAAATTTGAAAAATCATTGTTTAGTGAGCATTCAGAGTCTCCTTATATTTTTAATTTTAAGAAATGTAAATTTAATGAAATTACGCAATTTCTTTCTAATATTGATTTCGATCTGAATCTTGATAATAATTTGTCTCTAGATGCTATAATTAATAAATTTTATGAAATTATTTACCACTCATTCAATCTGTTTGTACCGAAAATTAAAATCTATAATAATTACTCCATTGTTTGGTCAAATGCAGAACTCCGAAACCTAATAATAGAAAAGAAAGCTGCCCATAAAAAGTATAAACTTTTTCCTTCTCCTGAAAATTATATTAAATTTTCAAAGCTTAGGAAAAAAGTAAAATTATTAAATTTAAATTGTCACACTCGATACATTTCAAATATTGAAAATAGTATTTCATTAAATATTAAACCATTTTGGAATTATATAAATTCTCTCAAGAAATCGAAAAACAATATTCCTGACTGTATGAAATATAATAGTAAAGCATCTAAACATCTTTCTGAAACGGTTAATCTATTTGCTGATTACTTTTCTAGTGTCTATGTTAATAGCACTATTAATTCTAATAATAATTTTTCATTACCCAATATTCCTACTAATAATAATAATATTAACTTAAGCTCATGGTCTATTGATACTTGTAACATTTTTGATTATTTAAACTCTTTAGATTTATTTTCAGGGACAGGACCTGATGGTATACCATCAATTTTTTTAAGAAACTGTAGTTCTGTACTGTTGAAGCCTCTTCATTTTATTTTTAATAAATCTTTAAGCTTAAGTTATTTCCCGGATATATGGAAAAAATCATTTGTCACTCCAATTCATAAAACTGGGGACATACATAATGTTACTAATTATAGACCTATTTCAAAAATGTCTATTATACCTAAAATGTTTGAAGCCTTAATCACTAAAAAATTATCTAAAATTGTTTCTCAAGTTATTTGTAAAAATCAACATGGTTTCAGACCAAACATGTCTATTAACACTAATATTCTTCTTTATCAGTCCAAAATACTTGAAGCTCTAAACAATCGTGTACAGCTAGACTCAATCTACACCGACTTTCAAAAAGCATTTGATAAGGTTCAACATAATTTACTTCTTAATAAAATATCTTCTTTTGGCATCCATGGAATTTTTTTTAATTGGTTATGGTCCTATTTAAACTGTCGTACACAAGCGGTTAAAGTTTCTCATTATATTTCAAACTCTTTCCAAGTAAGTTCTGGCGTACCACAAGGTTCCCATTTAGGTCCGCTATTATTCATCATTTTCATTAATGATTTACCATCTATTTTTGATGAATCGGTTGATATACTTCTATTTGCTGATGATGCGAAAATATTTTCCAAAATTACTTCTACAGCAGATGCTTTAAGATTACAAGCGAATTTGGATAAATTCATATTGTGGAGTCACCAAAACGGTTTACCATTAAATATAAATAAATGTAATATTATTTCTTTTTCTCATATAAATAATACTATTATATACGATTATAAAATGGATAACTTTTCTGTTACTAAAGTTACATCAATTAAAGATTTAGGGATTATCTTCGATAATAACTTGTCTTTCACATCTCACATAAACCATTGCAGTAAAAAAGCTCTTAAGATGCTAGGTTTTATAAACCGAAATACAAGTAACTTTAAGAACATTAATACCTTAAAAATTCTTTATTTTTCTCTTGTTAGATCAAATCTCGAGTTTGGGTCAACAGTTTGGTCACCAAGTTATAACTTTTCCATTAATATAATTGAAAATGTTCAACTTAAATTTTCAAAGTTTTTGAGTTATAAATTAAATATTCCATGTATAACAAAAAACTCATATAATATGTTTATTAGAGAATTAGGGTTTATATCATGTGAATTAAGGAGAAAGGTTGCTGATATAATGTTTATTTATGACTTGTTAAATGGTCACATTCACTCTCCTGAATTGCTATCTATGATAGGGTTCAATATAACGAGTCACCGTCTGAGAAAAGTAAATTTATTTCATATACCATTTAATAGATATAACTATGGCTCTGATAGTTTCTTTCCTAGATCATTAAATTTAGCAAATCAAATTGTGAATTATGTGGACTTTTTTTTCATGTCACGTATTATTTTTAATCGTAATGTATATTTAGGTTTAAATTCAATTGCAAATTAATTTTTATATTCGATTATCATTTGTTATTATTTTAATATTATTGTTATTATTGTATTATTCTTGATTTACTGGTATTTTTATTGTAAATCTAAGTTCTTTATTATTATTATTGATTCTATTTATATTCATCTTTCAATTGTATGAAAATAGTTTATAATATGTTACTACTGATAATTACTTAATATTATGTCATTCACTTCTACTGTATTTTCAAAAGGGTTTATCCCGTTTATTATAAAAAAATAAAAAAAAAAATACAAAATCCTTCAAAATACTATATTCTATCGATGGATATTCATTATACCATTTAGAACTAAAACTGTACTGTTTAAATTTGTTAATATAAGGATTTATGGGATATCTAGTTAGTTTAGGCTGATGTGGCCCTAAAGCTATAAGATACTGGCGTTGTGAAGTTGAAATAATTGGCCCACGACCACCTGGATCATGATTTATAAAATTCATTAATAATATTATTTGACATAATACCTTGACAAGTACCTTCTGAAAATTGTTCCAAAACAATATTTTAATTTTTTAAAAAATCTTTAGACTTAGATTTTATTCTACTAATAATCCGAACATTTTCTAGTATGAATTTAATTTGATTTGGTAATACTTCAGTTTTTAGTTTAGATAAAACTATACCTCATTCAGTTCAATCTGTAAAAATATTTTCGAACTGACCAGCACATAACAACCAATTTACATCCATTTTATCATGGTCAACCACATTCGTTGAATCTTATATAGGGATTGATTGAGTTGAAAAACATATTGATCTGACCTAAAATTTAATAATTTTTATAAAGTTAAAGTGTACTAACTAAAACGAAATAAATATTATGTGCTTATATTATATATATATATAGTACTTGTAGTGAAATCAGAATGAATAATTTTTAATTTTTAAAATAAATTTATAGTACGGCCAGCGAAAAATGAGCCGCAATACCAACGCTCTGGGTGGCCGAATTTCGTTAGGGCTTCTACAACTATTTGCCGCGTAAATTAATTTAAAACATGTTGTTATACGAATATTATTATTTCTTTTTTATATTATGTTAAATACGTATTTTTGAAGAAATAAAATACGTAATATTACAGTGCATGCAATTTGTTTATACAAATTTATAAATATAAAATATAAATGTTATATTATTATACAAAAAATAATAAATAAAAATACTTAAGTTTTATACAATATTAATTGTCATCGTCACTTGAACTATCATCGGGATTTATGGTAAGAATGATGGGTTCCATAATTTCATCCCTTATCCCTTCCTTCACCAAGTCTTCGTCTTGAATTTTTGCACAATGTTCACCGCATTTTGCCCAATTTTCTTTCGTCACCGCATCTATGGCATTATTGACCAACACTTCTACGTCCGCAGTTTTGAAGGAATGATTTTTTTTAGCTACTTTTCCCTTGATTTGTGCCCAAATCATTTCAATAGGGTTATACTGGCAATGATATGGTGGCAGTCTAACCACTTCATGACCCATTTGTAAAGCTATCTCATCTAATTTATACTTTTTTTCTTTTGGCATCGACAGTTTCACTTTTTCCCGTAGTTTACACAATGTTTTTTCGAGAGAAAATGGTATTGATTTTACTTGTAGCCATTTTTGAACATCTGCCTTTCTAGTATTAGTCTTAGGGTAGTCTTCAGCTAACATTGAATGATATGAGGCATTGTTCATGACTATAATACACGGTTCCTCCAAATTACCTAACATTTCAATGAACCATTTTTCGAACACTATGGCGTTCATCTGTGAATGATAGTCTTCCGAACTACCTGACTTGCACTGAAATACCAGTTTGGAATTTTGAACAAAACCAAATGACGGTGACCCGACATGACACACAATGATTCTACCACCTTTCCCTATGGGTACCTTGAGTCCTTCAGTATTATCTGAATTTTGCCAAATGTACCCACGGGTATGGTTTTGGTTCACCCACGTCTTATCCAGATATACAACTGGTCTCGAATCGTTATTACGTCTAAACGCATTCATCTTTCTCAAAAATTTTACTCGAGAAGCAACAATGTCATTACGTTCCATTAAAAATTTACGTCCATCATTACACTTTTTATATTTAAAATCTACATTTTTTAAAAGTACTTTCATCGACGATTTTGAACCCGGGTAGTTGGTTTTTTCGCGCATCGCTGCTAATATTTTTGAACTTGTAGGAAATTCATGGTTGTCGTAAAAACTATGAACGGTTCTCCTAACAACTTCGTTGTCAAAATCATCTAGATTAGTAGCATACTTTACTCGTTTATAACTTTTTCTAGGCGACTTGAATGAAGTAGAGGGTCCGTCATCTTCTTCTAATTTTTTTCCTTCTGCACAAATTTGCTTGACATTAGCAACGCTTACACCACATGCTTCGGCAGTTACTTCACGAGTTTTACGGAAAAAATCAACGAATTCAGGATTATTTTTGTCAGTAGCCAATACTTTTAAGTAATTGTAAACACTAAAAATTAATTTTTTTGTTTGGGAATGAATATCTTGTTTAGATTCCATTATAAAAAAAATGTTATAAATTTATAACAAACAATATAACACTTTAAAAAAAAAAGCACGCAAAAACTCGTAAAATACTTATAATACAGGAAAATCGATAAAACGTATACACAAACTCACAGGTCAACGGTTGTGGACATACTAGCCGCTAGCATATTACCGATTACGACTACTACTCCTATTGTCCTGAAACACCCTGCAGGATTACCTACTTTTTTTTATAAAGGAATGCAGCTGGCTATATGTATAATTCAAAAGGAAGGATCATATTGTTGGCGCGCAGTCGATGATCAGTGTGACTTTATTCGCATCACGGGTGATGAAATTATATGGCCAGATAGTGGTCATACTGATTTAGTTGTGGATCCTTATCATATCACAATAAAAAAAAAAAAAAACGTGTTGCTTAAAAGGGTTTGTAAAATCGTAGGGACGCGCGTAAAAATAAGTCAGCTGACTTTTTGAATAGCGCGCCAATAGCTTCAAACGGAGAACCCCTGATTACACTACAATACACCACTAGTAACGTTGCCGTCGCGGCTCATTTTTCGCTGGCCGTACTATAGTACTGTATATCAAATGATATAATATGAAAAATTTTACTTTTAATATCTTTTTTCGTTTATAATGTACCAATAATCCTATATATATTCATTGTATTTTAATGTCTTACCTCGTCTAATACAGACGTTTTATAGCTTCTTTTAGATCACTGTCCATCAGCTACAATGGTTATTAGAGGGACGCCATCTGTATCAACATTGCCTAAGTCCAAAGTTATTTTTTTTCTTCTTTGACTGATTTTTGCATTTCTACCCAAGCTGAATTTTGTATCTCTTTTTGTAATATATTTTCAATAAAAATATATAATTTAGCAAGCATTGATGATATTTTTATACCAGCACAAAATTCATTTACTTGGGTATAGCCAATACCTATCATAAAATATAATAATTATATATTTTTGGATTCTGAGCTGAACGATAAATGTATTAGTTTACAATGTTTTTATAATAATAAAATATTCAAATTATTTTGGTTCCTCAAAATTTTGTTCACCCGTAAACGAACGATATCATATAGTACAATTTTCTTATTTTGTTGAAATTCAAAAACGAACAATTAGATAGATAGGTATTTGTAATTATCAACAAATATTTACTTATATGTACTACATATTTCTAGGTAGCGCACTTTTCTTCCACCCGATTACTCACATTTTTGCAATACAAAAGATTTTTTTTATTTACCCTGAATTTAACATGTTTCTGCATAAAAATGGTTGCGATGTTGTTAGTTAAAGGAAAAAAAATTATAATAGTAAATAAAACATAGTAAATATAATAAAAAAGTATTTCAATTTTTTCCCTTAATATATGATTAATTTACAATAAACGTGAATAACATGGTAGTTCGATTGTTATGCAAAAATATTAAATATTTAAATATTTAATATCGTATTATAAAATAGGTATAAATCGTTTTTATATAATATTAATTTTAAAACTCTTTAGTTGAAGTAAAACTAATATAATACAAAATTAGTCAAATTACTTTAAATAAATAATTAAAAATGTACGTAATGAAATGAATACATATAATAGTTAAAAATAGTTAAAAAAAAATTAGTTATAGTAGTTAAGTAGTTAATATAATTTTTTTCGTTAATATCGAGGACCAACTTGTGATAAAAATTAAATGATATCAATTTGATTGAATTTATACTTACTGTATGAGTAGTATTAAAATGCCGGTTCTAAACCCACCTCCGCCTCATTTGCCTCTTTGGCCTCCTCCTCCGCCTACCGTATCACCACAGCAAAACAATGCTGATTCATTACCCCCCGTCCCCGCTACCTACTACCTCGACATAACTGATCCCCCCCCCTGCCAAAACCAAACGTTCTATCACTGACACTGTTAGCAGTTTTTAATTATCAATTTTTTGTATCATACATTGTTATCAGTTGTAATATATTAATTGTGTTTATACTGTATATTTTTGCAATACATATATTACATGTACGTAAAATGCAAGAGGTTCTTTTTGGTCAGTTTTGAATACCGAGTCAACTGATGTTTAGTGTGTCGTTAGTAGCACAAGTGGATTGATCATTTTTATTTATTTTGTAAATTTGAGTGTTTAAAAAATGTATACCTGTGTGCTAAAATTTTCAAACGCAAAGACAGTTTGCAAAGACATATGAAATTTCATGGCAATTAAATCAGATTCAGGTGTGAACAATGTTTATCAACTTTTACACGTCAGGACAATTTTAAAAGACATGTAAAGAGTATTCATGGTATGTATATTTATAAATATTAACTTTAACTAAATTTTTTACTACTGAAGTATTCCGCGTTTAAGGCTGTCAACTGCAATTGGCCCCGAATATTTATGTACCAGATATTCCAGCTGGTTCCTCGAATCAATTAATATCATCATCAAGCCACGGTAAATATAACATATTAACAAATTAAATTTTTATAGGTATTTATTGCGATTATTTTTAGCTATGGTTCAATCACGTATCGCATGTAAGACGCAAGACAAAAGAGATCCTGAAGTAGACAGGTTTATGAGAGATGTCACAGACGATGAACTTTTTTTGACTTTGAATTACATGGATACTGACAATCAACCAACATCAAAACGGCTAAAGAATATTCGTATGAAAGCAGTTAACACCCCCGGAATGACTCTTTTGAAGTCGGCTTTTGAAGGTACGTGTAATAATTATTTTCAAAGAAATTTCAATGAGGATAATTTAAATTATAACCAGTTTCTATGCGAGACCAAACCTGAAGTGATAAATGTAATAAAAAAATTTCTTGAAAACGGCCCTGTAAAAATAAATCTAAAATTAGAAGCAACTTACATTATACCCAACACGGAAATTATTGAAAATCGTGCCTTTAAAACCGCTTCAGTAGCTCTATATATGACATCACCATTGGAATCAATTTTGGAGACGGAATTTAATAAGTTGCTTTTGGAACATGAGTTATATGAGGGTAAGGGTTCCGGGTTCGCACTATTACAAATTGACGGCTTGCTATTAAATATAAATAAATATAGACCCATTGGAGGCTCTTCATATATACCTCTGCCACCCGATGTAGAACGAAGAAAAGCCACTATTAACGTTGAAAATTTCAACGACGAAAAATGTTTTCAATATAATATTTTATCAAAATACGTCAATACATCAAATCCGCGACGGTTGACGAATCATTATGACGATTTGAAAACTAAATTCAACTTCGAGGGCATACGATATCCAACTTCGTTGGGTGATGTAGAAAAGTTCGAAAAAAATAATAAAAATGTGTCAATTAATGTATACGGCCTTAAGAAAAAAGAAAATTCGGAAAAAGAAAAAAACAGTAGCAAGTATATAGTAGTGCCGTACAAAGTATGCGATGAAGAAAAATCCGAACACTTCGACTTGTTACTATTCAACGATACGGATAAGCAGCACTACTGTCTAATTACTAATCTCTCAAGGTTGATAAGTTTTCAATTATCATCACGTGAAAAAGCTATCGTAGTTTGCAATCGGTGTTTAACAACATATGAAAAACATCCCACTCAACGGTTACCATGCGGAGAAGAGCGTCTAAGAGATCATCGTGAAAAATGCATGAAAAATAAGCCCACATTAATTTGCATGCCCAAACGAGGCGAAGTTTTAAAATTTAAAAATTGGGGTAATACACTGAGACATCCATTGGTCATTTACGCCGACTTTGAATGTCTCCTTGTTAAATTTACATCCGCCGATGAAGCGATGAAGTCAACCCGCATAACGCACGAACATGTGCCAATGAGTTTTTGTTTTTATGTCAAACCCAGTGATGATGTCCCAAAATGGATATTAAACAAATATGATATACCTCTTACCCCGTGCGTATTTTTGGGCGATGAAAATAGTACAGATAATGAAGTATCCAAGAGGTTTGTAGATTCATTAGTAACCGTTTGTAGGAGAGCTGCAAAAATGTTTCAAACAAATGTTCCAATAAAAATGACAAATGAAGATTTAATTAACCATTCAATCGCCGAAAAGTCCGGATCGTGCCCTCTCTGTAAACAAAAATATAGTTCAAAAAATACCCCCGTCAGAGATCATAATCATTTCAATGGAAAATACAGACAAACTATTTGCAACAATTGTAATTTAAAGATAAAAATACCTAAATTTATACCATGTTATTTCCACAATTTATCAAACTATGATGGGCATTTTATCGTAACACAATTGGGCTTCGATGAAAAGTCAATAAATGTGATTCCTAATAGTGAAGAGAAATATATTTCATTTTCTAAATATATTTACAAAGATTTCACTATTAATTTTATTGACACATATCGATTTTTACCATTGAGATTGGAAAAGTTGGCCAACAATCTGTCAGGTAACAATAATTCAAGATTTAGGGAAACATCTAAAATATTTACTACAGACTGCATGGACTTGGTAACTCGTAAAGGAGTGTACCCTTATGAGTATATGGACTCATGGAGTAAGTTGGAAGAGAGGTGTCTCCCTAACATTCAAGATTTTTATAGTACACTTACCGAATCACACATTTCGAGTGATGATTACGAACATGCCATTCGCGTTTGGAAACATTTTAAAATTAATAATCTTGGTCAATATAGTATTTTATACATGAAAATTGACACCTTAATACTGACCGATATATTTGAAAATTTCCGGGACTTGTGTTTGACAACGTATGGATTAGACCCCTGTTATTACTATACAGCACCAGGTATATCTTTCGACTGCATGCTTAAACACACAAATATCTCCATCGAATTATTGTACGATTGCGACATGTTGCTAATGTTTGAGCAAGGCATACGTGGAGGTCTAACCCAGGCTGTTAAGCGATACCACAAATCTAACAACTATACTGTTCCGACGTATAACAGAAACCTACCAGACTCATGGATAGTATATTTAGATGCGACTAATCTGTAAGTAATAATTGTTTAAACCAAAACATTATGTTTAATTATTTTTTTTTATATCTATGGATGGGCAATGATGCAACCATTACCCTATGGTGGATTCAACTGGTACCAAGGGAGTTTGGATGTAGACAACGTATTGGATTTGCTCAACAATATGTGTGAAAATTCTACTTTAGGTATAACACTTGAAGTTGATGTTCTCTATCCGCAGAATCTACATGATAAGCATAACGATTTACCATATTTACCCGTACGAGGAATACCACCAAAATCTAAATTCCCCAAGTTAATGGCAACTTTAGAGTCAAAAACCAACTATGTGGTTCATTACATGGCTTTAAAACAAGCTTTGAAAGCAGGATTGATCTTAAAAAAAGTATACTAAAAATGTGTGTATAATATAAAAATGTATAAAAAAATAAAAATATATTATCGTTACAGGTGCATAGAATAATTCAATTTAATCAATCAAAATGGCTTGCATGCTACATCTTATTAAACACAAATATGCGAAAGGAGGCTAAAAATTATTTCGAAAAGGATTTTTATAAACTAATGAATAATAGTGTTTTTGGTGTGTACTTATTTGCTATAAATTGTATTCTGTATATTCATAATAAATTTATTTGCAGGAAAAACAATGGAAAATGTAAGAAAGAGAATGAAAATGGAACTTGTATGTAATAAAAGACGCGCAGAAAAATTAATAAAAAAACCCACATTTAAAGACAATACCATCTACAATGAACAACTTTCAGCTTTTCACATGAATATTGACATCATGAAATTCGATAACCTCATGTATGATTTTTACTACCATACAATGAAAAATTATTATAAGGATGATATTGAACTTTTATACATGGATAAAGGTGCATAACAATTTCACATATTATTATAATTACACTTTTATTTAATTTAATTTATTTAATTTAGATTCATTCATGTATCAAATAAAAACTTACGATTTCTACGATGATATTATTGTTAAACGTGGATTTATGGATAAATTAGACACGTCTAACATGCCATTTTCACATCAATGTTATTCAACAGCTCGTAAAAAAGTTCCAGGCACTTTTACTGATGAAAGCGGTGGTGTGACAATCACAGAAGTGGTTGCGTTAAGAGCAAGTCATACGCGTTCAAAATGGGTGCTAAGGAGACGTTGAAAGCTAAAGGAGTGGGGAAATATACAGTGAAAAATCATATGACAATCGATGTCTACAAACAATGCTTGTTTTTTGACAATGATAATATCACTAATGATAATTCGGCATATCGTGATACGGTATCATTTAGGTCATATAAACACCAGGTGAAGACTATATCAACTCATAAACTCGCATTGAATCGGCATGATGATAAAAGATTTGTCATGCAAGATCAGGTTCATACATTAGCTCATGGTCACTATATGATTAAGTGAGTTTAATTTGATATTTTGTTTAAAATACCTTACAATCGTATTTTTTTATTTTTTGTTTCAGAGAAATTATCGAAGATAATGATATACAGTTGTAATTTTTTTTTATTTAGTTGTGAAATTTAAATACATGTAATTAATGCACGTCTTAGTTAATATATAGCAGTAATTTTTAATTAAATCTATGTGTAAATCTATAAATATTTTTGAATTACCTTATTGTGATGAAAAAACCCTTTATTTGTATAAAATTTTAAATACCTTATTAGTAATTGCTTTTTATTTTATACAAAATTGTAAATACCCCCTTTATTTTGTATACAATATACCTTATTAATTATGTGAAGAAAAACATATTGAATATAATAATAATATCTTTATTAAGAATTATTTACATACCATTTCTTTAAAACATAAAATTTATAAAATGTACAATGGTATTGATTTAAACCCATGTGAAAAATACAACAAGGAAAATTTTCTTTGGTACATAACTGATTCAACCGAGGACATCCAAGTTCTTCCATGTTGATGACTGTGACGTGCGGGATAAACTCTTTGATAACTGTTTGTTTCTGCAAGCTTTTCACGTACAAATATTTGAATTTTAAAGACTTTAAAATGTTGTCCAGTTGCTTGTATTCGACATCGCCGTATTGCAATGTTAATCCGTGATAATTTCTTTCAAGCCATTTGTTCACACTTCGACTTTTTGCTTCTTGTGTATTGAGCTGGTGTTTAAATATCCAATGTTGTGCTGCCTGTGTATCTGTGCTTACTACAGACATTTCTTTAATCATGTATTTATTGTTGATTCCGAGAACACATTGAATATCTAATATTGCCGACGACATTGTCATTCGAGTGTTTTAATGAAACTGTCTCGACATCTTTTGCATTTACCCAACTGTCATGTGTGCTATAAAAACCCAGCCAATTGACAAACATTCGATTTCCCCTTCTACGTATTATTTTTTTAATTAAATATTTATCAGGATGACTTGTTTTGCTTATTTCTTCGGAATAAAAACAACCGGCAATTGGTTTACCTGTATAATCTTCTAAAATGTATGTTGGTGGGGATGTTTTATTAATTTTTATAACAGTGAACACCTCCATCGACCAATTGGGTAAATAACCTTTTGTAAACACTCCTTTATTTGTACTTATTCGGACCTTATCACCTACTTTAAATTTAACTTTTTTATTGACCTTCTTGCGTTTTTTCAATACCACCAGCGAAGGATTTCTATCTGCTTCAATAGGAGTCATTCCGATA
>JASXSY010000136.1:0-194870 GCA_034509805.1 Sipha maydis
AATTTTAAAAGAAATTATAATTCTCATAACGAAAATCCCAGCACAGCAACGTACGACCTACCCGAGACACTGATAACACTGGTCGGCAGGTGGCGGTGACGGCGGCGGCGGCGCAGTGGTGCCACCCGGGGCAGCGCAGTTCACTGATCCGACGAGGGCCATGAACATAAGCATAGACGTCGAGCCCAGCGGTCCGGTCAACAATGTAATCAAAAGACTGACGGCAAGTCGTATAGGAATAGGATTGCTGTCACTTTCACGATTGTCGTGGTCGTTGTTGTCGTCGTCGTGGTTCAATTTTTTGGTAAGTCGAGCAGTCGTTTAGACTAAGTTGAAATGCGCGTCTTTGATACGCTGAACGTGCGCTGGACGCGTTTCCTGTTTCTTGTTAGACGTTTTCTCGGTGCACGCCAGTGTCCGGGTGTCTCGTGGGAAAACAGTTGACCTGACTCTTCCCGTTTGTCCGGCGAACGCTGTTGACTTGCGAGTCTAAGGTGACCGTACTCGCTGTCCAAAACCGGGTGGGTGCAGTCGCGCACAGTTGAATCGAGTTGAGTGCGGTGTGTGTGTTTTTGGGCGATTCTCCCAGGTCTGGCAGATAAAGGATCTGCGGAAAGTTAGTTGATTTTCTTCAAACTTGAATGACCGACTAGACTCTAGTTTCCGTATGACTTCCGTACAACTCCCATACATGGTTTTTATTGTGGTCACTTGCTACCATAACTTCCATAGGTTTTGATTTAATGGCAGAGGCTGTATACATTAGATTACCATATTATGTTGTCTACAGGTTACTGTAGACGAAACTTAGTGTTCACTTGGTCTGTGTTGAGTGCTGAACACTTACTCTGATCTACGGTCGGCTTATCAATTTTAAATTTATGAATTTCTTATTTGAATATTGCTAATTATTAAGTGTTTTACATGGACATTATCAGTAAAAATATTCATTGTTTTGTTTGTAGAATAACTTGAAAATGAATAGCTGACAAAATGTTGCAGATTAAAAAAGAATCGGTAAGCAATTTATTTTATATTTGTATTAGATGCAATTTAAATTAAGTCTCATGGTTATTTCATGATAATTTATTTTCCTTTATTCTTGAACATAATCATCTAAACTTCATAAATAATTTTTATTTGTAAGAATTATCTCTTTTTTTTAAATTAAAAAAACTATTACATTCAGTTTTATTAAAATTGTTCCAACATTCAAATTTAAAACAATAAACAATAAAAAAATATACAATAAATATATTGTACATTTTATTAAAAAATCATTTAGATGAAGCTATTTAAATTTATATTGAAAATCATGTTGATAGTTGCTTCATTAACTTCTATATTTAGTCATTTTTCCTTATTAGTAAATTTGATTTTATTGTAGGTTTTTTATAGTTATATTATATAAAATATAATTTTTATTTATTCAACTATAAAATTGAAAAATCATACATTTTACGTTTTTACATTTCATTTAATATTTTTATGTATAATTTTAGGTTTTAATTCAATTTTTATATTTATGCCTGTATGTATATTTAAATATTTCTAAACTCGTAATTCAAAAAGTCTATGAAGAATGAAAAGATATGCTTAAATTATTTATTTATTTTTAATTTAAGAAAATTAAATTCTGTTTTTATCATAAAGTGTATAATTTTTTTAGGTAAAAAGGGAGAGCCCTGAGGCCCCTACTCCTGATAGCACAACTGTTGAAAGTAAAAGTTATGTTTGTGGAGAAGAAGTATTGGTTCACCTAAATGACGAACGATTTTATTTAGGATTTTTAGCTAAAGTAAATATTTACTTAATATATATGTTTAAAATAAGTATTTATTGTTAATCAAAATTTGTTTGTTTTTAGCTGAGGTTAAAAGAATCTAAATGTTTAGTTAAGTTTGGTGATAATACAGTAAAATGGGTAGCCTTAAAAAATGTCACACGGATGACATGTACGAGTACAACTACTCAATTTTGCAATGTGTGCAATATCGATACCATGCCAGATGATATTTGTGTTTGTGATATCTGTGCTAATGCATATCATCGAAAATGTCACAAGGTAAATATAATATATTTGTGATATTTCTAAACCATTAAGTATAATTTTTAAGTGAAAACCACAAATTTAGTGTGATAAATAATTTACTGTTCGTTTGTTCTTATACAAACTTGTATTACTTAATAAAACCTTTTAAATATACTCAATAAAAATCTTTACATTTTGTATTGATTAATTAATTTATTTATTTATTTTTTGTGTACTTTTTGTTTAAATTAATTTGTGTGGAGATGAAAATTGTTGTAAAATTTAAATATTTGAATTATTATTTGTAATTCCAGAAATTATATACCTATCATGCTCATATATTTTATAAAATATTAATATCTATAAAGTTAATATTTTATTTAAATATCAATGAATTAAATTAAATTTTAATGATTAGGTTATGTTCAAGATAGTAGATATGTGTAAGAATACTGATTTCATTATTAATTTGATATTAGGCACGCTAGTATACATGATGTCCTGAACTTATCTATATATAAAGAATTAAATTAACTTAGACTATTATATTATTTTTAATAACATTATTAAAAGTTGTATCAATTATTAATGATTGAAATATAAAATGTATATGTTTTATTAAAGATCAAATAATAAAATGCAATCGCTTTAATTATAACACAACTAACACTGGGTTAAATGCTCTTTATTTAAAATTAATTATTTAGAAAATTATTTTATACAAATTAAACTAAAAATCAAAAATAATTTGTATTCATTAGTATTAAAATTAAATATTTATTTCATCTTTTTTCAGCCTGAAGTATCAGTAATAGATACTACTGTTTGGGTATGTTCCTTGTGCAAGGAAAAACAACGGATTAATAGACTGCAAACTATAAACTCTGTATCAAGCACTGTTCCAAAAATTATGAAACTACCTTATGATGTATGATTTAAGATATTTTTTTCTAGTATTAAGTAAATTGTATAATGTTATTGTATTTTTTTAGTTAAATTCTTTACAATGGGACATACATCATCGTATTAACAATTTAGGAATTTATTGCTACTGTGGAGGATCAGGTGATTGGTTTATAAACATGTTGCAATGTTGTAAATGTTTACAATGGTTTCATGAAAAATGTGTTAAATCATTAGTATATCCTCTATATCTTGGTGACAGGTATGTGAAGTGAAACTTATTTAACAAAGGCTTATAATTTTATTTGCACATAGTTATTTATATGTGATCATTGATCAAAAAAATAATAAAAAAATACTTAGGGTTTATATGCTTTAATAAGTATAGTTTACCGGTGTGTCAGTTTTGACTTGTTTAACAATACAACTAATTTTATCAATTTTCATTGGTATCAAATTAGTATCTATAATAGTGATAATTTTATATATTTGATAAAAAAAATATAAATTTAATTTTGAAAGTATAGTTTATTATGTATTTATATAAGTACAATGTATTTAGACTACTTTCTATACATTTTGATTTAAGTTGTAAAATAAGTATTTTAAACAAACTATACCAGGGTTATAATTTAATTTTAATTAATACAATTATTTAATTGTTTTTAGGTTTTATGTGTATTTGTGTTCTGTGTGTAATGAAGGTACGGAATTTGTACGACGTATTGAAATGGATTGGTCGGACTTAGTTCATTTAGCCCTATTTAATATGACTGCTTATAAACCACAGAAATATTATGATGTGGATATAAATATACTTCCATACCTAGATAACCATTGGACTTCAATGTATCTACCTCCTAAAGTATGTTATTATTTTTTAATTGTCTATATAACAATTGATTCTTAGTCTATGTTGAAACTTGTTTATGATTTTTTTTCTTGTAAATAATTGTGTTATGTATTTACTTTGTTTATTTTTAAAGGTAAACACTTATAATATTTATTAACTATGAATGCTATTGTATAATTTCACCTAATCAATTTTTATTGTTAAATTCCTATCTTGTATAGGGCGTTAAAGAATATTAACTTAGCTGTAATCTCATGTTAGTAAGTAGAATCAAAAATCTATATTACATTTTAAAAATGTAAAACTTTCGGGAATACAGTAGTATTTTTATTTAATTTTTAATGTATTTTAAGACTGAGACTCCAGATTCTGAAATTTTTTAAAAACCAATATAACATTTTAATATTCAGGAGTTTTGAAATACTTCTCATAGAACATATATATATTTTAATGACAAGTGAAAGAATTATCTTTTAAACCACCAACATATTATTAGATTAAGCAATTATATTTTAGGTAAATTAAGTCATAGACTTAACAATTCCTCTCACAGGAAATGACTCGAAGATTATATTATGTATATTTTCTAACATTATGTATGTATTATTTTTGAAAATCCTACTGGCTTAATATTTCTATATCTTTAGATAGTCGTGGCAGTATTATATTGTAATTTTTAATAATTGAAAATAAATAAAACTCATTTCCAATATAATTTTATTTTTACGCCATTCTTTTTTAAAATTAATTGTAATTGTTATATTTGAAATAAATTGCGTAAAATCATTACATAATTTTTCTAATTATTATTGTGTATTTTAAATATTCAAATAAAATAAAATTGTATTATTGTAATCAATGAAGTGTTATTTTATTTATAAATGTGTTACATTTGTTTACAGATTCTTAATGTTCCTGTTGACGACAGGAAAGTATATGTTGTCAATGCCCTGCTCAAAGACACCAATCAGTTAGTATTTTATTTATTCTAGAATAAATTGTCAAGTATTACAGTTAAAATAAAATTATTTTTGAAATTTCTTAACATATTAACTATTCATACTATGTTATGTTAATCTTGTTTGTTTTGTTTGTTTTTCAGTAGGTTCGAATATCAGGGTAAAAAACCCACCAATATGTGGGGACTACGACTGAAGTTGCCACCAAAGCCCCCACGTTTTTCGTTACCTGCACAAGTTCCAATTAATGAGAACCTTCTGCACCATCAATTGCGCAATAAACTTAACCTCAATATATTACCACCTCCAAAAAAGTATTTATATTTATGTCTCATACTTTTTTACTTTCAATTATTTATTTGTACCATTTAAAACTGGGATTTTAACCAAAGTTATATAATTAACACATTAAACAAATTCTATTATAAAATTAAATTTTTCAAAACAAAACTGGTTTAATTTGTTTTTATAATACATTTTTTTTTGGTTTTTAGATACATAAAAAATATTTTTAGTATATTTTTTGGGTTAGATTTTTATTGATTGATCTTAAAAAATTTACAAGACTTTTTATAATTTTTAAATTTGTTAATTTCTTATAGTTTACACTCTTTAATGAAATTATACATGACATTTACTGTCATAAGTTAAAATTGATTCATTGTAGAATTACATATTCTTTGTGTGTATGGTTATAAATATAAAATGGGATATTCTATACAAATTGATATTATAGTGTTTTTAATATATTATACAAAAACTATTTTAGGACTGATCCTGTTATAAATCAACGACTTACGGAGTCCATGTATTCAGTGGAAGGATTAAAATTCTTACATCAAGATTCACATGTAGTTATGTTACCAAAAGGCCTTCCATCAATAGGTCATAATGTATGTATTTATAAAACACCCATAGTTAAATGCTATTTGACATTTTAACATGTTGATCTATTACCAAATAAAATTAGTAATTACATTATTTTTGATATTACATTTATTTTGATTTTATGTACCTTTTTAAGTTCAAAAATAACACATTGTCAGCTCAAATAGTCATTAAATAGCTATAACTATCTTAAATTCACTGAAATCTTATGTATAAATTATATATCAACAAAAACTAATCCCCTATTTGTTCTTAACAATATAGAAATATTAAATAATTAGAAGTATCAATATGTTTATTTTAAAATTATTTCGAGAAAATCATTTCTCACCTTCTCACTAATATTCCTAAGAAAAACTGGGTGCAAAAGTATTTAATTTACTAAATCTTTGTTACTATAGGTTTTGAATAAATTCTTAAAGTTAACTGTATTATGTCTAAAGGTTATCAGATATTAAGAAATTAAAAATAATTTTACATTGATGAATATAATTTTAATTATTATATTTTAAAAATAATTTGTTTTAATTTTTATATAAGGTATCCTTTGACCTTTGATAAAAAATGTTCATCTATGAAATCATTTATTTATTACTGTATCTTCAGAAATGTATTTTATACATATTTATTTATTTGTGTGTGTATGTGTATATATATACACACACACATACACACACACAGTAGAAACCGATTATAATGATACACTGGTTTTAATGACTATAAATTTAAAGTCCTGATAAACCACCTATATTGTATGTATTAATTACTATCAGTTATTAGGATGTCTGTATATTATGACTATAAGGACTTTGTGACGGTTCATTTTTGGTTATTTTAGAAAAATGTGATATCTATAATGGCTAAATTACATTTATAATTTATTTCATTGTTCAATACTGTAAAAATTGTATCAGATTATATGACTTTAAATAATATGAGTATAAAAACAAATTTTAATAAATTAAAAAAAATAATACTGTACGATTTTTTTACAAAAAAAGAACAAAATAAGATCACCAATTTTTTTAATACATCGTGGTAAATTTAATTTTACTAATTTATTTTTACTTTTTTTAAAATAATTAATATATATATATATATATATATATATATATATATATATATATATATATATATATATATATATATATATATATTTATACTACATAAACTAATGTTTATATAAATATGTACATATATGTATAAGTCATTCAAAATATTTTTTTAACAATTTGGTTACCTTATAATGACTATAGTTATTATGACCAATTTTTACTGGTCTCTTGAATGTCATAAACAGTTTCTACTGTATCTAATATTCATATTCTTTTTGAGTTTTTTTTTTTTTTTATTAATATAAAGTTTTCCTGACATTCGACATCATCTAAACTTAGGTGTAAAGAATTAATTATTTTTTTAACATTTAAAAATTAGATAACAATTTGGTATAAATAGTTAAAACTATGGTTTAAAATAACATTCTTTTTGAGTATAAACAATAATAATTTTTATAGTTTGATTTTTGTTATTTGATAATTTTACAATTAAAATGTTGTTGATGAACATTTTTTTAAGTTATTTAAATTAAAACAATCATTTTTTAATATTATTATTAGAAAATTGTTATGATTTTATTCAAAATTTTATTATTTTTCATTAATTTTTAGTATAGTAAAACACCTTAAAATTTAATATCATGACATTAAACTAAAGAATTTTTTATTATTAGGGTTCGAGTTGTAGACTTTCTGAATTTGATGTTCTGAATTATATAGTACATAATATTACATTAGACTAGTTATAGATTATATTTTTAAATGCATTTTTTTCTTTCTTTTTTTTTATATGCAATATATGATCTAATTTATTGAATTTCCATATTTATATTTATTTAAAAGGTTTGTATTAAAAGCGCCAGCCCAATTGTACCAGCACCAAGGTCTGTAATTGAACGGCGGATTAGATTACAGCAAATAGAAACAAATAAACGAAGTTCTCGGAGTTCTAGTGTCGTTGCCAATAAAATTAAAGTAATTTTTTTAAAAAAATTTTTTTTACAGCTTAATCTTATTAAATTTTAATTTTAGAAATCAACAAAAAAAGAAAAAGTTCCTGAAAGTCGATCACCATCACGTTCAACTGAAAGTACTCCAGAAAAATATGTGTCTCCAACTGAAGATGAACTGACCAGTGAAGATGATGCAGATGATGATGAAGATCTGGATGATGAAGATGATGCTGATTCATTACAAACAACTGATCTTCAAAGTCGTCGTAGTCAAAGACTTAGTGTCAATCGTTTATTAAATGGACGACCAATGGCTAGATCATCTCTCCCACGTGAAACTCGATCTGCTTCATCAATTACTTTGCCACTATCTTTAGCACCTGTAATTACACAACCACAAGTTCGTACCACTAAACGGCGTTTAAGTGAAAAAGATTTGCGTGTCGACCGTAATGGGCAATATTTAGTAAAACCTAAAAGACTGCGTCGAAGTGGATTGCAAAATAATAATTTAACTTCAACAAAACGACAGTCTAAGAACAACTGTAATGGCCGTCCAATATACAAATCTTACTCAGATTTCTTTGCTAATCATGGCCAATCGGTAAATAGGCCATGTTCTCCTGAAAATACTATAAATTCATCAGCAGATCTTAAAACTCTTGTACATTCTTATTTTGGGGCTAGTAATAGAATTGCCAATGGAGAAGAATATACAATATTATGTAAAAGAACTAATCCAGATGGGTCAGAAGAATTTTTAATTCGATGGGACTAGACTATTGTATCCATTTCTACACTAATCAATTTTTTATTTTAATGTTACGCCAAATTTCCATGAAAAGAGAAAAAATTAAAATTAAATTTCTACGATAAAACTAGGTCTATGGATTTATTATTATCAACATTTCTATTTTAATTATTGATTTCCTATTGATCGGTATTGTGAGATATTTCATTTCCAACAGTTAAATCAATATTATCGTTTGATAGAATGATGATAAAATATAATCAGTTAATTAAACAATGTTTCCTATTTATTTACATTTGTTAAATGATACATTAAATTTGGCTCAGTTATTGACTATTTATATTTTATCCAAACCTATAATGTTCTAGAATAGTAAATTGTTGCGTAATTATGATTCGATATTGTAATTAAGAAATGTGGCTTATATATATATATATATATATATATATATATATATATAATGACATGTCACAAACTAAAAACCTACATTAATTTCCTACTACTTAGTAATTACTTTCATAAATTAGTGAATGTTTACGGTCGCACAAGGTTTTAAGTGTTCGCGTTGTGTTGAATGTAAATCAAACGTGTGTAAAATAAGAACAAGTGTATATTTATTTTATTTTTTTTTATTTTTTATCGTAAATTGTGTTCATATTTTTAGTCTAATGTTATTGATGCATTAGCTGTATGGTAATATTTTGGGTGAAATATTCTGTTTTACCAATTCTCAACTTATCCCATAATGATACATTTTATTGATTTTTCACTTTTTTTAATTTGCTTTAAAATGTTTCTTATCAAAGTTAACTTTATTGAATATTTATTAATTGGTTAATGTATGTTCTTGTTCATATATTGTCCAATTATAAATATATATATTTAATATAAATTATGGTATTAGAAAAATTATTTATAATTATTTAGATGTGTAATTAAATTGTACCTATAATAATGGGATTTCTAGTATCAAATAGATAAATTTAGTGTAATTTTTACCTATATTATTTTTAATTTTATTCAAAGCAAAAAATTGACTGAAAAAATGTATCCAAAATGGAAAAATGATTTATGGTAGTGGTTTTTAGGACATGGCATTTGAAAATGATATAAATAATTTCAATTTTTACTATGGGTATTCTAAAATGTTTTGCTAGTATTTTGTTCTTACATTTTATGGGTTTCAAAATGTGTTGTAGATCTCGAAAATTTGTTTTAGTGCTTTTTTTTTTTTTTTATTGTTATTAATTGTACTTTTATGGATTTTATTTTCCATAAAATTGATATTTCTACATTTTGAAAAACGTTAAAAAGACAGACTCGTCCATTTTTAATAAGTATTCTTAATTAAAATATTGAATCATTTCGATAGATAATGATGATTTAATAATTTACTATACAAAATAATCTTTGTAGTAATTACATGAAAAGAGTACAATTTTTTGCCATATGTATTAAGCTCATTCTATTATTATTTGTAATACATATATATTGACCTATATTTTTTTTTATGAAATAATATTTTTTTATATGACAGTTTTTTAAGTACAAATAGAGTGATTATTCAAAATCTCTTTTACTGGAGCAGTTACTGTTCTTTTATATTAAATTATCATTAATTTCATGTAAATTATCACTGCCATTAAGATGACTGTTAATTATATCATAGTAGGCTTTAAATTTCAGTTTGACTACCTGAAATTATATTTTTAAACCTTCTATTAATTTCCTTCAATATAAAGATGCATGTTCCTATAATTATTTATTTTCATTTAAAATATTAATTAAGTATTCCAAATCATACCTTATATAAAGTAACTCAAACTTAATATATTCGTAAATAGTGTACTATATTACTGCATTTAAAGTATGTATGTTTAATTAAGTGTGCCGTTCAAATTTATATTTTAGAACAATTCAAAATGTAGTTCCATTTTAATACTAAAAAAAAATTTAAATTTTTAATTGTGGTTTATGTAGCTTATAGTAGAAGAGATACGTCTTCTGGACTCCAATAAATCTTGATGTGTGTTGACTTTTGTTTATTTAATATCTGTAATATTCAAAATACTTTTTGATAATGGTTTTTTAAAGAATTTTATTTCAAAGTAATTACTTAATTTAAATTTAAATTTTTTTTTTTTAGTTAAATATGTATATATTTATACATATTGCATTATATGTATGTACATAAATTATTATATTGTGATTGTATGTATAATATATAATATAATTTATAAAAAGGCATTTAAAAAACATATATGTTTTTACTTTATACCCTACTCTGTGAACTGAAGTTTATACATTTATTAATAATAATTGTGAATTATGTGCATATCATCAGCTATTACTGTTGGAATAACTGAATGTTTTATAGTTTATTTTCTGTTCTATTCATAAACTATGTAAAAAATATGCTCCTAAATTTATTGAAATTTCATTTATTTACATAAAAAGTATAAATACAGTTTTATTTATCTATAAATGCTTGGATATTGTAATCATTAATTTCCAAGTGATTAAATTATTATTCATAAAATATTAAATATTGTATGTTATATTTTTTTTTTTTATCCATAATATTTAAGACGAGAATTTTTATTATATAATGTTTATATAATTTATCTTAAACAACTTATCGTTTCCAAGCACATTTTGAAATAAATTTAGTTAAGCGTGTGTTGTGCATATTATGCGTATATTTAAATGTTTTTTTTTAAATCCATACCTATATTTTTCGTCTCAAATGCAATTTTACAACATTTGTGGAAATCATAATTTTCTATTTTCGATGGAATTATGAACGAATTATTTTTTAACATTAAAAAACGTGATAATGTTTCGAAAGGACCCAGGACATCCGTCGGCATCCTACATTCCGTGATCTCCATACCGACATAAAAAAAAGTAACAATTGGTTTCTTGTGAAACGTTTTGTAAAAATGTAAACGCCGACAGTACAGACGATGATTAGGTATACGTATAATAACACACCCACCGAAACGTGCGCATTCGATTTCAATCTTCCCGTTTAGTAGCTAGAAGGTACGGAAAACAGTGAATTTGCATACCTACCTACCCCGTATGCCAAACTGTAACGAGATGATAAATTAACGACATTTATATTCGAAATTTATCCTGAAAAATGCATCCTCATACCTTGACAATTATGATGGACTGCGCTGTGATCCAAAACTAAACTTCCGTCACCTCCAGCTGTCTTCTCCGATTGTTAAGCCATAACCAGTACACGTGTGTAGGTACTTAATTTATGTACTTTTGACGGTTTCACGTTGAAGGTACGTTTACCTGTATGGCATTAAATATACCCGATGAGAATTAAAAGTAATTGCTTACTGTTTAACGTACGAACTGTTAATTGTTTTCGTTCGTGTTGGATTGCAACTGTAGTACCTTCATAGGATATTGTTGTATGATATTCGGTTGAATTATAACTCGTAAGAATATGCGAACAAAGTTAATCATGTTGATTCTTCCAAGATATAAGTATAAATTTTTTTTAGTATTGAATTAAATTAGAAAAAAAAATTTAGTTGACATAAATAAACGCTTATATGGTTGTATAAGAACTTTTGTAATAATAAATGTAATACGTACTAAAATGACTCACGGCTTATATCCGTTAAAACCGCTTATTATACTTGTTTATATTATTACTTAGTGCATTAGAATTAGTTTTATGCGATTTTACAGACATTTTATTTTTATTATTCGAAATAACGTTGTGTTTGGAGATTCGTGTCGGTTCGTAAAAATATATTTGAATAGCAAACGCCCAGGTTTTACTAGACTAGCGTATTTCTGTTTTATAACGTTTATATACTTAATTAAGATGTACGCGTGATAGTGTGTTCCTATGCGTGTGTAACAACAAAGATGTCGATTTTAGGATTTTGGTTGTGTATTAAATACTCAACGTTATTTTAGCGTTCATTGGTTCTCAGATTAAAAAAAAAAATAATAATACTATTTCATCAAAATATGTAGATATTTTTTTTTTCTTTTTACAAGTTTACAATGGTAATCGGAAATCGTGTAAAATCAGTCAAGATGTACGTTATGATGTCTGTTATGACTGCGTATGATTCCAGTGGCGTTGTGTAAGTTAACGTTAATCGTGACGAAAATCTACGGAATCATTGTTAGAGTTATTACTATTATATACGATCATATATTATTTATGTATACTCAACTTGATATAAATGTGATCGAATTAATTTTACAGTTGAAAAATAAAATAATTATTATAAGTATAATCCCTGTTTTGGTTAATAGATTTTATATTTATTTATTAATACCCGTGTACATAGGCGCCGCCAGGAATTTTATCAGGGGGGTGCATCGTGCAAGTAGGTATACGCTGATTTCCAAATAATTCTTATATACGTAATAATAATAATAATTAGAAATAATAATAATAATAATAATAATAATAATGCATTGGTTAAATACGTAAAAATATTTTTTCAAATTGTATGATGATACAAAGTTATTTTAGTTTTTTTTCTGACGACTACAATTTTTTTTTTGTCAAGCCAGGGGGGTGCACTTGCACCCCTTGCACCCCCCTTACGGCGCCCATGCCCGTGTAATTATTCTTAGATAATCTTGCGTGTAAATTCGGTACCGAAATGATAAAGTTGAGTAACATAATAGATACATTAGTGTATACGTTACTTTCTATGTGAATATATTATATGTATTTAATTATGTAACTTAAAACATACGAGTTAAACGTAAACCGTAAAAGTTGAATGTATACGCATAAATTACATGATATAATTATGCCACTTGGTGCTACGAATCCTTCTATTATTTATTAATTTATTGTTTATTAACTTGAACGGGTGATTACAGATAAAAAATGCGTACAAGACACAAAAATCAATCGGTAGACTGTTAATATTTTGCCATCAATTTCAGCGAAAAAAAACATTATTCTTTGTCCATCAACACGAAATTCTCAGTCAGGATCCAATAGCCACAACTTGCAAACAATGCAGCTACCAAATCAAATACTTGAAAATCTTTGACTTGTTTAATGTAATTTAAATACCATACGGTAAAAAATCGTAGTCAGTCCAACGACCAAAGTAAACGATAATGTGATCTTGATAACAAAAAAAAAAAAATGTGACTGCAAGATACTATGCAGGTACCGC
This sequence comes from Sipha maydis, assembly GCA_034509805.1. Lineage (NCBI taxonomy): Eukaryota > Metazoa > Arthropoda > Insecta > Hemiptera > Aphididae > Sipha > Sipha maydis. The sequence goes on from JASXSY010000136.1 coordinate 13,578, forward strand.
TATACGTGTGTTTTGCATAATACACTTGAACGTTCGCGATGAAAGCTGCGTGATTATTCATTTTTTATGGGTTTAAACACAACGTATGTAGAAACTATATGGGTATCCATTGCGGTGTACGACAAGCTTTGGAAATTCTTGAATAATTTAATGAATTCTCAAGGCGTATATTTTAAATTTAATTGAGAATTCGTTGTGCACCAATATAGTTTATTAACTTGTATCGAGTAATATATTATTAATATTTGTAATCATAATATATTATATATGCGTGTATTCTATGAAATTTGCATTCTCTACCTACACACGAATAAGTGTCTACGACTATATGTATATTTTATTCGCACAAACATGCCTACACGCGTACAAACAATTATATATTTATACGTATAATATAAAACTATATTATATTACGTTGTACGTAACGCAACTAAATATTTATTTAGGTAGTTCCAGAAAGCCAGTATGAAAAATTCGAAAGGAAAATATACTCTAAATGCTTGACGTACGTACAGGTGAACAGAAATGATTCTGCTGATTTGTAATCGGCGAGTTAACGTTAATTAATCAGTATACTGTAGAGTCTAGACAATGGCGTATTTCTATTCCTATTGAGCATACTTTTTTTACAAGAATTATCCTGTGGTGATTTTAATGGATATAAACATTTAATATAGTATAATGTAAAAAGCTTTATTGGACTAATTATTACACGCGCCTAAGTATCTCTCCATCCGTGGTTCGAAGAAAGTCATAGAAACGAAAAATATTAGTTAAAAGAGTAAAAAAATAATTTACAATGTTGAGTATTACCATTGAGTATAGATAAACTATAGATACTATAGTATACTATCTATACTCAATAATGGTATTACCATCGAATGTCCATTTCGCGTCCAACGCATAATTAATTACTTATAATCACTCAAATCCAAAAAAATATTTAACAGATTAAATAAACAAACAGCAGTTTGGTTGCACATCACCGACATCAGTGGCGTATTCGAAATGATTTTTTTTTGAGCTGTCCTACTACTTGTTTATATATTTACAACGATATTATCGTTCACATGTTTTTTTTCGATCACCCGTGGGAAACAAGATATTATAGCTATAGGCACAATAGTTGTAATATATGTACCTTCATTACACTTTTCAACTAGAACTTTGTTTATACACAATACAAATTGTATTTTAACATTTTTACTTTATCCTGCTTCTATTACTCTACGGAAATATTTGCTTACATTAAAATCTTGGTTCCGGAATATTTTAGTGAGTTTTTGATAGCTTATACCTACATTAGAGTACAGTGGCATTTTACATTATTTCACGAGGCAAATATATAATGTACTAGATTCCGAACACCACCATCTAAATTGTATACATGAATATTCATATGTTTTAATAGTATAATATCATAACTTTCAATATTTCGTTGTCCATCAATTCCTGCAGCGAAATTCTATGGTAGAAGTTCATATAGAAGTCCAGAGGTGGACTGGGGTAAGAAATCGGCCAGGGCGATCCTAGGTAGAGGCCCAAAAATTCCACGAATATCATTATACAGCATAAGTTTCTTTATAATAATGTCCATGTGAGGGCCCGCAATCATACTAGCCCAGGAGGCGTTCACCCCCTCGCCCTTCAGCTCAGTCCGCCCCTGTAGAAGTCCTATGGTAAAATTGTTTGTATTAAAATTAGGAAATGATTTCGTAATATATTTGTCACACAGAGAGATACAAAGATTTTATTTATTCGTTTTGCCCAAGGAATAAAACATATTATCTTTAAAACAATTACACGACCACAATTTTCTCTTACCCCCCCCCCTCTGGGATGCAAGTCCGGTTCACATAAATGATGGGTTCGGACGTATACAGTGACATCCGAGGTTTTATCGATACTTGTATAGCACAACAATATAAGGCTACTATAATTCATTCGCAGCCGATCGCGCTGAACCGCACGATTTTCTTATCGTACACCAATATGTGTTTAACTTTGAAACCGACATGAATTTAGTTTTGGTTACGTTTCCGGCAGTTCGTTTAGGAATCTGTTCACAATTTTCATGAGAAAACTTTATCAACGCGACGTAGTTTAACTTAGTAACTATTATCAGTATGCACGCGATATGTTTAAACTTGGTTTTTATTATTTTGTGGTCACCTTTGATACGCCTGCAGTATAAGTACAAAATATAGTACATCATCGTCATTGAATCAACGTTTGTGTAAATGTTTTGTTTCGTACAATATAGCGAGAACACCGAGAACTGTCGGGAAGACGAAACTGCACGAGACCAAAGAAAAGTTCTGTTTTGGATTAGTTTCCGACGATTACGATTTACGCAATATTCACATTATAATTTGAGAATGGATCGAGTACACAATACTTCTGAGAAAAGCCTAAGATGTCTCAAAAATCTATGCCTAAATGCATTAACTTGCACTCTGGATACGAATGCTAGCTTAGGAGTTAAAAACAGTTTGCACGTATTTATGAGCTGTAGGCTCACATGTTTGAAGCGAACCCCTAAAACAGCGTTTCCCAACCTTTGTCTATCCGCGGACCACTTACATCTTTTGAAAAGTGTTTACGTACCACTTGACTTAATAACATTTTTTTTATTTTTAACTTGTCAACAGATAAAATGACATTATTTTATACATCTGAAGCTTTTTTTATAAGTAATTTTATGAATATAAACTGCATAAATACATATGCATTTAATGTAAAAAAATAACACGACGTCTAATATTCACAGTTAGTATTAATTATAATGAATATAAATGAATAATTTATTGAGACCGTTTATGTTGTATTGAATGAATGAGAACGTTGAACACTGAGCTTCATGTTTGTTACTTTAAATCTCAAGTTATCTTCTACATTAATTTTGTTCCTATATCATAGATATTTATAAAATAAGCTAATATTAAATACACCTAATAATATCGAATGGTAATAATAATAAAAATAAAACTATTTCTTAAAAAAAAAATTTTCCGCGTACCACTTACGAATTTTCCTCGTCCCATTTGTGATGTCCATACCACGGGTTGGGAACCGATGCCCTAGAACGTATATTCTAGAACAATTACAATTTTTATACACATATAAATCAGCTCTAATACATCACAGCTATAGTGTTCGGCAGTAAATTTACTACAGTCTGATGAGTTACGGTTCGCTCTGTACGATCGGTATCGATTAATAAACGTTTATAATTATACTTGCTGCGTGTAGTACTTTAATACTGTTATGATTAATTCCATTAAGTGCTTGATATCAGTGATAGAATCGTAACGAGATTCAAGCACCACGTTTGCAAGTCGAAACTATTAAAGCGGTTTGAAACTATTAAATTTACGAGCGGTTTAGGCGATTTAATTCAGGAGGTACGTGAAATGGACGCGACCAAATCGCAAATTGCAGACAATCAACGGAACATCACCGAAATCACATCACAAAAATATTAAATGAGACAATTTTCAAAACAATTTAATACTGTAATTTTTTATTTTTTTTTTAAAACAATCGTAAGAAGTACTGCCGAAAAAAACAGTCTCAGTTCATTGCGCGTCGACTTGTGAAAATCATCATATTTTCTAAAAACTAAGCATCGACATTGATAGTGACAAGAATCGACACAGCAGGTCACCTAATTTGATTTCGCTGTGATGTTATTCATAACATGCTTCATGAATATGGGTTATTTTACTGGTTGTTTCGCGATCGAAAAATTGATTAATTTGCCAATAAATTGTTTTTACCATGTTCGGTATAAATAATAATACTAATTAGTAATTAAATGCATGTACAATGCCGTTGTCGTGAAGCAAAAGTAATATAGTTTGCTTGTCTTTTGGTGATATATATCACAAATCTGCATTACGTATGTTTCTTTTCTCACGAATAAGATGCACATTGCACAATTGCGTACAAACAATGTTTTCTTTTCTTATAACAATTTTTTCAAACAACAAGTCACCGATCGCGGAACGGTTGTTAACAAAATAACAATAATAGTTACCCTAGCTTTTAATGGTATTCAGTTATATTAATGATATATTATACTTCGACTAACTAACTAATCTTTTACAGACATATGTTTGAGAGGCCCCTAAGGTTCTTGATGGGAACAACGTTCGGTATGTTTCTCATTAATTGATGTGATTTTTCATTATTAGGTAAGTATGTTTCGATTACGTTATTTTTTGTACGACTATTGGTTATACTGGCTACTGATTACAACTTGATCTATGTACTTTAATAAGTCAATTCTCAATAGTCTTCGGTGGTTTCGATTTTTATTGAAGTTGTTATGTATTTAAATGTCATGCAGTGAATATCGGCCGGATTAAACGCAAATTAAAGCGAACCGTTAAATTTGATCATTTTTAGAGAACAATTTCCGATTAAAAATAATTGCAACTAAACATGTTTAGAGTACAATTTTTATTTTGAGAACCACCGAAATTATTTGAATTGCTTCTCTCTTAATGGGTTCTTGGTAAGTTTAAATGAATCCATTCGTTTACAATGCCATTAAATGAATTTTTCAGCATTCAGTAAACACATTAATTGTTTAATTAATTCTACGGCTTATCAATATCATAATAAATTTAAATCATTTGCCTGTTAAAATGGTCGGTTAATTTCTATAAAAAATAGCCATTAGCGTTAAATTAGATATTTCCTGTAATGGTGTATTCAATATTTTTCTGGATCACCAAGCGAATCGTTTGATTTATGTATTTACTTAAATTACTGTATAACTATTTTTATTATATTATTATTACTATTTTTCATTGCCTTATTACATTTATCGTACATTCATATAATTACTATTCATAATCAATGTTTACTAATATTTATCCATTTACAAATAAAATAATGTTTATCTGTATTTATTTTTGTTTTACACTTTGATGGACATTTCTCTGTTATTTAACCGATTTATTTGAAACTGATTACATAAATGTAACTATGATAATATCAAGTTTACGTTTTGTGTAAATACTGGGTACATAAATACATATTTATATATAAATACTAGTTATATTAATGTTGATTAATCAAAGTAATTTTTATTAACGTGAACAAATTAACTATTTTATTTTAGAAAAACAAAAACAAAAACAGTTATAGCTGTGCATGTTTATGAAAATTTCAATGTCGTTTTTATTATTATTGAATCATAAATTATAAAAAAAATTTCATTATATACAAATGTTAGTGATATCAATATAAAACTCTAGTGCCTATTTATTATTTTTCATAAAAAGTTATGTTTCAGGTAAAAAAAAAAAAATCGTACCGAAATAAATTTTGCTAAGAATCTAAAATTTATTCGACTGTACGAAAATTATCTAAGTTATTCATTTGTCTAACATCGGTCGTTCATCAAACTCTTTGCGTTGCACCTCTTGGTGATTTCATCCCTTTTTTCTTACTCTTAGAGTCGACCATTATTTGCGCTTGTTTTTTGATCAAATATCTATTGGGAACGTGTTTTTCTTCTTCGTCCTTGTTCGCCGATTCTACGACACTGTCTTCCAACGACCACAGCGTTGCCACATCCTTAAACAATATAGTCAGTATAATTTATGCGTAGGTACGTATTTATATATGTATACCAACAATTAATACATACATTATTTTTGACCTTTCCGTTCGCACTACGTTGGTTTTTATCAAAAACTCCGGAATTTCTAATCACTTTTTCGTATTTGGTTTGTAACAGGCATATTAACCAGTCAGCTTTTTCAACACTCGGACATTTGTCCGGCACTGGAGCGTTGTCTGCTTCTTTTAATTCAAGGCACATATTATATAATCTGGATAACGTCAAGTCAATCTGACCGGACAATTCGGTTCTATCTTTTTGTAAACGTGTAAGTTTTTCAGTATTCTCGATTATTTGTTGTTTGAGAGTTTCAATTTCTTCGTCGTTTCTAAACACACGGAAAATAATAATAAAAAAATAAATAATTTTTAATACGCGGTAAATTATTACGTTATAACTTGCGAGAAAATCGATAGCACATGTTAATACTGTAAGTTAGGAAATCATATATTTTTTTTAGAGGATTTTCATATACATCAGCAAAGTTCTAATATTTTGAAATACGCTTTTGTTTATTTATATTATAACTTCATAAAACGTATTTAGAAAGAGTTATTATTTGCTCAAAATATACTCTGTACTGAGTGTGTATCATAATTTATACATTTATAATTATAAAAATTATTAAAATGTTAATAATAATAATAATAATAATAATAATAATAATAAATAATAATAATTATTTAACATTTATAATTATAATTAAATACTCTTGATTTTTAATTTAATATTCATATAAGCGTTTCACTGATTAAAATGTTGAATAATTTAATTTGATTTAAAAGCATTATTTAAAAGCATTTATTGATATCATGTAATATTTACAGATCAGTACGATTTAGTTTCAAACCAATAATTGATTTATAGTGGACTTCCCATAACTCAAACCTCATTAATTCAAAATTTTCGATATTTCAAAAGAAAATAAATTCCTATAAAAACTGTTGAAGTAACACTCAATTTTACTTGGTAAATTATATAATCAAAAATTCGTATTTTTTTTAATATTTCCTAAAACACGGATATATATATATAACTTTACTGTTCTTTGTCTTGAGCGTCAGAAAACCGGCATTGTTCAAACTCTTCATTAAGCTGTTGGCATTTGAGTTGCAGTTCCTTTTTTTGTGTTTCTGTGTTGGTTTTTAATGTAGTAAGTCTGTCTTTAGTCTCTTTTTGCGATACAAACTTTTTTCGTACGTCTTCACTGTCAATGGAGCCTGAATAAGATATAAGACGTAAAAATATTATTATAAAAAAAAATGTTCATGAAAGAAAAATGTGGTATTTATTAAATGAATGATATTGGTTGTGTTTAAATATGAGAACAATAATTATAATCAAATCGAATCATGATTCTAAATAGAGTTATTGTATTACTATATTTTATGTTATACATTTTATTTAAGATTAAAATATATTTATTCATAGTTTAGGATTATTTGGAGCTAGTATGTCAATATTTTGAAATAATTAATAACTAAGTATAATAATAATAATAATAATAATAATATTAATAAACTATCATTTTGTTATAAATGGTCAATTTGTAGCTGTGAATATGAAAAAATAACTTCATAAGAATAAAAAATGCCTTGAAATGATCAATATTATTCTTAACATAAAAATTATTTTACTGACTACAGTTAATAATAATTAATATTTTTTTTCGAAAACGAATGTTAATTAGATTTGAAAAGTTGAATGAAAAATAGTCTTTTTTTATGTGACATTTGCCTTAATTTTTCAATTAATTAATAGATTTACGATATTTTCTTTTTTTAATTCCAATTTTTTCAGTAACAAAAGTGTGTCGAGGGGATAGATCCCAACTAAGAACTTAAATTTAATATTGTTTTGCAGTATTTTAAATTTAATTTTTGCATTGTATGCGTCGGCGTATATATGTTACGGGTAAGGTTAACATTTGGCTAATGTCGACATTATGCATGTTGGTCAGTGTGTAATTTTTCGTAAATTAACATTAAATATCAACTCTATCCGGATAATGTCAGAAAAAAATAAGAAATTTGATTAGCATTCTGTGTAGTGCTATAATAATAAATCTTATATAATGTATAATAATTATATTAATGATAAAGTAAAAAATAAATGGAGCTATTATTCTAGGTAGGTATAGTGTTTTAATTGGACGATGATTTTATTTTAACTTTATATGTTATACAAATATAATACACAATGCCGGTCTGTAGTTAGTCTGTTTTCACATGTGATATTCGTGAGTGTAATATTCTGTTAACATTTTTTTATTTTATTAAAATGGAAACAAATTCATCATTTTATCGTTTATTTTAAAAACTGTTCTTTGAAAAACGAGAAGATAGTTAATTTTATTTATGAAATGAAAAAAATGAAAAATATAATAAATTAATTGAAAGTTGGGAAAAAATCTCCTCGTTGCGTGTTATTTATTTACGTATTAAAAATAATCTGTAATAACTAATTACTATTTGTGTTTTTTCTTTATTTGATTTTCTTTTAATTGATATTAAGATATTTCAAAAATTACACATTAGCTAACATACATGGATGATGTCGACATTAGCCAAATGTTAACATTACTCATAACATATATATTTTTAAAAAAATAATCTAAGAATTTAGACTCAATTTTGTAAATTCCTAAAAATATCTATGTGTAATATTTATAATAGTTATAAATATAATTTAATATTAATAAATAATTATATTCTTCATAAGGTTTTTTCGAAAATTAAATTAACAGATTTTACTTTACAATTTTAATCCCTCCACTTTCAAAAAGCATCTTAATCATGCCATTAGTTCCCATAGTTTTAAATATTATTCATTATTCGTATAACAGTTTTTAGATATCAAAAATTACTTGTATATTATACTTTAGGAATACATGTATTCGAATTTCTTTATATTTAATTTATCCTTAATTTTCAAGTATCGTCAAGAAATGAAACAAACAAAAATTAAATAAAAAAATTGTAAATTTACAATTTCTACGACAGATTATATACTTAGATCAAGCTGATTTTTGAATGGGATGATCGTTCCAATGTTCCATTTAAATGACCAAGAGTAAAATAATATTACATAAATTCATCTTGTTATGGAATGGATCAAGCGTAATCGGCATAAGAATCATCATTCGTTAAACACTTGTGTGTATATTCTGTGTCAATGTCTCACTGAAAAAATCATTGTACCAGTGACTTGTTTTAGTTTGAAATACGGAGTGTCAGAAATTTCTTGACTATCTGTCGATCCGTTATCTCCCAATCGTTGCTCTTCGGAAGAACTCGGAATCGAATCTTGATGTATAGGTCGCTGTCCCGGAGGAAATATCTTTCGTTCCAATTTTTCCAGTTCCGTTTTTCTTTCTTCCACTTGAGCTCTACATAACATATAATTTCAAACAATATTTTATATTCTTGTATTTACATTAATTAGGTATACATTACTGTCACTGCAGTTTTTATACTCGCCTGATTTGTTCTACTTGTCTTATACGGAATTTGGCTATATTAGTCGCATTCGTTTCTTTTTTTTGTAAAACCAATCGAGTTTTGTCTCTCGATTTAATGGCTTCTTCGTTGATTTTCTTTGGAAAATTAAATTTCAAATGTGTAAATCAACATATATATATCAATATACATATACGGACTAAATCATTAATGATAAATTATACTTGTAGCCGTTGGATTTCACATTGTTGTATCTTAATTGTTTTTTCTAATTTATTCAGCGTGGATTCAAATACCACCGAGTCCTCCAACAGCCGATTTCTGATTGATCTATATTTGCGCGTCACATGTGACGCTTCCATTCGGCTCATCTCTATTTGATGCGATCGATTTTCAAGCACCGAAAGTGTCTGTATAATTATAGGTATGTATGTGATACCGTTAAATACAATTTTGTACTTTAGACGTAAAAAATAACAATAATAATTCATATTATTATATACTTTTGCCGTACTCGAATCCTTGTCCTGAGTAGATGTAATCTTTGACCGTATATCACTCCATCTGCTGAACAAGTCGTTCAACTTGATTCTTTTCTGCAACATCGCAGTTAAGGAACTCATAAAATTAATCTAGGACACCACTAGTTATTATTTTATATGGAAAACTACCTGTTTCATATCATGTCTAATTAGATCGGTTTTTTTCTTCGTGTCGATCAGTTTCATATCCAAAATATCTAATGCTTCGCGATATTTTTTCCTCTTTAAAACCGCGATTTTTTCATCTTTTTTCGTATCTGGTAACGCATCTACACACTAAAATAATGTATAAGTAGATTTTTATTTACTCGTTTTTTTTCCATCTTATAAAGTTACATCGAAATATTTTTATTGGCTTACCGTCGATTCTTGTCTTTTTATTCGATACATTTCTTTGATATCGTTTTTTAATACTTGAATCTTTTCGTTGTTTTTCTTCCTTTCTTCCTCGCATTCTTCGTATTGCGCTTTTTTTTGGCCCTCTAGGACATACAATTTATTAATCATACTATTTATATATAACAAAATTTAACCTTAATTGTAAAATAAATTGATTATAATTTTGAATAAAATTTGATTTAAATTTCAAATAATAAGGAAAACATTGATATTATTATATATAGTTGATAAAATAATGTATTATAATACATCAAACAAGAATTATGTGTTGTTCTGTACTATCAATGAAACATTTAAATTTGAAGTCAAGAAATGATCTGTTGGTGGTTAACCACATATAACTAGTGATGTTTGATTTGTGTTAATAATAACACTATTTTATGGCCAATAATTTTTGTAAGCTATATGAAAAAAAAAATATTCAAGTATAAATAATATATAAGTATGTTTGTTGAATTTTGTTAATGAAACTGTTACTTTTATTTACAAACTGAATAAAAATAACCAATAAATCATTAGTGAATAAAGAATATCGAATCACCGAAACTTTTATTAACATTTTATTTTTTAATTCTGTAAATAGTATACAAAAATTAATTATGATATAATTATTATATGCATTTTGAAAATTATATTTTACTATTTAATTCCAATAATAGAGCGTATGTTAATATTTTCGTTTTTATATACTATAAGAGATTTTTAAAATTGTTTTTGTCTGTATATAAGAAATGCTGCATTACATCTAATATATTATTAAAAACATACGAGTACTTACCAGAAAGCTGAATTTTTTTTTTTATCTCATTTATATTTTTGATTAGATCTTCGGTAGGAACTGAAGATTTATCACGTTTATTTGGCATAATTAAAATGCTTCTTTGTTTTCTATTTATTTTTTTCTAGACATTTATTATAATAATAACTATACCACTATATACTATTATATACTGATGTTTGTGTGAACTAAACGCTTAAATATAATTATTTTTTATTCGCGCTCGTTTGCAAATGGTGTGTAGCAAGTACAAGTAGTTTGATCAATAATAAAACCGTGAAGAATCACCCTTCCCTGATATTTTCATTGCCTACAGTATTTTTTCAGAGTTAGTGCAATTGTACTAATTTATATAGTTCGATATTTTTTTTTTTTTTGACACGAAATTATTTGTCTCTTAAATTACCATCATTTATTAATCAAATAGATTGTTAAAAAAATGTATACAATACAGAAGTACATATTGTAACAGAGAAGAATAGAAATCTCCAAAAATAATACAATGTGGTTGGTGTATAATTAGAAGACAAGGATGATGTGTATTGATTATTATACCTACATGATGTGATCAATTATATATATATATACAATACATAAATCATATATGAATCAAAAATATAGCATGCATTTCTTAACAAACATGATTATATGTTAACAAAATATACATGTTACAGTACACGTTTCTATATTTATATTTTTAGTATATTTCCATTCGGTGGCTATTCGTTTACTGCAGTTTTTTTCGTTAATTTATCATTATCACTGTACCATATTTTATAAAAATCGTATTTAAATAAAATATATATATAATTATATATAAAACAGATAAAGATATTATAAAACTGGTTTTAAATTAAGTATAATTTAAAAATCAGTATGCGAGATAAATACTTTAAATTGGTAAATATATTTGCGTATGCGAGAAATGTTAAGACGTTATACAATCCAAATAGTAAATGATACTTAAATGAGAACTTAATTAGCCCGTTCTTTTACTTAGCCCTTAACTGGTTTATATTTCACGTAGAATGCTATAAATTATTATAATCAAAACACATTAGTGTTAAAATAATTAAAACCTAATGTTACAAAACAATTTTTATTTTCATAAGTTGTGCCGAGACCTACTAATCATGAAATCATCGATCGGTTTTTGAATATTATAGTACGCTAGTCGCTATAGTACAAATTATAATCCAATGTAAACCGTATGGCAATGATTTGTAATATAATACGAAAATGTAATGGCTATGGCGTTGCTGTGTATTGCCACGAACAGTAGCGCATGTAGCCATTGGGCGTTCTTATTTGTTGCTTGATGCTCTTGGTTCATAAATATTAATACGCAGCACGTCTTTCAACTGATCGAGGCGCTCCCGGGGACAAGCATAATAATGAATTTTTGTTCAGAACACAAGAAGTAGAAAAAAAGGAGAAATTCATATAAATCGACAATGTATACCTATCTGAATACTGCGCATTGAAACGAAAAAACGAGTTCGTTATTCCTTGAAACAAAAACGTCATAGGTAAATAAATATATATTTAGGAACTTAACAGTTGATTTTCCTGGTAGTATAGAACTTTAAAAATTACATTCTGTTATAGTACATAATATTATATGAATACATAATGATTTAATTAATATGTCTCATATTAAGATTTGTAGAAATGTTTTTTTTTTTTTGTATTAAAAACACGTGTAGGTATAGCTTTGTCTCCGCACGCACGTGTGCACATCATGTGTATAGACGAGTAGATATAATTTTTACTCTCTAAATGGTATAAGTCGTCACAGTAATATTAATTTGGTTATTTGGCTCAAGACACATTTATGTATGTGAACCATAATAATGACATCTGCTTAAAAAAATATTAAATGACACGTGAAATCGTTTTAATATTAATTTCGAAATGAATAATTAAAACATTTTTTTTCTAATAATTTTTAATTAGTATGTTTACGTATTTATATTTAATAACCATAACATTTTAATTAATGGTAAAAATACTATATTATTAGTTCACCTTCAATTTATTTATATATATATTATGCTTTTAACTATTACTTTAAAAGCTCGGCAAAGAAAGGTAGAAAGAATTCATTACTAGTTATGATAAAAGTAGTCATCATTGAATGACCATACTCAAAAGATAAATAAAAACAGTACCATAAAAAAAAATATTTTATATTAAATAGCTGTATAGTAAAAAAGAAATTATATGAGTATTAAATTGTTTAAATTATATAAACTTTTTATTTAATTAAGTTTTTTTATTTTTTATTTATTAATTAAAATTAAAATGTTTCAGCATATAACATAGTATTACAAGTCTGCTAACGTGTTTTAATTACAAATTTGTAATTATTAATTTTAATTAGTTTATGATATTCTAATAATACTATATACACGCTAATGTTAGTTAATAGGTATTTAAGTTTTTATAAGTAGGTTATATTGACTAAATTTAATACATAAGACATATATAACATTTGTTTTAATTAGTATTAATTATTGAAAGGATTATAATTTAATACATATTCCGTAAATTTTGACAACAATTCCAATATGTATTTATAATTCGATAATATTAAAATATTAAAATTTTGGAGAAGGATGGCCACTTGTGTTTAGAACATAGCAAAAGAGGTTGTTGGTGAAACCAAAAGTAGTTTACCAGAAGACAAGGAAACGTGGTGTTGGGATGAGGAGATTCAGAGAGTAGTAGCGAGTAAGAAAAAGCAATTTAAGGTATGGCAGAAAAACAGGAAGAGAGAAGATTGGATAGAGTATAAAAATGTATGTAAAATAGTGAAAAGTGTGGTAAGCAAAGCGAAGCTTAATAGGTATGATGAGTTATATGAGCAGCTAAGAACACAGGAAGGAGAAAAAGAAATTTATAGACTGTCGAATCAAAGGATTTCCAAGATGTCTGATGTATAAAAAATGAGGATAAGAGAGTTTTAACAAAAGATGAGGATGTGAAAAAAAGATGGAAAGAATATTTTGAGGAATTACTGAACGAGGAAGATCCAAAAGAAGCTTTAGAGAGTATTTCATGGAATGAAGGATTGTTTGGTCTAGTGGGTGAGGAGGAAGTGAGAGATGCGGTAAAGGCGATGAAAAAGAAAAAATCGGTAGGACTAGATGGAGTACCTATAGAGGTGTGGAAAATGTTAGGGGATGTAAGCATTGGGTGGTTGAAAAATCTTTTTAATAAGGTACTAATAGAGGGAAAAATGCCAGAAGATTGGAGAAAGAGTTTTATTGTACCAATATTTAAAGGAAAAGGAGACATACAAGAATGTGGGAACTATAAAGGAATAAAGCTCATGAGTCATAGTATGAAGATCTGGGAAAAGATTATAGAGAAGAGGATAAGAAGTAAAACGTCGTTATCAGAAAACCAGTTTGGTTTTATGCCAGGAAAATCGACAATGGAGCTATTATTTTGTGTTAGGCAATTAGTAGAGAAGTACAGAGAAAAGAATAAAAAACTATGCATGGTGTTTATAGATTTAGAAAAGGCGTATGACAGAGTGCCAAGTGAAGTTTTAAGGTGGGCATTAATTAGGAAAAATGTCCCAAAAATATATGTAAATTTGATCCAGGATATGTATGAAGAATCGAGTACTAGTGTCAAGAGTCGGTGTGGAGTATCAGAAGGTTCCAGTGTAGGAGTAGGTGTGCACCAGGGGTCAGCTCTAAATCCCTACCTGTTCTCAGTGGTAATGGATGAGGTTTCAAGGGAGATACAGGGTGAGATACCATGATGTATGATGTTTGCGGATGATATAGTTCTGATAGGAGAAAACCTAGAAGTTGTCAATAATAGGTTAAATGAGTGGAGGTTAGCCCTCGAAGAAAAGGGATTGAGAATTAGTAGAAATAAAACTGAGTATATTGAGTTTGTTTTTGGACAAAGAGACCAAGAAGTTGAAGGAATGAGGAGACAACTGACAATAGATGGTGATGTGATAGGTGAAGTTGAGAGCTTTAAATATTTAGGATCTTTTGTTCAAAAGGACGGGGGCTTTGACATTGATGCAAAACATAGTATTAAGTGCGGGTGGATGAAATGGAGAGAAGCATCGGGCGTGTTATGCGATAAGAGAATTCCCATGAGGCTGAAAGGTAAATTTTATAAAAGTGTAGTGAGACCAAATATGCTGTATGGTTCAGAGTGTTGGGCGGTTAACAGGAGAATAGAACAAAGTATGAGTGTCGCGGAAATGAGAATGCTTAGATGGTTGAGCGGAGTGACAAGAGAAGATAGAATAAGGAACGAATACGTGAGAGGTAGTCTTGGTGTAGCGCCAATTGTGGACAAGATGAGAGAAAATAGGCTGAGATGGTTTGGGCATGTGATGAGGCGAGAGGAAACGAATGCAGTAAGAGTGGTTATGAAGATGGACGTTGAAGGGAAAAGAGGAAGAGGAAGACAAAAAAAGAGATGGTTGGAGACTTTGGAGAATGACATGAGGGCTGTCGGTGTGTGCATAGGAGATGTGATTGACCGAGTGAAGTGGAGGTGTAGGACAAGGGTGGCCGACCCCAAATAGTTGGGAGGAAGGCGAGGCAGAAGAAGAAGAAGAAGAAGAATTCGATAATAGTAAAAGTGTATAAAAGAATATGAAAGTATTAATAACTAGACTTCAGTTTATCTTATCTGTTTCTGTTCGATAACCATAGCTTAATGATCTTAGGTATGTTAAGGTATGTATATCTTAGATTATATTTTTATAGATAATTTTTATATTTTCTTAGATACCTTTTATTCGAATAATTGTGTAGTGTATAATTTAATACTGATTACCTCTTAGGAGTTAAGACTTAGCTAAACCGTTTACGTATATCAAATCCATCGGGTACCCGAAAATTTTGTGTAATGGGTACCCATTACCCGAAAACATTGACTATCCACAAAATCGGGTATTGCCCGGGTACCCGAGTTTCTGGGTATTACCCACATCAAATCAAGAGCACTACTAATGAGGGCCATTATCCACCCTGAAATTTTTATATCAGTTACAAAGTGAGATTTTTTTTTTATATAAAGCCGGTTCCGACTCGTATCGTGTATATTTGATCCCATAAAATTGTATTTTGCTTATACTTTATTATTTTTTTCTTAGTGACATTTTATACCTATTTACTTAAATAATTTAATAATAATTTGGTTCTACACGCCTCAATTAGTCTTGATTTTTACAATATTATTAATGATAATTATGAATTACGGGTAGATGAAAGATGCAATGGTAAACCTTCTCATGGTTAATATTTATTTAATATTTTTATTTACCTTCTCATCACCTAAACTAAATTTTTACGGCAGTCTGTTTTCAGGGTTTATGATGTTTATTAGTGATACGATATTAAATGATTTACCTTAGACTGTATGTCATTGAAATAACATAAAACATATTTTGTAAAAAATAAAAATAGTGACACTTGTGTTATTATTGAAATGACCAATTCGATTGTAAGTGTACGTTATTGTTCTTACAGCTCAAGAACTCGAGAAAAACGGGCCGTTAACGAAACGTGTACACTGTAAATAATTGCAGATGATAGGAAACCCTCTAATACGCTGGACATCGTCGACCTCGTTGATCGAAGCAATCGAAAACTTCAGGTCCGCGCTGCTACGCCGTTATTTTGGCATACCAATAATACGGTACACATAATTGTGTGTAACGTATTGTACCGTATCAACTCTCCAGGTACACCACTCGCACGTATGTAATTGCTGTAATTCGATATGAGTCATGTAGCTGATAATCGAACGATTCGAACGAGACCGGTTTTACGTTTTAACGATACAAGTATAATAATGCGCACGAAATTGAATAGAATCTTGTACCATACGTACCTCTGGTGCTTAATGCTCAATCGGCGAAATTGTGATTTAATTATTGAACAAACAATTATTGTTATTAATGTGCGTTTTACATCGTGGTATGCGGAAAATTTACTTTTGAAACGATAATAATTAATGTTTATGGTTTTTACTAAAGACTGCATAATATTGAGTTTTAACGGAATACGAATTGCGCGGAACTCGACCAACAAAATATTTGTCAAGTTCATCGTGGAATGAAATCTATAAAATCGTAATATGGAACGGTGCGTGCACTTTAGTATCTGTAGAAGGCGAACGGTAATAATGTTAATGATACGTGTAAAATAGAATCCACTGTGCACATTGTAATGACGATAACGTTAAATGTTATTTATCGTGGTCATTTCATATTTTTCTCCGCCGTTCCATTGTGTAACGTGGACCTTACCCGTCATAAGCTGTATAATATGTAAATACTTTGATCTTCATTATTTTCTAAACAGAAATACACTCGATGGCCGTGGGTGTTTTCAAAACGATAATGTAGTTTGTGTGCGTGTGTGTGTATGTGTGTGTATTTATATGTATACTATTTTTAAATATGATTATGTACAGCCGTAACTATACCTGTACGACGAATGGTACGATATGAAAATGTTTTTTACGATGTTTAATAAGAATTCAACAATATATATTTCAAATTCGATTTATACATATAAATATAGTATAATTATTTTGTCAAACAACTACAATATCCAATTTGTCAATACTCGTTCACAGTTTACTCCCGTACTTCGATTTGTTTTGAGTTATCATTTGAAGATTCGACGAATAAATACATTATCAACGTGGGGATGGGTTCAACGTGCTTTTCAAAATCGAGTCAGACAAGTGGTGTTCGACGAGAAAACCGTGCAGTAGTATTATTGTCGAACCGCCGATCTGTCGATATTCGGTCACCGTCGTTTGTATATCGTGTAGCCAAGAATCGGTTTACTTACACGGTAGTCTTATAGGCGGTACACCGATCTCCATGCTTGCTGGTATCATCGTATCGCGATAGTTGCACTGTACAAGTCGTTTGCGCACGATTTGTATTTGCACGTGAATGGTGTTTTTCGAATCGCGGCTGATCCGGACGTTGCGTATTTTTTAATCGATACGGCGTGACGCCGTGATAACGTTATTGTTTGCTGGTTTGTTTAAACAATGTGCGTAACGTTATGTTAATTGTGTTGGTCTTCGAACAACCAACTTCCTAGGTTCCGTTCCGCAGACAACATAATAACTGTATGATTGTGAAAAAAACGATATTACGTGAGACTTAAGGAGTACCAGAGGTTGAATATCTGGATACGAAATTACAAACTTAAGTTGATCGTAACTTGTATTTGGATTATATTGCTGAATCGGTTATGATAGCTGGTATTAGATCCGGAATAATACGAAAAGATTGCTGGTTTTCTTTACGACATACGTGATTGCATACAATTCCCAAGTATATGAATGTAATTTATCAAAGCTAATTTCGTTTCGAGACCGCAGGTTCAAGTCCGTGCACGTAATCTCAAAAAGACGATTGAATTAAAATTCGAAGTATTTTTGAAAAAAAAAAAACAAATCATTTTAAATAGGAAATGTTGCGCCGAAACTATTAAATAATCATACATGTGCATTAATAATAATTATTTAAGAGAACAAGCAAATCGTTTTTCACAAATATTTAAATTTAAATTACTGAATAACCACACTTTTCAGTCTTTGCCATCAATTGATTAGATCCATTGAATACTACATCAATCCATTAGCAAATATTTGTGTAATGAAATTATTATTACCAGGTATGAGAAAAATTAATTTTCCGGCAGTTGAAATTCAATTTCAATACCAATAAATAAAAATTAAATTAATTTATATTTTGATAATCTGTTTGGAATAATAAATTTAACTGATAAATAATCTGTGTACACACAATAAAGTACCACACACTCATTGACTGATCACTGTACAGTCAAAACTACCATACCGTTCATTAGAAATTTTAAAGCAATATACTTATACGATAAACGCACTAAAAAATTATTTTTCGAAAATCTCATTTTTCAAAATAAAAATATCAAAACAGTTTTGAACTTTGGGCTAGATATGAATATTTTTTCACTTTTCGGTCACATGAGAAATATGTTATTTTTGTTTTCTTCATTATGTTGATTTTAACAATTACCGATTGCATTGTATGTAATTTAATAAAGAATACTCGTAAATAAAAAAACTCTGCTGTACAGTTAGGGGTGGAGTGCACCTCGCTTATAGGATAGGTCATTATTATAATGGATTTGTTAAATTTGAATGCAATGATAGATATCATTGTATACGAATAACGATTCTGAACGGAGTTCATATGTTAGTCTAGAATATAATACAATGTTATTTATAAATATGATATAAGTATATTTTATTTTTAAACGAAAAATTTAGAAAAACCGAAAATTTAAATTGTCTATAAATAAGTCAAAATATGTCAAAATACTTTGAAATTTTAACCATGTATAGAAAACGTCAATATAAAGATTTAATGATAATTTCAAGTTGTTGCGGTTTTTCGTTTTTGAGTTAGGGCATTTTAAAAAAACCGATATCATTTGTCAGTCTAGAACATTCTACATTATATTATATTTTACATGTAATTTTATGTCAATATTCGATGTTCAAACGCTTATAAAAAAAAATTGTGCCTATGGATTTTAATAATTTTTGAATGACATTAAGAACTACTTCTGTGGAATCTTCGATTAAATTTTCAAGTATTTTGTAGAAGCCAAATTTTTTTTATCACCGATTATAAAAATAAAATGTAAAAAAATCTAATATTTTAAATGACTATAAGTGGCTTAAAAATCAATATAATATTTTGAAAAAAATATTGCATAAAAGAAATACCAATCTTAAAAGCTGGTACAAATTTCAAAAATCTGCGACTTATACTTTTTGAATTATAACAAATATTTAAAATCGTCTGAGAATAAATCGCTATTTTATGCAATTTCGTAAATATTTAAATTTCAAACAGTCATACAATTTTTTCCTCTTAGTCCGGTAGAAATTTTTTTAAAGATTTTTGAAGAGTAGCTCATAGATAACCTAGTGTTAAAATTTTGAACCTTAAGTATGAACAAAAAAAATTTTATGAATTTTTATCTACAAAATAACTTGCAAATTATCGTGATTTTTACACATTTTATACAAATTTGAGAATTAAGGGCTTATAAAAAAAAATTGAGTTAACCGATCATCGATATTTTTTAGTTACGATAAGTTTAACTTATTATAAACGTAGTATAAAATTTTCAAGAGTTTTCGCTCAATCAATTAAATTTTATAGATGTTTAAAAACAAAAATTTAACAAAAATCGAAAATTTAAATTGTCTATAAATAAGTCAAAATATGTCAAAATACTTTGAAATCTTAACCATGTATAGAGAACGTCAATATAAAGATTTAGTGAAAATTTCAAGTTGTTGCGGTTTTTCATTTTTGAGTTAGAGCATTTTAAAAAAAACCGATATCTTTGTCAGTCTAGAATATTATACAGTATATTATATTTTACATGTAATTTTTTGTCAATATGCGCTGTTCAAACGCTTATAAAAAAAAATTGTGCCTATGGATTTTAATAATTTTTGAATGACTTTAAGAACTACTTCTGTGGAATCTTCTATTAAATTTTCAAGTATTTTGTACGAGCCAAATTTTTTTTATCACCGATTATAAAAAAAAAATGTAAAAAAATCGAATATTTTAAATGCCTATAAGTGGCTTAAAAATCAATATAATATTTTGAAAAAAATATGACATAAAGGAAATACCAATCTTAACAGCTGGTAGAAATTTCAAAAATCTGCGACTTATACTTTTTGAATTATAAAAAATATTTAAAATCGTTCGAGAATAAATCGCTATTTTATGCAATTTCGTAAATATTTAAATTTCAAACAGTCATAAAATTTTTTCCTCTAATTCCGGTAGAAATTTTTTTAAAGATTTTTGAAGAGTAGCTTATACATAACCTCGTGTTAAAATTTTGAACCTTAAGTATGAACAGAAAAAATTTTATGAATTTTTATCTACAAAATAACTTGCAAATTATCGTGATTTTTACATATTTCGTATAAATTGTATCTTTGAGCACTTATAAAAAAAAATTGTGACTTACGATTTTAGATTTTTTTTTATCAGTTAAGGAACAACTTATAAGAAACCTTGTATTAAATTTTCATGATTTTCTAGGCAGCCAAAAAAATTTTATCGTTATTTAAAAAAAAAATACTTAAAAATATTGAAAATTTCAATTGTCTATAAATAGCTTCATAAAAATCAAAATACTTTGAAAATTTAATGGTGTATAGAGAACGGTAATCTAAACATTTGGTGAAAATTTCAAGTATTTACAGCGATTAGTTTTTGAGTTATAGCAAAATAAAAAATTTGATTATGTCAAAAACTGGTTTTGCGTAAAAACTCCCGTTTTTCCCAAATTTTTTTATGGTTTTTCCCGTCGCATTTAAAAAATATTGGAAATTTTTAACTTTTGACCCCCCAAAGTACCAAATAGATTCACTTTCCTTTCAGAAAAGTTGCTACATAAGGCAATCGAAGCATTTTTACTACCCCAAAACGTGTCGACAGACACAAAAAAAAAAAAAAAAAAAAAAAAAAAAAAAACACACATCATTGTAAAATCAATACATTCTTCACTCCGTTCAGAATCTAAAAAGTTAATAAAGTATACGATGTGCATTTTTCTCACCTATAATGTATATTTCATCGAAATAGTAATAATGCTTTAATAAGTGAAATATCTTCCAGGTGAAGTCGCAGGTATTTCAGCGAATAATAGTGCAAAAATCAGAAGAATAGATTAAAGAAATCTTCCGGTCAATAGGCACTTCGTCGGGATAATACCCAAGTAAAAAACATAACATGGTTTTAAAACGAAAGAGTACGCAAAATGGAAACTGTGGTCAAGTGCATTAAATATTCAGCTCGTAGTCGTGATGCACATCACAACACTGAATGTCTATATCAAACAAAGTGGATCTGCAATGATTTTCAATTAACCGCTCTAGCCTAATGACATTTATTCCGATGACAGACATTTTGATCCAACATGCATTTCAAGTCGTCGTTTCTCATTACCCGGATGACCCGCACATTCTATTTGCACATCAATCAGTATTGATAAACACTACCTCCGAAGCCCAACAACAAACGATGTTTATCAGATCAAGTAAAAATGTGTATCGACGTCTTATCAGTCCTCTGTGGAAAGCAAACATAATGGTATTCTAATGTTTATCGGTTTTTTTTGTTTTTTTTCGGTAATTTATTTTCTGCACGCAAGTCAATCATTATTACCGTTGTGCTTGGATTTCAACTTGATCTCGTTGTAGATAACACTAACGATTATCTGCATCGAACGATCTATTGAAGTACCTAATAAGATGATAATCGACATAAGTTCGCCGAGAGAACGTTGTACAAATCGTTGTTAGGAAAACAATATATGTATATGTATGTATACATCATTATATTAACCACGTAATTGGTAGCTACGCTTCATGTACTCCGTGGAGTATTGTTGAATATATTAAACAACTACAAATCATAATATAAATACAAATAGTTGGAAAAGTTCAAAAGTATCATCTTATAACTTTGTAACATTTTATATTGCTATTATAATGTTTAGAATAGAAAATTTAATTTTCTTTTCAAATCAATTTTACGGTTAGTGTCCTAAATAGTAAATGGCATATTCTTATTTATAATATTCAATTTAATATTTAATTTTATAATGTGTAATAAATAGTGAACGCGCAAACACATTTTAACGCACAAGCAATCACCTACTTCATCGATTTACCGCCTACTTAATGTAATGTTTGTTTATGGTAGAGTAGAGATATCTTTAGAAATATAGTGTAAACATGAATGCAGTTAAACTATATACTTACAATTTTAAAAAAACTTTTTGGTTATTTTATTATGCCATAGCTGAAGATAAAGAGAACGGTTGGTATTGATAAGTTTTAATCGATAGCTTTGGGAAGAAGAGTTTAAGTTGAGAATTTATAATGCATAATAATATTATAAAACTATGGTTTATATGTAACCATCCGTTTGGATTAATTTAATAATTTGTTGGTTTAAAAATAGTTTATTAAATATTTGATCATCATTAGTATTTTAAAGTGATAACCCTTTATATGAACTCTACATTTTGCATAAACGTTTAAATGATTTTTTCAAAAAATGTACGTTTTAGAGTATATTAATATTTTAATTTGACTTATAAATGTTATAGATTAACCTCGTAGATAAAAAAAACCCGTGTAAGCTTTTAACTTAATTTATTTTACTGTTATTTTATAATAATAGGTATTGGTTATCAACTAACTTATATGCAGTTAATAATAGCCTATACTCGATAAAAATCTAAGACTTGAGAACAAATGAAGTCAAGGGCATGCAGCAAAAGCGATTATAACTAATAAGTCACGAAAAATGAAAATCCGTTTAGGAACATTATATTTTATGATTTCGGTTTCATGATCTATTATTACTGTAATAATATAAAAAAAAAGATATTTGCATGGTTTTTAATTTTTTTAGTTGAATTTTTTTAATATTGTAAATTGAATCAGTTGCGATGAGTTATTACCGGGTATATTATTAATGAGGAATTTAAGTGCCCTTTAATATACGAAATAGGTAAATTACATTTTAAATTCAAGTATGTAAATTATTAATAACGTTAAATAAATACAACACTATAAGTTAATAACATCTATATAAGTAATAAGAATAAAATTGATTAAACAAGATAGATGGAATCTTCATGGAAGGTGATATTAAGCATCTCATCGGATCGATTTTATAGAATTGCTTTTGAATTAGGGAATATGAAATGACATAGGTGTATGGGTGGAATGTTATAAAACTTCAAAGTTCATAAGAAATAAAAGAGCAGTATAGCTTATAGCAGTGGTGTCATTTCAGTTTTAAATAGAGGGGGGCAAAGGTTTTGATCAACCAAATGAGTAAAAATAAACAGCCCGCAATAAATTATCTACTTACATTTTATTAAATTACCATTCCCACTTCACTTATTTTAAAGTTTAAATATTTTTTTCTTTTATTATTACAACTCTTTTTACTAGATAACAACATAACTTGCAAATATAAGGTAGCAGATATTTTATAAAAACAGTTGTATATCTATACGAATTAAAACTCGGTAAACTATTATGACAGCTTTTAAAATATAACACAAATATTATCAGTTTATTAAAGGGCATATTTTTTTTTCATTTTTTAAAAATATATTAATTACATCATCTAAAATAATTTTACCTGCAGGTAAAAGGTTATGTCATGATACATCCACTGCAATGATCAGTAAATCATTCAGCCGTTCATTTTCCGTTGTTAGCCGTAAATGGATTTCAACTAATTTTAGAGAAGAAAAAAATCTTTCATTGAAAGTTGTAGTAACATATAAAGTCATAAGAATATTTATAATTTTAAAAGTTTCTTATAAAGTATTTGGAAGTTAATTTAAAATTTTGGAAATAGAACAAAGGTTATGAATTCCATCATCTCGGTTTTTGTTTGCATGACTTATTAAATTTTTTGCAGATGAAAATTCACTTTGAAGATTTTCATAGTTAATTAATTTTAAAATGTCTATAATGGTCAATAAATATAACTAAATGGAAACTTTTTAAATTAAATTGAATTAAAAATGTATCATTGTGACAATAATTTCTTAGTAGATACACGCTATAATATTTTCTGAAAATATAAAAATAGTTATGTTTTTGCGCTAGTAAAATATAATAATGATTAAGCGGGACAACAACCCGGAACCAGCCCACTGACTGCTTTTAAAATCAGACAGGGGCAAATGCCCATCTTGCCAACCCCAAATGATGGCACTGGCTTATAGTTATAGATAATAGGTCACTTGGAAAAGTTTTGCCTGACAATTATCTACGATCAGCAACATATATATTAATTAATTATCCGTACATCAACACTTTACTGTGGGCTACATTATTGTAAAAATTATTTTACTTATGCTTATCAATAGTAAGTTACTGTATACATGGGCATTCTCACGGGGGGAAACGGGGGATAGATTCCCCCCAAGGTTCTTTATTTTTTTACATATAGGCAATACACGTTTTATCTACTTTTGATATGTGTTTTCAATATTGACTAGTTATTATTTTTATTTTTTTTTTTTGCTTACGGCTTATTTTGTTACCATTTTTTCACCCCCCCCCCCCCTTGAAATATACTGAGAACGTTTCTGACTGTGTATAAAAAAAACTGATCCAGAGAGCCATTTCTATACCTAGAAACTCGTATGAGAGCCGAACAGGAACGCGTGTACAACATAATGTGATATATCGGCTGACAGCTACTATGTCTTTAGAATCGTTGAATATAGAACAATAAATTCTATAATCAATAATAGCATAGTATCTATCAAATGTATATATATATATATTTATATATTATTTTATCGTGATCTACTATGCCGTTTTGTACTAATTTGAATTGATTTCAGACTTTGGTATATGAACTTTACAGTAAGAATATTATTACTTCGGTGGGATTTTTCGTAATTCATAATCTCCATTCACGATCTACGCGTTTAATATAATGGTGATATCAACACTCTTCGAGACGTCATTAGAGTCATGAAATCTATGTACAATTTTGAAGGCTATCACGTGTTTTATAGCTATATTAATATAATTATATTTCACGATAAAGAACCTACTCTCCCGAGCACAATGCACTACGGACGTCAAATGGACGCGCGTAGGAAGTTATGCAGTAGCATCGAATAGCGGGCGATATTAGATATCCCATAAAATGACCCCCAGATCGTAATGCTGACCGCACAACGTCGCGTGTACACGGTAAAATGTGCGCGTATTGTCCACTTAATAATAACAATATTATTAATAATAAATTATTATTCGCATAATAATAATATTATGATAACAATACAAGCCGATAAGCGGCGATGGCGATAAACAGTTTTTCGGAAAAACTGCACGAAACGCATAACTAATAATTAAACGCCGTTGTCCGCCGTTATACGCCGTAATTGAACCATTTGATCGTTATCGCATACGTGTAATAAAATATGCGACGTTCAGCGAAATATTCGCTGTGAAACGGCGATGCAGATTGCATTATAACCACTGTAATATGTTAATTAGGGTGCGTTCGTGGTAATGCGGAATCGTCTTGCAAATGTCGTCCGGCGTACTTATTACTGTTATTTCAATGCCAACAGACGCATTGGTGATGCTATTGCGAACAGTGTTTTAATTGGTAGCGGGGCATTGAACGTACATCGTTTGTTCCACCTAAAATGAGAAACTTTTACTATGATAAATAATTTCTGAACAGAATTTTCATGCGTTTAACACATGAAAAACCTTTGGTTTCCATTACGTTTCACGGATAATTGAGACCATTTTGTTTACGATGTATTAACATAGGCTGCTGGATTTATAGGGGAAAATTACGTGGGGGTGGAGCGTAAACCCCTCCCCTGGATACGTGCCCGACCGCATGTTATTAGACCGTAGTATTTTACCAGTATAAAATGTAATACACACACGTCAAGGCGAAACGCATCGGTTTGCGACAAGCGTTGTGACCGACCGCACCAGGGTAAAAAGTTTTCAACGAGTACGCTAATTGAATTGGTATTTCAAAGTGAGAACTGTTTGCACGTAAAAAAATCAAACTAGTGTCATGCTATCCCAGTGAAAACAGTCAAAGGTAGACTATTTAAAACCACTAACGATGAATATCGCATTGCCTGAAAAATACGTTTGTAAGTAGGTGCGAGTGCTAAAAATGTCTCTCGAGGTTATTATGTTGTACGTGATTGGTGCGGGATGTCAAGTTTATGACTAACACGTAGGTTATTTTTTAAAAACTACCTATTCAATTATCGTACAATTTGTACGCGGTCCTAGAGCTTAGATATGTTATTATTTTTCGCAAAATCGTCTCCACATTTTTACCGATCTCGGTTGTCCTGCATTGTGTCAGAGACGTACACACAGCTAAGCAATAATTTGGTTCCACGTTTATAAAATGATATTATCCTGTGCATACATAAATAGCAGTTAAGTAAATGACTGTTCGCGGTTATGGGGCTATTGTGCATATATTTCAAGCTCATGGAAACACTTTAATCTCGTAGCGTGGGCACCACGAATCGCGATAATAACTTATAATTACACCGCGTTACAATAAACGTGACTTCGAGCAAGTTATCAACGTTTTACATTCTGTTTGAAATGAGCATTTTTTTTTTTTTTTCATGATGATTTGATTGTCTTCTGTAAAAGCTGTGTGTGGATAATTAAATTAATTTTCTTTTGTCTAGAATTTAACGAACTATGTACGTTTAAAAAAGTTTACGTAAAAAAAAAGAAAAAAGAAATCAAAAACAATTATTTTGGATTAACGGTTGCCTTTGAATTTGGCTGAAGTTATGCTTTAATTTATTTAACAGGTAGACAGAAATTTCATAGATTATTATGTAATTTGTGTTTATACCTAACAGAATAAATACTATATTAAATAAATAATTATCTTATTCTAAGTAAATTAAAATTAATAACTTTTTGATATGCATAATTATTATTGTTGTACTATCTATTGTTTATACTTATGTAATTAACATTAAAAAATATTGTACTTAGATGCTATGTTAAATAGTTATGGTTGAGGATTAATTAAGGATGATGGTCATGAATTTTAATATAATTAAATAAAACAAATATATTTTTAAAAACTTGAATGCTTCGTGTAAATTAAAATATTATTCATTCATAATGTATAATTACATAAAATGTAATATTAATAGATAAATAATTGGTTAGATATTCCAATTTTATTGGTACGAGGTACACATATCAGTGATGAATTGGATGAAAACATTATCGTTATTAATTATTAATTATTATTATAATAATTTATTATTTATTATGTATTATATATTTTATCCGTATTCTATCAAAATAAAATTATTATTATTAAATAATCCGCGTTCTTTGTTTACTTAGTAATGTAACTACTACTATTCGTCAGTATGGTAGTTGATGTATAATATTGCGATACTTAGAGTAGGTAGCTATGCCGAGAGAAAAATTATTATTATAATCAATGTTTTGATAATATAATAGATCTCAGCATCGTTCATGTGATTTTCTTATGATGTGGATTGAATTTATTTCTGGTACTCTACATCGATGTGAATATGCATAAGGTACATAAAATACATCCATAATAAATAAATAATGGAATCAAAAGGAGAATTTGTCCTCAAAATCCTTATCAGTAAAAACGTGATCTCAATAAATGCATAACTCAATGCTTTAATACTATATTGTTGGTAGTAAAATATGACAATGAATATTCACAAGGTATATTGAATTTAGATCGTGTTTTTGGTTCTCAGATACAAGTATTTTTCACGTCGAGAAATATTTAGGCACATTCATTCACAAGTGTTTCAGACATATAAATAACACAAAGGCCGTTTAATATACTATATTGACAAGTCCACTCAAATACAACAGTTCGCTACACAATTTATTGGCTTTTAAAAAGGTATAATATTATAGTGTAATATCGTGTCATGGGAATTTTTTCTACTAACATAAACTTTGCCAACACTTAAGATCGTGCTGCAATGTTGTTATAAATATTTAACGTATAATAATAAATAAACCTAGTCAAACTGGTCCGGATGAGGATGACTAGTTGATTTTTAAATATGTTCTGGTTATCACTCGAGATACTGGATAAATTTAATTTTAATTTTTTTTTTTTAATAATTAAACACTTAATTCCTGTACATATGTATAGACATCATATGAGAACTATTTTATATCAACAGCATACTTTTCTTTAAATATTTACTTATTTTTAAAATGTTCAAATTTATTTAGTTATACAGGTAGTTCTCGATTTTAATTAGTGTAATACTTAATATATTATTATATTAGTTATATTTGAAATTCATTCCACTAAAACACTTATATATGGTTGTTCTCTATAAAAATTTGTATTGTTTAAGTTGAAAATTTAAAATTATTTTTAACAATTATTTCTAGTAGATAACACTTTTTTTTTAATAGTTTATGTTTATGTATTTACAGTAGATATTGTTAATTAATTAATTTGTTTAAATACCAATATAAAACAATGAAATTGTACACTTAATATTTTCAATGATTCAATTTTGACAAAAAGCTAATTTGATAATAATGTGGTTTTAGACTTTCCTTAAAAATTTAATTAAGTGCTAGAAGCTGCTACGTGGTAGTATAATAATTACTAAAGTATTATGTGGTTATTATTTGTATTATTATGTAAAATACATTTTTATTAGATTTCAAAAATTAAATCCAGTAGATCTACCAAAGAACAACTCTCCTCGAGAAGAGTTTACTGTTTAATGCTAACAATTACACTTAAACCAATTTTCACTTTAACTTCAAACAATTTTCATAAACATCATCATTAACAAAATGTTTACTAATGTTTAATCTGCAAAATATTTTTGATGTACATAGGTATTTGATGTTAATATACTCAATGGTGTGCTAGAAAAAACTGCGCTGAAAACAACAAACATTTACACAATTTTTAAATGAAAATACTTCGTTTCCAGAAATTTCAAATCATACTAACACCTCTTATTCTTTATTTTTCATTAAGCTCGCACCACACCCATGGCTCTGGATTAATAAACGTAGAAAACAACGAAAATATTTTAGTTCCTTACGACAGATAAATTGTAGTTGTACCTAATAAATATTATTTTAGCTATTGATTTCTTTGTTGAAATATTTATTAAATTAGTAATAGTAATATCAATAGTTTCGGGAATATATATTAATAATATTCTTCTAAAAATATTTTCTTTTTCACGTTCATAGTTGCACTTTTCAGACAACGCATTTCCTATACGTATATGTTCATTACCTTCGATTTCAATTATTAATATAATGTAGTAACTCGAAAATCTCAGTGAATTTTTGAATTTTAAACTATTTTGACTAGGAGAAACTATTTGTAATATATATATTAATTTAGTTCTAAAATTATTGTAATCTTTCGAAATTTATTTTTGCCATACAACATCGTCTTAAAATAATTATTTGCAAAGAAGCGGGCCACCGGAAAAAATAAAAAAATGTATGGATAAATGAATATTAAATGGGTAACATTTTTCGTTTATTCATATACATAAATAAATTAAAAAAAACGGTTCGTACAAATTTCGAACTATTTAATTAGGCGTGATGTGCATAATACGTAACATATTTAAGTAATGTTTATTAATTTTCATAAAATAACTTTTGTTCTGCAACATACGGCATGCAGCATATGAAAACTTACACGTGTTTGTGAATAATATAATTATAATTCATATTTTTCAGCTTTTCAAACCATCCACGTGTGACAGTGGCGGCGGCGACAACGTAGAAAACACAGCATTAAAGCGCGTAAGAACATTTTGGTTACCAATGGATTCGAAAAGAGCAGGTGGTTGTCGTTGGGCACGCCGTCCGCCAGGCAGCGCGGTGTACGACGCCCAGGGGAAGAAAGGAACCAGTCCACAGGCCCGACGAGAGCAGTACCATCGGTTTTCGCGTGTTTTCGACAGTTTCCGAATTTTTTTCCTGCGATTTTTCACCGTCAACGAGCTAAAATTCGTCCGAAAATCGATCCCGTCGAAAACCAAACCGAAATCTGACCAAAACATCCATCGACCGGTTTGGCGTCCTTTGCCCCCATCCTGCGGCGTACGAATACGGCATCGGTATTTTTCATGGCGGTCCGACCGTCGGCCAGTTCCAAATAATCCGTCGAGTCGCGAGCTCTGTGCCGTCGTCCGAGCCGCATTTACATTTTATTATTGATAAGTTTATTGTATTAGTAATAAAATAAAATATAAATAATAATTTTTTTTTATTCCGCGAATCCGACTCCGTGTGTGGTGTGCGCGTTCGCGCGTTTGTGTATACTTGTGTTTATCGTAAAATTAATATTTCCGTTCCATCATCGGTCAAATCGGTTTATTTTTATTATTCGTATACGGAATGAAATAAGTGCGCGCGAGAAACGGTCATCATGACGTGCTGCATCGAGTTTGGATAAATATCATCGGATTTTTTTTTTTTTACTTTACTTATTATTATTAATCATTTTTCTCGTATTGGTGCGCCGATTACGACGTTAATTGACTAAGTAATACGACGAACCATGAAGAGAAGAAACCCAGGTCGGATTTTTGTCAATACGTGCATTTTGTTAGCGTTCTGGACGTTAGCAGCGAGACCCGATGAAGCGTCAGGTAAATCTTAATAAATCATAATATTCGATAATAATCGTGTAAAAAGTTATTCTTATTCTCGTTCTTTTCATATCATCACAATTCGCACACGGAATGTTAACGCGTGCAATGCAATTGATAAATTGTTAAGACCTATTACTAGAACCACTACCTGGTCGATAAGGCCCTTTTGTCACCGATCGTCTTTAGGAATAGTGGTCAATAGAATCAAACCTTTATAATGTTTGATTTCGATTTATTATGTCAATTTTTTTTTTTTTGTGGTTTGCTTCATAATACAAATAATACAAATTCCAAAACTTTGCAACATTTCATGTTTGTTGTTGTTTGGCAAATAAATATTTTATTGTAGATTTCTATAAAATAAATAAATAAATTAATGTCTAAATAAATTTTTATTTTTCGAGCGTTTTATATTGATGCCGCAATGCGTAATTCTGAAACGGCGATTGATGTCGAACGTCGTTGTGCAATCCGGTGACTTATGACCTTAAGAGATTTAAACGCTGGGGTTTCTATATATTGACTTTTCGATTGAGGGTTTCGCCAAAAAATACGTCGGAATCTTTAGAACTTTGCGAAACACCGACTTCTAAACGACGTATCAAGCCGAAATTTGGACTGCGCGTTATCTGTCTCATAAACCGTATCGCGACGTCGTAGTCGTTTATTGGCGTAGCAATATCCGTCGCGCGACATTAAAGGCAATAATGACCATGAAGACGTTATATTAATAAATCTATTTTAAATGTGACCCAAAGCGATGATGATTATTCGCCGACGTCGATCAACAAGTCGCTTGTGTGACATCAGCCTCGGCGAGTGCATGTGCATGTGTGTATATGTGTGTGTGTGCGTGTGCCCGTATACCTATACTCCCGTTCCTTGCCGGCACAATGCGGATCGACTAGCAGACGTGTGCACCTTTAATCACACAGCTGGACCACATTGTAACCGAAATAATATAATACTATTCTCGCGTCTCTCAGGTGTTCTCAACGTAGCCGGATCGTCGCCGTCGTATACGTGTTCTCGTATTATTATTGTGATGAAACGCGCGATCGACGGAAATTTATGCCATATAACCACCCGTAATATCGTTCTCAGTAATTTTCGTCTACAGCTGCGTTGTCTATACGATTAACGGACGGACATGATGGTGATGACGATGTACACGCTCAACCGTGACCGTGCGGCGTTGTAAAAAGAGCATCGGCAATAATATTACTTTTAATATTTAATTTGGTTTATTGACTTAGAATTAGTGTGCGCGGTGAATCGCACGCCACACCAAACACACCGCACAATCCGTGTCGTCCGAATAAGTACGTTGTTTATTATCGTGCGCGCCGGTTAAGAGTTAATTTTCCGAATCTGTAAGCAGTGTATGTTTTGCACACACACACATGCGATAGCCAGTCAACACATGTGCCCCGCATTAAAAGTTCTCTTGCCAACGGTGTATCGTGCGGATTCAGACTTCCTCGGAGGATTTTGACGTATACAGGCTCTTGCGCGGACTATTACACGATTAGATCAATTTTAGACATATGTCTTGGTTCCATTAAGAGAAGAGATTAGTTTGACTTGAACTGTTGAGTTTTGATGAAATGCAAATTAACCGTGTTTTTTAATACAGAAAATTTCATAAATTCCAAATAGTGCTAAACTTGTAACAGCATTATCGTTATCGAAATACGAACTTACAGGATCGTAGAAAAACACATTAGCATTATTACGATTCCATCCAATTTTTGTCGGACTCAGTTCGAACCATGTACTTTAATATTATGTTTATGTGTGTTCTCAGTGTAGTATTACTGCAGTGCGTATATAATGAACATACTGCGTTTGTACGTACACAGTATTACAACATTATAACGTGCGCGTGTCGATTTGCGCCCGCATTTGCGTTCTGCTACGGCAAGTCGTAACGGTTTTTCCCCCGTCCCTCTCTCCCACGGGTGCACTCTCCCCCGGGCTAGCCGCTGCAGTGCTTTGGGCATCCCTGTGCGTCCGCCGCACGGGGGTCGGTTGAATATTGTCGTCACGGTCTGTCGGGGCGCCCAAAAACCCTCACGCGCCGCGTACACACAAAAACAACCCCTACCCGCTGCCGCCGTCGTCTTCGTCGCCCGTCCACCGGAACATCTGCGCGACTATGACGGGCTCTCTCTCTCTCTCTCTCACTCTTTCTCTCTTTCTCTCTCTCCCCGAATTGTACCCTCGTAACTCTAATACTATTCGTCGCTCTAACCTCACCATTTTTCACTTCTCCGTCCGGTATGTCTCGTCTGCAGCTGTTTGTGTATAATATTATATTATATTATGTATACAGTAAATTTTTCTGGCGTCCGCCTAACACGCGTTCATCGCCAAACAAGTGGCCTCCCGCAGAGCGTCGCAAAAACAACGAACATTTAACGTACAGAGAGAAATAGAGAGAGAGAGCGATGTGGATCGATGGAGCAAATCGTGCACTCCATTCTATCTCATAATCGGCGGATATCTACTAAAATGTTGCCAGAACAATTACAAATCAGTCAAGGAAACATCCTTGCTATTTTAGACGAAATTATTTTGTGTATTAATTAAGGTAGTAAAAGAAAAGTGTGTACAAATTTTGTTCTACACTTGTTAACGGTACTACGGAAAAAACGGGTGTCTGCTGCATGACAATGCTCCAGCGTATTCTTCGACATCGATAACACCATTTTTGGCTAAAAAATCTATTACTGTTATCAAACGCCCACCGTACTCGTCAAATATGGCCCTAGCCGACTATTTTCTATTTCGTAAGCTGAAAACTGCCATGAAAGGAGAGCATTTATTCAACAAAATGTGACAAGACTAATGAAAAGCATTCCAGAAAACAATCTCTCCATAGCTTTCCAGAAACTGAACGAACGTTCAACTATGAGTATAGAACAGGTAAGGAACTGTGTTGAAAATAAAATAAAATTGTTGTTTGATTGATCTCGTTTGGTGTATTTTTTCTTTTTTAATTCAGTCCCGAAACTTTTTGAGTATACTGTGTATATAATTCGATGGACTCTAAATACGTAATTGTAGACGTGCGACCCGACTGGAAAAAATCATTGTTGTACAGTGGAAACATTTAACGGTTCGTTTTTTCCTCGAGTTTGTTACCGCCGCCGTCATTTCTTGCCGTGTTCGGTGTAAAACCGATGACGAGCGGCTGTGCGCGAGACTTAGGAGCAGCAGAAGGATCCAAATCGTGCGTAACGATGTGATTTTATCAATTAGGCGTATGGAAAACAAAACACCGCTGTCGCGTGTGTCCGTTGGACGATGACAATTGAAATCGCCGCGGTCTAAGGGTCATGTACGAGGGCCGTACAGTGTCCGTGGTTCGCGGGTTTCGATATTTCGCGAGCGTCACAACCAGTCGTGGAGGTAGAGGACGACATTTACGTCTATTATTTCACTGATAAAAAAAAACTATATTTTATAAGAAAATTCATTAAATTTAGTTGTTTTATCTATAACGATTGCGTGCTATTTTGTAAATAATTGTCTATTATATTAAAATGTTTGAACCATAGTTCTCTCTAAAATTTTTTTTTATTTCTTTCTATTTAATATTTTGAAATTTCAATATTCTCAAAGTGTATAAAAAACCTTTAGTATAATTATTGTTGTTCAATAGAAGAATTTTTACCTGTATATTTCTTATTCTATGGTTATCAACTGAAAAAATCCGTGTTAACAAACAATGATGATTGATTATTATCATGATAGAAGATAATTAATTATAGAAGTGCAACAAAGAACGAGTTTTTATACATAATACAATTTTGTTTCGTTACTTTGATTAGGATTAAGAATAAGAAAAAAAATTAAATAATGATACATTTTAATATTATTTTATAATTTATTAACTCGATGTGTGTGTTCTCTCGTAGACTTTACTTATGTTATTATTAATTACTTGTTTATAACTTAATCTTAGTGGATTTTCTCGTTTTATTTAGAATCTTAAACCAATCACACTTGTTAATTATTCTGTTTTACTAAAGTATTTTACGGTGACGTAAAAACATCCATCTAAATATTAATGAAATTGTTTAAGTATGTTGAATTATAACCGTAGGATTAATTTTCATTTCTCTACACAATAAGCCATATTAATTTTAGTCAATGTGTCATCTGGCGAATAGACGACCACGATAGAGGTTCGTTTTTGGATTTCCAAACGAAATGTGTCCACTGTCCAAATGAGATGTCTACTTGTGAATAATATAAGTGTAACTAATGACTGATTCCAATTAATGTTACAGTGTAAATAGCCCAGCGTCTATGCCGCGCTAATAACGTTCATTGTTATTTGTATTTTCTATATACGTAATTTTACGTACAAATCGGTATAACCTTAATTGTCTCGGGGTAAAATGATTATGTCTGTAAAAACGTTGCTAGTAAAGGTGTGATTCGGTTGTAAAAAATATTGTATTTCTTTACGAAATGAATGAAAAAATGGAAATGTTTCGACAACTTCAAAAACATATATGGCTCTCTAATGATCAAATATATCCGCTGCTTATTATGTTGCTGAAGAACAAAAACCAATCGTTGAAGTATACCTACCTAATATTATACTAACGGTATAAATGTGTGGTCGATAAAGAGCGGCGACGGATAGCACGTGTGATGTGTTGTAGACTGATGTGTCGTCGGCGGCCAGCAGCAACAGGTAGTAACAGCCAAGGTTTTCGGTGGTCTCCTTGTAGTCGTGTATACACGCGTCTTCCATCCGCCATGTTGCCAGTCCCGCGCACTCGTGTATGTGTGTGTGTGTGAATATATATGTATCGTATATGTATATAATAATAATATTGTATTGTATTATGCGGTCGCATCGTAGACTCCTCGTGCGTATACTAGCCAACACACACGGGTTCAATTCAATCCGGTCGCTTATTGCACGACGACGTCGCTGTGTTCAATAGCACAACAATACTACATAATATTATAAAGATGCACTGTGTGTGTGAGAGTGAATGTAGCCTCTGATTTTCTATTTTTTAATTTCTTGTTTTTATATACTATTAATGTCTATAAAACTGCACTATATGTGTGTGTGTGTGTACTGCTCGATGACGGCTCATCAACAATGCAATAAAACTAATAACGGTACAAAAAAAAAAACACTATCATATGTAATGATTATAGCGCTTGGGCGCTTTGTTTGGACTTGAGTGAATTGAATTGCGACCGGGCCATGATTCTTTGTCTTTGCATTCGTCTGTATACATGTATATAAATATATATATATATATATATATATTATGTACACAGAGATAGATAGATATATTAGCAGCGCAACTTGTTTTTATTTCATTATATTAAGCCACTGCGCTGCCGTCACCGTCGCCGTTGCCTTGATGATATCATGGAATCGGCGTCGCCTAGCTAGCTGTTGGCGAATTAACGACCGCTTAATGGAATACTTCCTGCCCGGGCCTGGACCGGATGAGTTCATCATGTTGCCGGGAGTAAGCACACGAAGGGATCGCGCGCGATACAATTGAATTTTCTTCCTATTTCGTTTTGTGTAATTTTTTTTTTCATTTTCATTAAGAGCTCGTACTCGTACCAAAACGCTTTATAAATTGTATGTGTATAATGCTGGGTTTACGATGGATTTAGGTCAAAAAGCGTCGATGGCATATTTATGACCTATACACACCACAATATGCAGAGATTCTCTGGGATTAAGTTTCTCACGTTATTCTTAACCCTTTCTTAACACACACACTCACACGTACCAAATTCGTTCCAGTACAACCCATCGTAAATTCTTAGCTCTCTTAAAATATATTTTCACGCGTTCGTAGCATGACGTTTTATGACCCTTTTCTCTTACCTGTTGAATCTAAGTTTGTGTCATTTGAAAAAAAGAAAGAAAAACATTGGTCAAACAGGAATTTTTAAAAACCGTATAGGTATTGTGTTTGTATATTTCTTAATATTTAAACTTAAAATAGTAATGAAGGTGTTATTTGACCACAGATAGGTGTGTCCTGGAATGTCTTCGTTTTTAAACGCTGAACAAACAAAACGCAATATACTCATTTAGAGAGTTATGCTAATTCGTAATATATATATATATTATTAGTATTATACAATTATACATATATTATTATAGTTGTTTAAATAAAAAAATCACTAGCAATGTATAATATTTATTTTAATTATTTGTAGGGTCCACTGGGATCGTGTCATGCTCGCCTAACCCATGTCTCCACGGAGGTTCTTGCTACATGAAAAAGACAGGAGAATACGCTTGCAAGTGAGTACAAAATAGACAATAATTAGTTTTTAAACGTTGAGTCCTCATTGTTTTGTGTGTTTACTCAATGTCCGTGCACGAATGCGAGATTGGTCAATTTTACCTGAAGTATACGAAAATCGTTTCACGGTTAATTATCGATTGTAAAAACAATACAAATTAGAGAAAAAAAAGTCATTGACCGAACATGTTCTTAGAATAATACTTATCTGTAGTGACGAACAAGAAAGAATTCACTAAATCTTAAATCATTTAAATTTATAGGTTAAGTTTGTACAAATAAAGTCCCAATATTCAATTGCTTTGTTGTAGATAACATTTTATAATTTGATTTAAATAACTAATAACTAATGGCTTTAGTACCATTCCTTTATTATTAATATTTATTGACCAAATAACTGACTGATATATTTTATGCTTACACATGTGAATGTAACATATTTTATGTTTTTACAACGTCATCTGATAATTGAAAATTGTTTACTGTCGTAGTACTGTTAAAATTTGATTATAGTTCTTCAATTGTTTTTTATACAATAATGGTGCTGTAAATATTTTTATTCGATTTTTCAAATTAATGATTAGTGTACTCATAACACTCCTAATAATTATTATTAATATTTTTTTTGGATAAAACTACGTACACTAGTTAATTTGTATAAACTATTAAATATTCGATTAAAATAATACGGTTTATCTTATTTATGTAGTTGGTAAACATCAACATCATTATTTATTTTTCAGTCTGTCATTAATTCAAACAGTTATTATTTTAAGTCTCAAGTCTAATGATTTGGTTAAGTTAAGATTTCATTTCAACTATATATTGCTTGATTAGTGGCGAAGAACTCTACTTATATGTAATTTACTGTAAAATTGTTTTCAAATCGGTTTGTGATTTCCGAAAGAAATAATACCCAGTTTGTATAATATGATATTATTCATATTATCCGTTCAAAACGATTCAAAAAACAA
This sequence comes from Sipha maydis, assembly GCA_034509805.1. Lineage (NCBI taxonomy): Eukaryota > Metazoa > Arthropoda > Insecta > Hemiptera > Aphididae > Sipha > Sipha maydis. The sequence goes on from JASXSY010000136.1 coordinate 51,996, forward strand.
AGTTAAAAGATTTCATTAATTTTCGTGGGACTGAATGATAGTCATATTATTTTTTATGTAATCATCCATTTGAAGAATGCAATGGTTATTATTTGTAATAATATTCTTATGCCAGACCAATGCGTGTAGTGGTAGTCTGTTGTACCGCAAGTTTTATATTATATATAGAACATGTTAACTTCAATCATTACTAAAATATTTTAATAATCTATGTATGGTTAGTGAACATAATTTGTGTAGTATATATATCATATTTTAAGCGTCCCGGTATAAATTCGAATTTATCCTTTTTATTTTTTTATACGCGTCTTTGTCTACTGTGCCGGTTTTTCAATTCACTATTTGAGTTCGAACCAGATATTAAAAAAGAAAAAAAAATGAACTCGTTTTGTAGACCATTTGCTTTTCTCTTGGATAATAATTATCAACGTCTTATACCTATGTACACAGAATGTATACGTATACATTTAATGATACCGTGGACCGTGTCCAAAGTCCTACCGAGATCGGTAAATCATCTCGGCAACGGCGTCGGCGTGGGCGAGCAACCTTGAATATTTTTGGTCGTAAAACGTGATGATCAGTAATCATCTACGGAAGAGATCGTTGACCAAAGATAATACAATTTGTCACGGGCGCCGCTAAGTAAAATACACATAACGCTCTTGTTTACATTGCCGGCCTGTGGCTTAGGATAAAAGAAATACCGGGTGGAAATTTTAATCGATTATCTTATGATGTGTATTTGTGCGCTCGCGTCATTTTAAGTTAATCGAATATTTTATAACCCTTACACAACTTGGTCGCCATGGGAAAAAATAATTATTGACGATTTTCTTATACTGACGGTCGGATAGATAAATAACTTATCATCGGTAGGACTCGGACAACGAATATATGTTGTTAAAAGTAGGATATACTTACAATGTACACAAATGTTATCAATATTTTATCGAGCGTTAGCAATGGGAAAAAAATGACGTCATCTGATAAATATCGAGCCCGACCAGAGGCGACTTCAGGAGTTTTATGATTGGCATTCTTTCGTGGGAGATGGAAATTACATTATGCACGGTGTATTGTGGGAGCTAATAGGTAACTCTAACAAAAAAGAAAGAAAGAAAAAAAACGTCACATTTTTACTACTAATAACAGCGCCAACAACAACACGATTTACATTTTGGGATGCGTAGTGTGTGCGAGTCAAATCGGTAATGACAAAAACTCATATGCATATAGCCACCATGGTAAATTTTATTAAAAATATTCTCTCACAAGACAGTAATAGTAATAATAATAATAAAAATAATAATTCGTATAGGCTTTTCTACGTTCTTCAAGCTGGGTGTGTTATTGTCCTCGAAATCAATCTGGTGTAATCCGAACAGTGGCGTCTTGTAACGTATAGGGTCGGCCTTAATTGCAGCCCGTGCCTTTTGTTGGCTCGTTAACGACTCGTATTCAAAACGACTACACGAAAACGCATAATGTCAAATTGTGTTCCAAAAATCGTAATAAATGTCTGTTTAGTTTTTCGGCTATGTTTTATACCTTTTTTTAATTGCTGGCAAATGTTATGAGTAATAATAAGATAAAAAGAAAATAGCAACGATTGGATATATGTATTATGTTATTATTATTATTATTACTATTATTTTTTTTAATTTTGCTGCGGGGCTTTTCATGAAGAGAAAGGGCACGGTCCGTGCGGTTCCCACGGAGAGCAGTCGGCCATAGTACCTGGTCAGGTGAACAGCAGCAGCTATACGCGCGCGCGCGCGCACAGCCTTCCGGGGGCTCTTCAGGAATGACTGTACGCACGGCGGTGTTGCCATTCGTATTGTTTCAAATGCAATCTCGAATAATTAAGATTGAAAAAAAATCAGTGACATTTTGCTGATACCTGTCTACTAGTTTTAGTACAATAATACGTAACTACTACTACACGGTCAAAGTGGTTTTTGGAAGTTCAAAAAATAGATTTAAATTTTTCGTTATAAAACTGGTTTTTTACTCAAATCGATTACATGAATATATAAAGATAAACAACTATACCAACGAGTCAACATAATATTAATAGTTGCTTTTCGTAATTAGGAAATAAAAAATAATGTATTCGGGTGATTGAACAAAATTATAAACTACCTAGGATTTAAAATTGTAGTTAAAAGTATAATTCGAAAGATTTTTTTTTTTTAATTGATCCCAGCATTTTGTAACGGATAATACACGCCAACTCACTGGGCCTTCGGATATCGGTTAGCATACGGTATGAAAATATAAAAGGGCAACTATAATATAGATTCCATGTGCTTGCGCGTACACAGAAATACACGCGAGGGTTTTGGAACAATTGAGTTCTCTGATCCGTACCATTGTTCCCCTCCCATAAACTCCCTAGGGCTAATTCAACGATAAAAAATAATAATAATAATCACCGCCCTCGTCTACCATAAACACCATTTGGCACTCAAACCCTATGGAAAAACCAGTTTTTTTACGCGTTTACTACGAGTGCAATCGTAAAAAAGTTATTAATTACAATTATAGTTTGTGCTTGGTAGTAGTTCGTATATTATAAGTATAGTATAAGCAATGTTACATTTCATATGTACATGTTACATATGTTACATTATTGGCTGCTCGCTAAAATAGTCGCGATTCCCGCGCAAGTAAACGGAGGCTAACTTTAAGGAAAAAAAACCAGTATCTTTCGTGTTGTTAGAGTACATCGTCTATTGCGGTGGTACTATTGAGCCCCATACATACGTAATAACTCATGTAATTATAGTTATACACTGGCGAATCCCCACGTTCACAACATGGCAACCGGACGGTTAGACGGAAGCAGGCTGTGTACTTTTCAAAAACTGACGAAAGAACATTAGATTTCTACATTTTGAAATATATTAACATTCATAATTAATGTTACTGTTTAATTAGATAATAATATGTGTGTGCGTGTGTGTAGGAGGCGTTGTTTTTTTGGACAATAAGAATGACTGGTTTTTTATTGTTATAATTATTTTTTTTCTTTTACTTTACTTTTTCATATATTCGGGACCCGTAATATTCTGATATTTTATGTTATGACGCAACAACAATCGTTGTTCGTATAATAATATGCAACCGAAGAGACTTCGTGCGAGTGCGTGCGTGCGTGTACGTGTAATATTAATTTATTGTCACATACAACACGTACGAGATTTTCGGCAGATAGGCGTTTGCCCCTACCCCCACCCACGAAAGGGTGCGCGGTCTAACGTAGCGTACGCCCTCGAATACAAACCATCTGGTCACGGTTAACCGAGTACATATACGTTTGAGAGTAATTAAGCCGGGTATTGTGTTGCAGCACATCATGAGGTGACATATTCCAAAACGCAAGTACATATTCTCAAATAAATATTCAAACTGTGTCGGTTGCATGTTATGCGTAGAGTATGTATTATTGAAATAAGAATGTTTCGGGCTGGCGTATAGGAGTGATACTGTATAAACGTTGGTAGAACAAAAACCATTACGAAGAGATTCCGGCGGCCCCCTATAATTTCGGAAGGTAGTCCATTTCGCCAGAAGAATTATGATTGTATATGTATTCGTTAGAGGTCCTGTCATCCTGGCACCGCCTACTCCTACTCTGGGTCCGGAGCACAACGTGCCACTTAAAAGAAGCTTGGTAGGAGGAGCCGATAACCAAGAAGAAGTAGATGAAAAAAAAATAGAAACCACTTAAGAGCGGTCTTAGCTCCGGGCGAAAATCGAGCCGACCCGGCAATTTGGTCGGCGCGGCGTGGCCATTACCCGCGCGGAGTGGTCCGTATGCGTCTTTTTATGCGGTTGCCCATACTCATCCCCGTTGTATTTGACTGGTTAAAATCATTGAGACGTGACGTTACGGATAACTTTTGTTTGCCTTCGTAATAGCTAAGGATATAACACTCGGACTACTAAAGGAAATGTCGGTGCCGAAATCTTTTAACTTTCCAAAACCCGTAAGTGCATATTGACCTGACAGACATTTGTCCGTCTCACCTTAACTACATGACACACAATGACTGTGTACAATTTTCAAGCGATGAAATACGATAAAAATGTATAATTTATTGTGGTACATTGAAACTAAGCGATCTCAAACAATAATTTTGTCCATCTTGCGCACGCGAACGTCAACTGTTGTAATTAATTTGTAACATTGTGTCCCAAAGTTATACATCGTTAATTTGTTGTTTAAAAACAACTATAAATTACAATGTCAGAAATGTATTCTATAAAAGTTGAAACAATATTCTCAATTCAATGTTATATATCCATTATACTTGAACTACAATTCTCTTCTCATGTTTGTTATATACTATTAAATATGATATTTATTATGTTTATATATTTTTTTTTATCAATTATTTAATATGTATGATTCGGCTTGATTCATAACATTAAGTCTCCATATGTGATACATCTAGATTTGTCGGTGAGCTTCTTCTCACGGTCGGCCCAACAGATGGCGAAATTCGTATCTATACGAAAACACTATTGCTATGAAGACATGTGACATTTTGGATCTACTCATTACACACACACACACACACACATGTATATATGATATTTATATACATAAGAGGAAAATACTCTTGTGTTAAGTGACTTCTAACGACACTCTCGGCCGGATGATAAGTGGGGTTTGTTGTTTTTTCACGTTTAAAAAATGTATGTTATAGTCGTAATAAATCCGTAGTGAGACACAACACAAGAGCGCTTATGACCTCTCACCAGATTACAAGGAAACAAGTACTCGTTGTTATTATTACTGTTTATTTTTTTTTATTTTTTGTTTTAAGTTATTACTCTTTATGCCTCAGTCTGGCCGACATGAACATAGTGGAAGGCCAACTTGCAACATACCGAATCTGCTGCCGAGCTGGTTTTGTAATATGCGTAGGAGATTATGCTCTTTTCTTTCAGGGGTTTTTATTAATTCGGAAGCATGTAGTAAATTAGCTCGAAACGAGCGTAAAAAAACTTCGTTAATATACAAGGTGTAGGTTTTCGTCGAGTTATGAAACATTGGCATTCTTTTGAATATTTGCAGTATTTTATTTTATTTTTTAATTTCGGCTGTGTTCGTCGGGTGTGGAACGCAAATTGCTCATCTGAATTCCGCGCACGGTCACTACTCGTAGTATCCTCAGTGACCCGGGTACCAATAGTTGCACGTACAACGATGTTTTGTATGCACAAGGTGCCTTTCTTTTCAATTATTTTTTTAATTCTTTTTGGGTATCACTGGACAAAGGATTTTTGCGTAATACATGTTATGAAATACTTACGATTATTTGTATTTATTTAATTTTGTGCTTATCCAATCATCACGTTCTAAGATTTCCGTAAGACCGCCATGATCAGCAACAATATTGATTTATGCAAAACATCGATCCTTTAATATTATGCTGTGTTAAGCAGAATGATTTCAATCAAGAAGAGGAGAGGATAATTTATACATTGACCTATTGTTTTAATTGAACGGATTTTATGATGGCTGAATTTCAAAAGGACATTAGATCGAGTTAAAAAAACGTTTACATTAGGTTCTAATAAAGTGTTTTTACGTATAATAATTTAGATATTGTTTGTGTTATTGATTCCTCATCGTTTAAATTAAAATTACTAAATATTTATCAACCAAGCAATAGTTAGGGTTAAGAGTTTAAATAAATCTCCCGTAGACAATACAATTTATATTTGACATTGTATTTAATGTCTTATAATTTATTTAGTTTATATTTTTTATATATTTCACGGTTTTATTTATGTTTAATAAATAAATATTTTATGTGTAACAACAATGAAAATATTACAGTAAATTATATTCGTTTATAAGTATTAGTCTAAAGAAAACTGTGTAATATAGAATTTGATTTAGAGAAAATCTCTTAAGACACGTTTTATATTGTTTTAATAGTGAGATCATAGAAGCCTAGATTGTGCAAACGTTTTTGGGGTACATCATTTGAGTAAATTGGATGAACAAAATAGAAGGGGTTTGATATTGGGTTATTTCTCTAGTCATTAATTTTTATCGTCGACTTTAACTATCACCGTCTTTTGTCCGAAAAGCGTACAGCCACGATTTTTACTGTTTTTATTATTATTATTATGATTGTGTGTGGCCGCTTTGGTAGTGGCGCTTAAAAGCATTGATATTAACGAAAATGTATTTTATATATATTTTTTTATATTCATCACCCCCAGGGGCCATCTAGAGGCATTAATCATTCGGTTGTCGTCATTACAAGTTTATTGAAATCGACTGTTGCACGCGCGCGCGCGCCTCTAACGTCTATAACACGGCAACAACCCGGCGGGAGACGAACCGGTTTTTATGGTATAAGTTGCGGATAGGATGTTTGAGAATAAAAATTATCTTGTTTTGTCACCACCGGTAAGTCACTCGGACGGGTTAATAAATCGTGCGGATTTTTGGGACGACAATCATAAATTCATAATGTTTATGAATGCGTAATTGTGTTCAAAGGTAAAGGACCAACATGGCCATCCACGAAATAACCGATGTTATCAACTATTATATCACATTATTTATACGATGTTCTCAGAACACCGGGACATCGTTTTGTGTGTGGGCAGCAATGAACATTGATGACCGTGTCTGATTTTGGCACAAAAAATTCTTCTCTAAACGACCACAATTATTATTAACATACGTCTGACTACTTCATGTAGATATATGAGTGTTGATTTTTCACCAACATTCATTACGAGATTTGTACATTCACACGGATCTTTTACCCTTTTTTACTTCTTATAAACGACTGCATGTGTTCAGCACATGTGATCATTTAAATGTTTTAGGATTACAATTTTTTTTTTTTTATTGCTTGGGAAGAGTTAAATAATAATAATAGTAGTAAAGTCGATGAGAAAACAATGACTCGTATTTCAAAAGTCCGTTCTATTATTATTACAATATCTAATCCGTCAGGGCGATAACTGCTGCTTTCACGTCCCAAGTAGACATCCATTGTGTACAAGCTACCATACACGTCCAAGAATTATGATGTACACTGTCCGTCTTCTAACCTCTGCGAAGCGTTGTTCTACTACACGACGCGTTTATACCAATTCGATAGGATATAATAATATATTATTCTATTTTACTGCCCGTATAACACTCGAACCGTGACCGTTTTTTCTACGTTGAGTATATAAGACTTGATCGTCCAACACATACTGTGTTTACATTGTGATCGTCTTGACATTGGAATTCTGTTGCGTCATCATTGCCATGTCCGATCGATCGCCACCGCCGCTTCAGTCGATGATCATTCATTCGGAGACTTTGTGCAGGGGATGTAGAAAAGTAACCGGTCTATCTTCACCCTTTTTCGACTAGCGAGCACATGTACGTTGTACAACCCTTGAGTAAAAACTCTCGACGGGAGGCTTTGGGGATCAGAGGGGTGAGCTGCAGAGACGGCAGCTGTTTAGAATTTTAACGGAAATTGAAGAAGACCATAGTGGTTCGCGAAATGGTCGATTTTCAATGTTCGGTCAACCACTTCGCGTATCTGTTCATATGTAATGACACTATTATGAGAAGTCGAGACCCATGATTCATATCGATCATCACGATTCGTTGATTTACCCAAGATATTATATATTATATATTCTTCTGTATCTGTCGTGTGCTATAGAAAAAAAAAAAGAGAAAGTATTACTATTGGGACTGCGGTTCTTCCTTCATTTCAAAACTGTATCTAAGTGTGCTATCATCGAGATTTCGCACGTATTTGATTTGGTTGTTGGCTTTAGGCTTATGAAATACTGCACAATACACATATTTCCTAGATTTATTTATGGTGTGGTGCACAATTGTGTGATAGTTATAGGATTTTAATGATTCATCTAAATGCAATAAGATACTCCTCCGTATATATAATTAAAAAATTCGTTAGAAGTAATATTATTTAAATAAAAAAAAAAAAAAATAATAATGAATTGATTTAAGAAATAAATATTACTTTAATTGTAATATATCAGTGCCAAAACTGTATTCTAATTAAACAAAAAAATGATTATTATCTTCATGCACGTGGAATAAGTTTTAATTGTTTTAAATATGTTATAAGTATGTGAGTATTGTATGTAATTACGCGCATGTAAGCTGTATTCGATCATTATATGTTCAAATACAGTTGTGCTATGAGAAAAAAAAGCTTATAATATAACATGGAAAATGTTTTAAAAATGTAGGCATTGCAAAAAGAAAAACTTGTTCCAAAAAAAATAAATCACGTGTCTACATAAACTTTAGTCAGTGTCGCCACTTGTTGATCGAGTAATATTACAGTTTTGTAATTATCGTGTTGCCGATGGTGTTAGGTGACAACGGGTTTTCATCTACTCGCGTTACCAACGACATATCTACCTGAATGTAAAACGAAGGTTGTCCTTTCGAATTCGATATCTTCTAGTCGAATAAATACGAACCTTACGTTTTTTTTTATCGTCTCCCGCCGGCATTATTCCTTTGTAACGTTTTTGTTTTTTCGTTCATGTCTTTTACCAACCACTCCAGTTCACAATATTTTGAATATCGTATATCAATGTGTGATTTTGCATAACATATACAAGGATAGGGCTTCATAATAATAATTATAATAGGTAATAATAATAATAATAATAATAATAATAATAATGATGATGATGATAATGAAAATTATAATTATACATTTTTGTAAATATACACATTTTGCTGCGGGATTATTATTCGTATTTCGTACGGTCTATTGTTTGCCACCGTGATGAAAAAAATGCATACCTATCGGTTACTCATAGTTTTCTGCACATTTTCAGATGTCGAGTCGAGCATTTGCCTTCGAGCCGACATGACTCCGGTCTTTGTCGGGGATCGTTTCGAAATAAGAAAAAAAACCCGATTTTTCTCTTCTTCCACAATATCCATTAACCACTGTTCGCAGACAATAATTATCATCTCGCATTCCATTTTTCTTTCTTCAAACCGGCAGTCTGATAAAAAAGAAATCAACTCACCGGGTAATTGTCCAGGAATTTCAATCTTCCAAACGATTATAAAACGATATTTTTCTGAACTGGATTTTGAAACATTGTGTATAAAGTGCTATCATTCAGTTGAAAATATTTGTATTTGAATTAAAGTGTTGTGCTTATTTTAAGAATACTTTAATATTATATAATTTTGAATATCTTAGACTTGAAGAATATCTTTCTGTTGATATGGTATCAGACTTGATTAATCTTCGAATCAGTTAACAGTTTCCAAACATGCTGATAAAAAAAAAAAAAAACGAGTGCTTGTTATTCTATTTATGTTTAACCAATTTATCTGATTAAAAATAATTAAAGATCATGTCGTGTAATATTGTTAGAGATTCGGGAATACATATTTGTATAACATTTTGTATTCAGCGAATTGTTAAAAGGGTATAGCAGCACTCAATGGGTACAGTGTCTACTTTATACAGTAAAAGGTTCGATGTTATTTAAAAACGAAGGAAAAAACAACGTCAATGGGTCACGGTGGGAGAAGATGACAGATGTTTGGGTACGAACGTGTTTCACTTCTTTATGTTGCACAGATCTCTCTGCAGGTTTTTTTTGATATCGATCGAATAACGAGGGTCTTCTATTGTAACAGCTCAAAATCCGCCACCGCCGCAGTCTACTCATAATAATTCCATTCCATTACGAATATTTTTATCATTATTATATACTACATACGCGACGGCGGTTGGGCGTCGGTGACGAAGTCCTACTACCATTCATGATTCCTACAGGGCGGCATTGTTGAACTATGTGTGCAGCGACCATGTATGCCATCGCAGAGAAAATAACGCTGTTTTTATGTACATGTATATATATAGAGTGTAATCTATTTCGTGAGCAAATTCGTATTGTTTCCAAATGAGGAAGACGTACGCATACATGATGTATACATGATAATATAATAAGTGCACACCGCATTTATTACTACTAATAATAATAATACTATGTATAATGTAGAAGATCGAAGAAAAAGTCGGTGATCGGCGGCATTATGGAGGCGGAATAGTAGTGGCGTGTGGGAGTGGGAGGGCAGGAGTAGGATACGATTACAAAAATGCAGGGTACGAAAATGATCGGTTAGCCGACGCTCGTAATAATAACACACGACCGTGGACGGAGAGAGGATGAGGTAGTTTCCTCTGGGCGCACGTTCGACCGGCGGCGGTCCTTTTTTCTCGGTATCTTTTTCTCTCTCCTACCCCATTCTTCCATCCTTCTCTCGCGATCTCTGTTATTATCGTTCCGCGCGGTAAACGCACCGCGGTGACGACGAGCACCTCACGACCGTTCCGTCGGAACGCGCTCTCCTCGCGCGAACCCGACGCCGTTGCCGCCGCTCCCGCAAAACTCCGGAAACGCGTATTCGTGAAGGCGCGCTCGCGACCGTATTACAGTATTGTCGGCGCTTATCGGTCGGCGAGCATCTGTCACGCGAGAGCATTTGTCACGACACCGCGCGACCGCGGTCCGTAACAGCCGAGCCCGTCGCCGCCGGTTAATTAATTAATTGCCCATGTAAATGCAATTACACACGCGGTGGCTGATTGTTTGCCTAATGAGCCAGCACGGCGACGATGTCTAGATAATGCGTTTCCGCCACCGCCTCCGGAGCATAATACTGTATCGGTGCGATACCGAAACCCGTAGTCGAACTACGTAGGTAGGTGGGGTACACTCCTATGAAGCAGTAGTGGTGAATTCAGGTACGGCGGACCGGAGTTATTATTCGAAATATAATTAATCGAAGTGGTTCTAAGATTAGCCCCGTTTATGATGTATACTGTTGAAACAAAAATCTCGATTTTACACCGAAAAAAATGAAGTACTCTGCATGCGAAGAAGACCTGACCGCGGCCCACCGGGAAATTTCCCGATTTCCCGTGCATGCCAATCCGCCCCTGGTCACCGGTGGTGCGTACAACAGCACAACGTTATTGTTGCACGTATAAAAATAAACAATAAACCTATATCACATGATGTGCCTATGGGTAATTCGTTGGTACGTGCACTGTAAAGAGGTAGTGTGCGCGGTGACGGCAGTGCCCGGTGGACATATTTGTGTATAAATAAATTGTGCGTGTGTATAAACGTATATAAAAGACGTCAACGAACCGGAGGCGTGTTGTATCCATAGCAGAAGAATGCTAATAATAATAATAATAATAATAGTGGAAGCGGTACAATACCGGGAGCCCGAAGGTCTCTCTCGGACCGTCGTCGCCGCCACCGCTGCCGTCCGGGTACTTTGACCTAGCGCGCCGGCACATAATACGTAATATAGTGTACGCGGCGCGCGCGGTTTCTTATATTTCTATTTCACGACTGGCTCGCGCTAGCTCTACCGCGGGGCCACGCCCATCATCCGTAATTTTTTCGCTAACCGTCCGTACCTATGTCGCCGCCCCTCCAACACTATTAATTGGTGGTCCCGGTTTTTTTTTCCTTTTTTTCGGAAAGATCGACTGTTTAACGTTTCGGGTACGAGTGTATATTTATGTGCACATGTTTGTTTTTGAATGCATACCCGGATAACGTCTTTGATCGTCCCGTAAAACGTGTTTTGTAATTAAAAAGTAAAAAATAAAAATCTTTATTCACGTATATTATTTACGTCATCGTTAGACGGTCGCAAGCATCATGTGCGCCATATGTACGCACGGTCGAAAAGTTACCAAACTGTTTTGTATTATCTCATTTCGGCCGGTCGTGCGTCCTTATTACTTATACGTACATGGACTGCAATGCGACAGTTGTTCTTTGTTTTGACGCGCGTCACAGCTCGTGTAACGGCTGTGCACCTCGCCCCGAGTCCCATATAATTTGGCCATATGCGCTTCGCTTGCCGACGGTTGACCGCGAGAGCGACGGCTCTGCATGGTTTGTCCGTTACAGGACGTTTCGGAAATACCTTGCTGTTCAACGGAACTCCGTTGCAGTATCGTTTCGATGTTTTCCTATTCGAGTTCGGTGGCTCGCGCGCGCCGGTGTTGTTTCTAAACGCGTACGGTCGATTATAAAAAAAAAAAAAAAATGAATAAAAAACATAATATGGTTACGGTACAGTCGTACAACGTATAGTACGATATTGTGTGTATGACGGATCGCATGTTTATTGAAATTCACGACGTGCAATATTCACGTATAGAATTTTTATTTATTTGACACACGAAGGATTAATATGTAGGTAGGTGGATATCTCTATGCATTGCTGGTAGGTACGACGCACTCATTCGTGCGTGATGAATATGGTAACATTTTATTATGATGAAAACGAGCGTCTCTAAGCGTATTATGCGAAACATGCGCGAGACCCGGTTGTCGGGCCGCGTGTATACCGGTCGTATATGCCGCCCCGATTGCGGCATTTCTCGAATGCGCGTACGTACAACAAAGACTGTTGAGTGGGTAACGCGACCATTGTAAATATTTTATATTTAAACACCCTGGCTTCAACTCGACACGGAATGGCAATCAGACTCCAGTGCATATCACGGTTAGAGGGATCGAAGAGATTCCGGTTCTCGTACAGCCGTTATTACGCTCGTATACGTCTACGGGGCCATCCCGGGTGCGTACCTATACATAAATGTTTTGCATAATACACTTAGCTCTACGGGATTCACAGTGTTTCTGCAGCCCCGCGTGGGGGTGATTTAATGCCTTAGTACATTACTCACACTATCTGTATGTAAGCGCGCGCGCACGCGTGTGCTCTTGTAACAAATTGGCGGTGTACGTTGCCCCGTTCGTCGCCGTCGTGTACATCGCGTCTGAACATTTATCGCGTACGGCACCTATGGGTATGCGCACATAATTTCGTATTCAGAGGGCGTCCGGTTGTCGTCGAGACGGAGCAGAACCACCAGTGCGATGTCTGTCCGTGTCCGTATTTATGTTGGTGTGCGATCAAGTATCTTATACATACATACATGCATACATTAATTTGTGTATGTATATTACATGGTACGTATTTGTGTATGCGTGTACGTTTATACCAAGACGTGTCGGAATTGATTATCGAAGAACGCAAACTCTTGTCGGCATATGCACTTCGTTCGGCCCCGGCGCATGTCCGCGCAGCCGCAGTGTTTATTCGTTATGGCAGTCATGGCCGGCCACGATCTGCGAACTAATTATTGCCGTACGGGATACATCGATAATCTCATATAGCCTACGTACCTACGTACGCATATAATATTTACCAGCTCTTCTGTTCTTCTCTTCCACACGTGCGTCTGTATCTAATCTCATGTTGATTAAATCGGGGCTAGCGGCATCTATACGTACCACCACGCATAATATATAAATATATTATCATATTATTGTCATTATTGTTATCGGAATGTTTCTCTCGTCTTAAACGGCGCTCTGTGCATTAACGTACACGCCTTAACCCGTGCTCCGCACCTCTCGTCGCTCGTCCGCTGTGTGTCATTGCTGCGGTGTAATAAACCAGGTGGTGCACGGGCGAGGTGCTATGAAAAAATGAAAAAAAAAACTGTATACAGATAGATTGTGTTTTGAATATCGTGCCGGACTGCCGACGATGATGAGTATGCGCGTTTAAGTCTCCGTCCGTCGTCGAAACGAGTTCAAAACCGACCCACAATAATTTTCCTCTGCCACGGGACAACACACGAGGTGGAGCGCGCGCGCGTGGTAATAGGAGAGGAGAAGGAAAAGAAATGTATATATATATATATATATAAAAAGATATATATATCGTTCGTTGTTGTTAAAATATTAGACTCGGGATCATTAGGCTGTTTCATTCCATCACGCGGCTGCCGCCGTCTCTTCCATATTTTCCTTCACGGTCGGCAAAACAATCCATTAACGCGCTAGTCACCACTATACGGTAATCCGACCAGGGGCCCCGATTTGACGACAAAACGAGAATGAGAATTCAGAGAAAAAATTATCTACGACCGCCGAAGGCTAATGAAACGAAATTCCGTATGTTTTATGTGGATTTTTTGTGTAAGAACAATTATTATATTTACCGTGGCGCAGTTTGGTACGTATTTACAGCGGAAACGGCAGCAGTGGCGATCCAGAAATATGTGGTCGTTTTTCTCGAGCACTTTTAATATATTTCTTAATACGTACGCCGTATCGTCGTTATACAGTTTAATATTATAATGATTTAATTGCCGTTGAAACGAATATCAAACATTATGTTATGCGCTTTAATTCTATACTTTTTTATTTTACTCTGCAATAAATACCTCTGTAAGGTTTTATTTCCCTGTTCACTCCATCGTCATCGCCTGTCGTAGGATTCGCGTGTGTATTACACGTACTGACCGTAATATACTTAATAGTTTCGAAATCAGACACTGACCCGGAACGACGACCAATAATGCATTTTGTTCGTTTAATCTTTGGCTAAACGCGCACGCTTGTATGCAAAGAACGTGAAATATTAAAAACGTCGGTAGGTCGTTGGATATGCCGACAGGGTTGTGTGTGTAAGAGAGATAACATATGTATGCTAGATGAACGAATGTGTATGTGCTCGCGTAGTTGCACAAACCCTCACGAACCCATAACGATGCGTCGCGATTATAATAATAATAATAATATAAATAATAATATGATGGAAAGAGATAGATAGATAGAGAGAGAGAGAAAGAGAGAGAGAAATAAGGAGAATGCGCGAGTCGCCCGCAGGTGATCCACCGCGTGTCTGTATGTAGGTACACGCGGTTGTAAGGTTCTCGGCGGTGGTGGCGGCCGTGGAACCGGTCGACCGAATCCGAATATTATAGTCGGAGATACGATCTGGTTTTTTGTTCTAAACAATATTTCCAGTGGTCTCTTCGCCGCCTCGCCCCGCACCGCGCGCCACGTATATAATATTTTATTTATCTCGGCATCTCGTGACCGCTCCTTGTCCACAACGCTCGCGCGCGCATACGCGCATATACACACACATTATACACGTAAGAACGTGCTTCAGGCGGCCGATATATACATATATATATGTACACGCACACACGTGTGTAGTTCGTATGCGCGCGCGAGAGGATATTCTATCCTATCTCCATACACACACTCGCACTTAATATACCATTATATATTGTTCTTATAATATACCTCCCTCCCTATCTCTCTCTCTCTCACTGTCTGTACCTGTCTTCTTTCGTTTACGCGTGTTATATCTCTTACCACGTAAAATAAAATTATAACAACTAACATATTTTTCCTACGATTGTTTTCTCTTAGCTGTACCGGATTATTTGTCGGACCTTACTGCCAATGGAAGAACCCGTGCCATACCGGACCCGTGCCCAGGTGCCAGAACGGAGGCACTTGCGCCGTCACCGAACAGTCGCCGCATTCTCAGCCAGGATTCTCGTGCCATTGTCCGCTGGGATTCACCGCGTCCCTGTGCGAGATCCCCATATCGAACGCGTGCGACGCGAAACCGTGCCAGAACGGCGGCACGTGTTGGCTGCACAATATCAAGGAGCATCGCTGTAACTGCGCCCCCGGATTCACAGGTACTTATCTTGCGGCAAAAGAAAAACCGTACTGGTAGAGGTACTGCGGTGCGCGACGGTGTAACGCGTGCGTCACGGGGATTCGACGGGTCATACGACTTCGTCGATCCCCCGTCGTCGCGCAGATAGCTCGCGTATAAATTGTGTCGTCGGGCACACGAAAATCGTCGAACCGGTCGGATGGTCGTCAACGACCTGTAGTATGTACGTAGGTACTTGTGTAGAAAAATACATAAAGACAAGAATCGGTAAACGGCCGTCGAGACGAATAGCGTTCCGTGGATGGTAGGCACGTTAAACGCGGCTTTTTCTCCGATAACACTCGCACCGTGTGGCGGTAGAATGTCGTGGCAGTTTACGCGTTTTATTGCGTAGCGGTGGCGACGAGGTAACAAATTGTACGTGTACGTACAACGTTGTTATGCCTCCGACCGACGTCACCGTGGTATACTGTTCGGTCGTTCATCTAGGTTTTTTTTTTTACCTCGCACAACTCGCTTATTTTATGTGCTTATTAATCGTGATCTTGGAAGTTCCGGACGTAATCGATTATACCGTACGGTCGTGTATGCTGTGCACGTTGTGTATACTGCGCGTAGTGTAATATGATTGTAAATGCCGAAAAAAAACATTTTCCGTCTGCCGAACGCGCGTTATACTCCGAGATTAGCAGGGTCATCGTCTATGCGATTTGCGCATGCATACAGACGTACTTCACCGTTTGGTGTACAGAAACATTGCTCACGCCCAATGAAAAATATGCTAATTTTACCAATCACATGAGCCCATGCGCACATCCTCTTTGCTTCGTTGAAATGCGTTTACAGTTTTATGAATAATAATAATGAATTCTGCAGACTTTCTCTCTGATGTAAATGTACATATATGCACATTATACATACACATATTTCTCGATATGTCCAAAGAGTGCGTAGCGCGTTATGAAAACCGATCTCTCGCTGTTAATCTGGCACATAACCGGATACATAAGTATATCGCGCATCGGCTGTAGGCTTACTGGCTCTCAATTATGTAATGTTTTCGAGGACATATAAATATATTGTCAACGAACGATTCTCCTAGTTGTTTGCATATAAAAATGAAACACTGCTCTATATTACTATATTAATGTCTTTTTCGACGCATTTTCAACTCAAACGTCTCGGCTGGTCGTGATCATTTATTTTCCGTAACGACGGATGGTACGATTACACGACGTGAGTCCGTACCGTTCAATATAACGTCGTACCTAACAATTATTATTGCACAATACTGGGATGTACTGATTATAGTTTCACCTAGTTTGTTATGTTTAAATTTGAATAACTGATTATTTTATACATCGACTTATATATCATGTTTGTATTGTGTATAGGACCTAATTGCGAATTGGAAGACCATTGCGCTTCGGGACCGTGCAAGAACGGAGCCGAATGCACTTCCAAAGACGATTCGTACGAGTGCACTTGTGCTCCTGGTTTCACGGGCCCCACGTGTTCCGAAGACATCGAGGAATGTTCGACCACAGAGCCCTGCGTACACGGGCAATGCATCAACACACACGGATCATATGCGTAAGTTATGTTATTATGTATTATTATTCTCAAAAACTTATTATCATTTATCTTCGGGGTCTCGCGCTGTGATTCGCACGTGCACTCGCGTGTGTCGCTAAAAACGGATTATTGTTGGATTTAAAACAGAACCATTCTAACATACTGCATTACTGAGCGTGTATTGCGTATGTCATAAATATTGTCGCTGTACTTATTATTAAATCGATGACTGTACAAGATAAGATGATAACCTCCAACGTTTAGTATATACATTTCGGTGGATAACGTTAATTAGAGTTGAAAACCTCTTGCGAATAGAAAAACCGGATTGTGAGCATTCCAAATATATGTGTCTTCGAGTTAGAGTATTCAAATCAAAACTCGGGGTAAAACATGTAGACAAAAAAATTCTCGTGCATATATCTATGTATAAATGAATGTAAACTGTGTGTATGAGTATGAGCGCACGTTCGTATAAAAAAAATTCGATGCACGCAAACCGATGGACCATAATTTTTAAATCGTCCACGGACGTGTAATTATTTCTTTTCCGTAGGCGTTCTTGACGATATAACTGCATAATGATCCATTCGAGCGAGTTTTTATTTTATTTTCCCCTACTGAGAAAATTGTATACAAAAATATATATTATAAATATACATTCGTACATTTATACATAAAGAAAAACATCATATTTTATCACGTTTAAAGTAGCATACGCAACTGCGTCACTGACGTGCGTACGCGAATCGCCCGCAGGATATCTGTATGTTTAATATGCTCCAGCCAATAATATTATAATATAAAATAAAATAAAAACGATAGAGCACGCGATCTTGTCTAGACTACGGTCATCTAATCTTTTACACGCACACGCGTTCCGGTCCATCGAGTTCACCTATGCTTGCACGCATACGAATAATATTATATATTTACGTGTATGTTCATTCCTTGCCAAATAAATACGCATTGTTGTTGGCATGAATGTTTTTTCGCATATGTGTGCTTTTCTTAGGCTTTGTTGCCGAATCGGGTCAGAGTTGAACGTCTGTACCGTTTTGAAAAATTTAGTCAAATACCAAAAAAACACAGTGGCCGTGGGACAATAAGTCGATTATTGTATATGTGTGTGTTTTTATTTTGTTTTTCGTACGAAAAGATAAGAAATGGTCGCCCACGCTAGTTTTTATAATATATTACGGCACAACTGTAGTTTGTGTGTTAAAGCGATAATTTTTTTTATACTATTCTGTATTTTGGTTCGCACCATTTTTTAGCTAGAAGCTTAGAAACAACCATTCAGGACGACTATACACAATTGGCCCATTGTTTCAAGTCCATGTTGTTTTATTATATAATATGCAAAAAAATCGTTATTAACAATGAAATCGGTCTCTGAGTAGTAAAAAATATAATATAAATACTGAATTCTGCGATAGCGGTAAAAAAAATGAACGTAATACTATTATGTATTCTTTTATTAATTGCTTGTAATTTTGGTTGAGAAAACCTACACGCTGTTAAGAATTCTTCGTTTTTATAGTCTATTGTTATAGTAATTATAATACAATTAATTATAATGTAAATTATACGTTACAATCTAATTTTTAACCTAACCAAAGTCCTAAGCTAAGTATTAGAAATAAATAACTTTATACTTCTTATTAATTAATTTATATATTATTTTAATTATCATATTGACCTATTATGATTTCTGATTGCGAAATATTTGTTTCCAATTTAAAAAAATAAAATGTTATTAATTCGTAAATTTTTGTCCGTTTAGAAATACCAACTCTAAGTTAACTCATTTGGTGTTGTTACACACGCACTACACATGTATTATTGTATCTATATAATTCTAACACTTGATTTCAAGTTGCAAATGATAGGATCATGTTATAAAGTGATAAATCGGAGTACCTATAGTACCTAGCGTATCTGTGAAATCTATATGTGAAATGAATTATTATTGTACACTATAATATATAATAATATAATACACGATATAATATAATATATGTGGTGTAATGTATGTATTAAACACACAACTTCACAACTTTAACTCGTATTTCTGGTTCTAGGTGTATTTGCGAACCAGGTTACACGGGCAAAAACTGCGGGATGGTGTATGTCCCGTGTCATCCGTCGCCATGTATGAACAACGGCAGGTGTATGCAGATCGACAATCTCAATTACGAATGCAAGTGCAAGTCAGGTACGGTCATACATTTTCATATATATATATATGTAGTAAGCTTTATGTGATAAATATATATATATATATATATGACGCGACCGGTATCAGAATTTATTAATAATAATAATATATTATTTTTGTTGGGACCATATAAATATGACTGGAAATTATTTTGGTGTGTTCACAAATGTTATTTACTATGTTATGTGCCGGTCGACCGCGGGGGTTCTCCTATTACTCTCTTGTATGGAGATCGTCTACACGTGCACACACGTACGATATATACGACGCTCAATGACCCCTGGCTAGTAGGTATCCCCGGGAGTACGACGAGACAAACGCGTCTTGGGTACACGAAGCAATATTGTGTGTGTGTTGTGCTACGCGGTGTCTCACGTCCAGTATACAAGGGGACAATGTAAATAATGTATACAGACATCACATCGCGCGCAGTACACGAGAACATCATATTATTAATAATAAAAATACGATACGGCTACACGCACTTGGGGGAAGATGGGAGGTGATGACAATAACGAAGAAGAGAAAAAAACAATGTCGAATGAACATAACGTGACGGCTCCGCGTCCGTTGATTTATCGACACTTATCGAAATGTCGTCGGTAGTACCTTTGAAGTTTCCCATGAACGCTCGATAAAAAAAAAAGCTTGATATTATATTATTATTTGTTATCCGAATAGTTTCCGGTACAACCGTTGTGAATAATTTTTTAATCGCCAATAATATTGATATTCGTCGGAAGTTGTATGCGGTTAAGCGTTATCTGTGCGACGAACGGTTTCGTGGGAAAGACTGGTGGTTATCTGACGACATTTCATGGGAATTAATATGTATTCGACATTTTTGGTAGGTCATTAGAATATATACATATAACATGATTATTAAAATATCAATTACTTTCTAATACCAAGAGCGTGGTCGTAGTAATAAGTGGCGTGTGTACGAGATAAATATTTAAAATAGACCGCAATGTTTGAATATTTGCTCGGTAGCTGATGACCGGTTTTTGATATCTGTGCATATCTGATAATAGCCACTGCAGCAGGTTACCGGTGATGACGGCGGCGGCTGGAAGGGAATCGTTGGCCCTCGAAGTGTATTATTACCGATGACGACGGAGCTCGATTGACGCGATGTCGTCGCGTCGTTAATAAATCAGTACTACGAGCGTGATGAAAAATCGCCCACGTGGGCGTTTTTCAAACCGAAAATTTCCCAGAGAGAAGATCTAAACTAAAGCATAGCATTGTAATGCACAATACGCGTTGTCGCCGTCATTCATTATACGAATAAGAGAAAAAAAAATTAAATTAAATTTGTTTCCTCGCGCACAAAGAAAGCCCCCGTCGGGGTGTTACCCGTAAGACCATGCGTCTGTCCTGCTCCGTGTCTGTCTCTGGACGTCCGTCACGGCCAGTCGGTCCGTGTTTTGACTGTATACAATACTACGGCACAAGATTAATGGTATTCGAGCGTAAAAATAGTGCGTTCGCCCGGCTCCACGCGCAAAGTCGTCGGCGGTGGCGGCGGTATTTGTTCAACTGGTGCACACGATGTCGATCGGATTTTAATACATATTACTATTACTATTGTATTAAACGTAGGTTATAATTCGAGTGTGTGTGTATTTTTTCTAACTATACGATCGATCACATATGATTCCGTTCGTACGTGTTAGACGATCGGTTGCCGTCATCACGTCGATCCGGAGCGCTGACGGTCGGTCGGTCGTACCTTTCAGCAACGCGTACCTATTATGTGCTCACAGCATCTCACGAAATGTTTGCATATCATCTCATATCTGTCGACGGCGTTATTAAGCCGTTCGTTCGTACCGTCCCGCCGCCACCGCCCCTTTTGTCCGCCGTGTCAGCCTCTAACGGATCGCTTTGGTCGCCATACACGTTGCACGTACACACGCATAAACGTACACGCATCTTCTATCTCTTTCTCGCATGCATGCGTAACATTATAATATCCGATTCGACTCGTCGCAGATCCATCGAGTTTTTATTGCAACAATCGTGACCATAGAATAATATATAATATATCTGCAATGAATCGCCCGTATAATATAATATATAAACGCATTTATATTTATTTTATTTTTTAAACACTCTTCGCCCGACACCCGTCTAACGGATCATAGACGTCTCTTCGCCGCCGCTGCCGCCACCGTCACCGTATGAATCGCGATTTATTTTCATTTTTTTCCACCGCATGTACGCTGCCGCACTTGTCACTGTATCCATACACTACTATGGTGATCGTGTCGTACATAATCTACTGTGAACATAAAACATTTAAAATAACGTATCCCGCTTAGATACAGTGTGTCGGCGATGACGGACGCACGTAAGCACTATTATGAGATTTGCGCGTGTGAAAAAAAAACCATCGAAACAAACGTTCTCTGGACGAATTTGCACAAATCACGTTGTCGTCGACGCGGATGAATCGATTAAAATACCGAGTTTACGGTATCGTTCGTCCTGGGCCGCAGCGTGTCGACTTCACCATTCCATTTATACTATTATATAGTTATTATTATTATTATTATTATTAATGCAATGTATACCGGGACGCATGCAATGGCACCGGTTTCGCGAGCGCGCGCGCGCCCACCTACGCGCCTACAAGCTGACACCGACCGATGTTCGCGTGTCGACGCTCCGAGATGTCGATCGGTCCGATGATAATTATGTTATGAATAACATTATACCGCGCCTCTTGTTATTTAGCCATCCATTACGCGTTGTACATACGTAAATACGTGATATCTCTGTATCGCTGATTAATGTGTGGATGGCCGGCCGACAAGTCATGCGGATCCGCAGGACACAAACGTACCTCGCTGCGCCCTGTACAACTGCACCCCCGGGGAGTTTTTCGCGTTTTTGCAATGAATTCAATACGTGCGGGGGCGTGTCTTAAGATTATCACGTGCTCCCAACTGACTCCTTGCGCCACGAGTAAATCGCGTTTTCATCAATTCTGTAGTGTGAACCTTATTGGAATGTGTTCATCTTACGAACGCAAACGACGAGTAGGTAGGCACAGGGGTCGCTGGGTGGTGTTTGGACCTTTAGTCGAAAGGGTCGCGGTCGACCTGGCGTTGTAGTCGTATGGCGGAAGAGATGAACGAATGCAAACGTATATTGGCGTTTTTAATAAAATGTTTCCACCGTTTTTCCGCCCACAGGTTTCCGCGGCAAAAACTGCGAGGAGAACATTGACGACTGCATACCGCACGCCTGTCTCAACGGCGGAACGTGCGTGGACGGCGTGAACAGTTACACGTGTTCTTGTCCGCCCCAGTGGACGGGCGAGTCGTGCGAGATGGACGTGGACGAGTGTGCCATGCGGCCGAGCGTTTGTCATAATGGCGCGACGTGCACCAACTCGCTGGGCTCGTACAACTGCATCTGCGTGAACGGCTGGACCGGGCAGGATTGTTCGGTGAACATCGATGATTGCGCCGGGGCCGCTTGTTTCAACGGGGCCACGTGCATCGATCGGGTGGGCAGCTTCCATTGCCAGTGCACGCACGGCAAGACCGGTGAGTTTTTTTTTCTTTTCGTTCGACTTTTTGATGTTGCTTTTAGTACACTCACGACGGGGGTGAAAAAGCAATTTTTCCGTGTCCTATGTCCGTGTACGAACGGCTTGGGTAAAATTGCTTGTGTATTTTTATTTTTATTTTATCTATCGACCGTTCGTCTAATCGAGATATACTCGTGTTTTTCGCAGGTTTGCTGTGCCATCTGGACGACGCGTGCACGTCTAATCCGTGTCACGCCGACGCTATATGCGACACAAGTCCGATCAACGGGTCGTACACTTGCTCGTGTGCGTCTGGCTACAAAGGAGTCGATTGTTCCGAAGACATCAACGAATGTGAACAAGGTATGATGGAAAAAAAAACTGCGTATAATATAATGTAATATACGTATAATATGAATCCTCCGCCGAAATCACAACAGGTTCCCACACTATCGCGTTTCCACTACATAAAACCACACGCCTCAAACTGTGATGAGGGCGGGTGGCGGTGAACACTACTACCTCTTCTTCTTCGTCTACTGCTTCTCGTTCCATTCTTGTAATCCACACCATCGTCGCAGGGCTCTTTTGCTCTTCGCTTCCTTTCTCTCTCTCTCTTTCTCTTTTTCTCCCTCTCCTTATATTTCTTAATCTCTCTTCATTATCCGGGCCACCGAACAATGGCCTACCGGCTTCCTGTTCCCATGGCATGCGTGTTATTTGATTGTGGGGGATAAGAGGAAAGATTATCTCGGATAAGAAACCGGTAATTAAAATGGTTACGTACGGCTATCGCGTAATGCCGGCGGTTTCCAGCTTTACGGTTGACACTGTTGACACCGCGTTGCGTACACGTATCTTAAAGTGCTGTACATATATATAAATACATGTTCCTCGGACACGTGTATATAATGCGCGTCGGCGTGTATATAAATGCTGAACACGGTTTTCGCCGGTTAGACTGATAATATTGGTGACCGTGCGGACATCGTCGCGATCTTTATCTCTGTGTACAGTCTGTGCACTTGCTCGTGTACACGATCGGCGTTTTCTTCGACATCTCAGGGCCACTGCGATGTCCGGAAACAGGAAGAGCAAGTTGGCTTATGCGTGAGGGTGGGGGATATTGATGTTTGACCGTACGGTCATTAGCCGTGCTGCTAGTCGATAACTAAGATAATGCATATTAGAAAGAACTAGTGGCAGAGAGAGAGAGAGAGAGAGATTTAGAGTGAGAAAGTGGGATGGGATGGGATACAATGCATTCCGCCGTGGATGGATTACATTTCGTGAAACGCTGTAATTAAGACGTAGTCATCTTTTTAAATTGTCAAGTTAACAAACAGCGGCGCACGCCTCTGTTAACGAGTCAATTAAAAAACGTAATAGATTTTCGACCGCCGCCTGTGGGTTGGCGAGCGATTTTTCATCGTCGTCGTGTATTACATAACTCCTATATATTCCACGACTATACAGCAATGGCGACGGATAGCTTTCACACGTTATCATTGTGCATTACACACTTCTGCAACTCGTCGTTATTGAAATCTTTTTTTTTTCTTTTACAGGATCGCCGTGCGAACACGATGGAGTTTGCGTCAACACGCCCGGATCGTTTGCTTGCAATTGCCCGCAGGGTTTCACGGGGCCACGATGTGAAACCAACGTAAACGAATGCGACTCGCATCCGTGCAAGAACGAGGGATCCTGTTTAGACGATCCTGGGACATTCCGATGCGTGTGCATGCCAGGTATATATATAAATATTTATATAAATTAAGTTTACTTATTGCGATATATTTCAGCATTACGTGTTTTTTGCTTTTCATCTTTTACCCTTCCATTTTCCCTTAATTAAACAGTTCTGCGGATTACTCTGCACTATAGTTTTATAACAAAAAGTTGTTTTACTGTGATAGTTTTACTGACAATCTGGTTAAAAATTAGTCGACGTTGATTTATTATGTAACAGATAGACGATAGTGGTTAATAATAGCATATACCTTGTATTGTTAAAATAATTTGCTTACGGTGCACGAAACCGACCTCCGTGGTGGATAAATAACACCGTGATGGTTACACGAGCTTATAGATTTTTTTTAACATGTGATGAGGTGACAATTTTTATTTTCGAACTATCTTGGTGATAATCTAAGCACGTACGATTTCGCGGAATTATTATTTTTTTTCTTTCAATAATGTGTTAACCGTTTCTCGTTTCTTATTTACATAATTTAATGGTTTAAAAATGAAATATTTTATCCACCTATATTTTTCACAATAGCACCGAAATCGATTGTTATGGATTTAACAGCAATACCGCATGGGAACATTTGATGCGATGGTGATAAATATGATGAACCGATATTTTAAAAGTATTTTTGCTAATTTTGAACAGTGATGAGTCATCAATGATGACTTACGGTCGTTTGAAAATATCTCGACCATATTACATACTTACCTTATCTTTAAAATATTTAGTGATTCCAAAGCACTGTACATATAGTATATAGAGGTCATTGTATGTGTATTTGCGTGTTGGAATTATAGTAAGACGTTCGGTGTTCACTGAAAAAAATAATTAGACGTTGTTCGTGTACCATAATACGTGTAGCAATAAACAATTTTTAATACGCTGCGCGGGAAATCCGTCGCGTTATTACCCTATACTCCGTGCGCAATAATTATATTCCACTTGACTAAATTGTCCAAGTTCCCATGTCTGTCGACACCATCTATGTATGCGTGTATGTATATATTTGTATACATAGAGGTAAAATGGACCACGTGGAGTTTTTGTGGATGTGCATATAATATGCGAAAACGATATTTCGGCTGACGGATTATACAAACGCACAAGGATTTATCCGGTCGATCAATGATCCTCAGTCGTCCGCGGTTATCGCCATCGATCAGACTTTTAAGTTTTTAGTTCCAACGGCAGAAACGGTGTCTTCACGACGGTACAGTCATGTATACCCAAGAGTGAAGCGGCTGAGCCGAGTCGTTCGCGTGGCTTCAGATAATATAATATACGTAATTCTCCGTTTCGGTCGAGTAGCTCTGTACACGTCCGTCACACGGGTCGTGTTCATATCCCCGTGCTGGCTCGCGCGTTTGTCGGCGACGGCTGCGGCAAACAGTACAACCGGTACGTATACAAAAGCTTCGTTGTCGGCACTCTCTCTCTCTCTCTTTTTTTATCTTTTACATCTCGCGTGATCTCGTGTATGTATAGGTACATGCTTGGCAGATCCGACTGACCCGATAAACACATCCGAACGGTCGTTCGCCCCACTGTGGCCATTTCATATTTTTTAAAGCGCACTCCTCCTCTCAACCGACTGAAGAAATATAGGTACATCGATTATATCGCGTGGTCGTATTTTTTTCGTATGTATTCGCTCTTTTTTTTCTACCGTCCAACGTGCGCAATATATAAATAGCTTGGCGGTGATGATGCGATTTTGCGCTGTCCACCAGGTACGCGTATTTACCAAACATATTTAGTGGTGTTCGTGACAATCGATACTACTATTATTAATTCGAAAAACGGGCGTATTAAATAAATAAGCCGCACACCGGCCGTTGTCATTGGGTGTGTATTCGTTTAAGATTTACGGTCCATTGTACATTGTGTGTAAGCGCGTTTTGAATCGAACTGGCGGCGCGGCACGCTGATAAGAGGTCGGCTCCTCGAAGCAGACGAGTCTCGTACAAACGGCTCTCTATACCCAGTCGTCGTCGTCTTGCGAAGATTGCAATCGCTAATGGGTAGTAAAGTTCAGCTCCTTTATTGGCGTAATACTGGGTGCGCCTCATTAACCGGATAATATCGTCCTAGACTCTACCATCGTTCCCCGGAAGGACTCCGTATGGAAGAGCAGCTTTGTCTTTACTGCTGTGCACCGGTCGACCGTGCTGCGGATGCACAAGTAGACGACAACGAAAGCGCCTAGCGAAATCGGACAACGAAAATAAAAAATAAAACATATATAAAAAAAAAAAAAAAACCACACGCTCGCCGCCCGGAATGTACCGCATACAAATATTTATCTCTACACCGCGAGAGTACATGCATACACACACAATGCACCATTGTTCCGGGAAAACCATCACTGTTCGTTACTTATTTATATTGCTACGTAGTTATTTTATTATTATTATTATTACTATCGTTTTTTTATTTTTTTTTTATACCTTCTCTACTCTCCGTCTCTCTGTATGCTCAGCATATATACCCCGTGTTTCGCGTTGACCCTAATCTATTATCGCTTTGTTGTTGTCGTATACAAAACCATCACGCCCACGCCGTGGAATTGTTGTACGCGAGCAAACGAGCGCGCGCGCGCGCGCTCGCGCTTGCCACTAACGAACGCGCTCGTTACTGTTTATTGAATGTTATTGCACTGCGTGTGTGTGTGCTCGTATAATAATTATTAAACGGACCCGATTGACCCGACCGGAAACCGTTAGCAAATTTTTATGAACACGAAATTCTCTCGGACCTCTTGTGTAGTAATGTAACTACGGAACACCTCTTGATCATCAAAATAATAATAATGTTCACGTGTAGAAAGCTTGAAATCGTTGACATGAAGTTTTTTTTTACAGTCGTTTGATTAAATGAAGTATAATATATAAGTAAGGTGCCATCGGACCGACGTCACTCGTCCGATTGGTTTCCGTTTTCACAAAAGTAACGAAATGAGAAAATAATAAAAATTAAAAATATAAATAAAAATACTTCGTTAAATTATACGGTTTGTCCGCTGGCAGTTAGTCGGGCCGTAAATATTTGGTCGTTAACATCACATAAACAAGTATTCGGGGATCGGAGCTTCTTCGCATTTGTTTCGGGCGCAACGTTAAAACGAGTTTGGACGCAGACTCGTGTGTAATCCGCCTAATGGCGCGCGGGTTGTTCGTGTTTCAATTGCTGTACGACGTCGTATAAAGGACTTATATGTTTCTCGTCAGACGATCGCATTGTTTTCGTGTAGAAAATATTCTGCTCGTCATTTCACCAAGGAGTATAATAATAATAATAATAACAATAATCATCATCGTGAGCCGTTTTGTACCGATTTGACGTTTTCAATTTCTCTAATTACGGTGTTCCCGAGCCGTTGCGGTAAATCACGAAACATTTGCTGTACATCGCGCGGACGTTCGTTGTCCGCGTACGAGACCGTTTTTTATCGACGTTTGATCCCCGCCCTCCCTAGGGCACGCCACCGAGAGAGCTGGTTATCCGTCGAGAGCGGTGAGTGACACGCATTTGTATGGACCGCGAAGGAATATGATTATTGAGTTTTCACGATACGCGCGGCGCTAACGATTAGCCGTGTCGTCCGGCGCACAAGTGCGTGAGTGTGTTGTGCTAGCGTACACAAAGTCTTCTCGGTATGCGGCGGTCGTCGTAAGCCGTGGTGGAAAGTAAACTGGTCCGGTCCCGAGTGGATACAATTCCTAAAAGGGTTGTAATGACGGCGGCGACGGCGACGGAAAGAAAACGACTGGATAAGACGATGCGAGAAAAAAAAATATACCCATTACCGATCCAACCGGATTCCAAACGATTTTTATTATTATCATTTATTTATTTATTTATTTATTTTTCCTCGCCCCGTCCCATCATCCGCTGCTCGGCACGTACCTCTCTGCGTACTACGCGTATTCCTGTTTCCATTACAGGCCGACAAGTAAGTTCTACAAATCAACGGGCCGGATGAATCGACAGACACGAGGACGACAGCGGTTGCGTGTTACGTTACCTTTTGTAACGCGCACGTCCGCGTGATTGACACACGCAAGCGGGATGGGACGGACCGGGTAGAGGAGGAGAACCGGTACGGTACCGGTCGTGCCGTTGCCCAAGTGCGGCTGCTGCGACGGCGGCACGACGTGCGCGCACGCTCACCCGTACGCGACGCGCGTACACGACGTCCGAACCTCTTTGTACGCGCGCAAAAAAAATTAAAAAAAAAATGTACCTGTACGCGTTTTTACACGCGCGACTATTCCGAGCGGTGGGCGCGTATAACTGTTCATAAATTTTAACGCGCGCGACGCCGGGGAACAGGCGTTGTTTACACGCCCGACCCGTTGGCGTACGCGCAGCGAGAGACGTTTCGCAAAACGGCACCGGTGGAAATAAAAACGGAAAACGAACGAGCGACCGAGCGCACGGCGCCCGGGGAGACGTGTGTACCAGAACAAATGTTTTCCGGTGCGTTCGGCACGATCGAGCGTGTACCCCGTTCTTGGCCGTCGTACACACGCGTCGTCACTATTGCGCCGATAGTGCGCGCGACAACGCGTTACGTGTGCGGGCACACGGGGACACGTTACATCGGTTTACTCGGGTTTTTCGCCAGCGCTCGGCGCTATTTCTCGCGTCACTATCGCGAGCGCATATCGTCGCCCCCGCAACGTGTTCCGCTACGGGTTTCAATGCTCGTATCATCATTATTAACACTGCGATCAGCTCGTATTTGTTGTGCGCCACGTATAGAACGTATGAAACGTTTGCTGGTGGTGCACCCCCTGTGCCGCCTTTATACGCGGAACCCGTTTGCGCGCGAGATGAACGTGGATGAACGTGTGCCGTCGTCTGTAGCGCGCGGCGGCAACGTACGAATGTTGTTTATAACTCGGATCGAACGAGACGTAAACATCGGCCGCGTTTATTATCAACAAACCACGGGGACGGACCAATGTTGCGGAACAATACGAACTATTATTGTAATGACTACGATAGATTGTGTTATGGTCGTTGTTGTGGGAAAGAAATTATTTCTTGTTATTGTCCTAGTTCATAATTCAAATATCACTAATTCATTAATAGGCGCTGACGAAACAAATCGCAGAACCGAATTACTTGGTTCCCACATATTGCCTTATATTTAGCTAGAACTGTTTATGGAATGATTACACCCATATATTTTTTTAACACTTTTACGTAGCCATTAAAAAAAATTAAAAAAATAAGTAATGTATAACCCAGTTTTTTAAAATTGAACCCATTAAACGAACAGATGGCATCACATTTGGTTCGGTAGCAAAGACAGTTTCCTCTCTTAACTCATTTTTTTTTTTTTTTTTTTTTACTGTACCATAAGCAAGGCGGAAAAGGAAAAAACCAAAACATTTATTTTCATAACACATGGTTTCAGAGTTATAATAAATTAACAGCAGTAGGGTTTATGCAATTTTCAAATAAAAATATTCACATAACATAATTTGTATATGATTATTGTATAGACTTACGGCCAGAAATGTATTTATGAGGGTGACTGAAATTGCAGAAAAAAATCTACGTCTGCTTTTATCCCATAAAATGTAAATTGTAGGATTTCATATTATCATTGCATTATAAATCATTCGTTTCAAATAGTTTTTGTTTTTATGTAGTGTTCTTAATTATTATTTTATTCATTTTGTAAAAAAAAAGTTATGTTTGTACAATAAAAATTAAAATTGTTTACTAAAATTATGATTTTTGTTTTTAATCAGATACATTATGTAATTTCGTTTAGAAGAAATTCCCAAAACAAATCTAAATATACCCCTATTCTTTACTAAACGATTCATAAATTATAATACCATAAATATAATATATTCTCTGAGATCTAAAAAAGTAACAAGTTACGATTGTAAATAAATTT
This sequence comes from Sipha maydis, assembly GCA_034509805.1. Classification (NCBI taxonomy): domain Eukaryota; kingdom Metazoa; phylum Arthropoda; class Insecta; order Hemiptera; family Aphididae; genus Sipha; species Sipha maydis. Next base: position 82,595 of record JASXSY010000136.1, read on the forward strand.
CCTATTATTTTAACTTCAAATATTTTATCATCTTGATACATTATGACGTTTACATAATTAAATAGTCAATCGAAAAGTTTCGTTTAAATCCTTAATTTCCGTATAAATTAACGATATAAATATTTTTAATTTTTTTTTTATTTTCAACAGAAAATTATACCATATGTATGCGTATGGTACAATAAACATAAGTGAATAAAATATAAATGTAAATAAGTAGTAACAAATAATAATAAACATTTAAAAAATAGTTCCTACTTATATATAAGGATACTGATTTATTTTACATGGATAATGTTTGAGCTGAAGTACTTCAGCGACAGCACTTTGCGGGAGTGTTTTTCTTTTTTATTATTTTATTTTAACGTTATTATACATTTATAAATCGTGTACTATGCCAAACCAAAATAAATATAAAACAATTGTTTCATTAATGTAGGGCTTATTAATATTATGATCCGTTCAATATATTTTAATCAGCCTTAATAGGTGACACAATGTTCACCGTAGGATGGCGTTTTTAATGTCTAAAGGACCCAAAACTTATTGAATTATGGATTTTTGTGCGTTTCATAATTAAATATTTTTCAATGTTATCTTGGACTTTGGCTTTAGTCTAAAATCATGTTAAACAATATTTAATCATTCCTCGTTAAAACCCAATAAACACTTCATGTTATGTGAGCGATTATTTTGCGTGTGAACATTTTTTTTATTTATACAGTACCGTATTATTAAAATAGTCGTCGGTTATGTAATAAATGTAGTACCAATTTCGAATATATACGGCTCAGTAATTTCTTTTACGTGGTTGATTGAATAATATGTGTAGTATATCGTAAAGGAACGTTGTAATAATTTGCTGGTCGTTTGATTTGGTATTGTATTAATCTCAAATGGGTTGTGAACCGCGAACGTGCGTGAAACGCGATAGTCCTTGTTTGCCAAACTCGGAGACAGATGGTCTGGCAGTTGAGTGACGATTCTGTTGTCGGATAATTAATTTTATTCCTGCGCGATTAAAAACCAGATTGTCAACCTTTAATTACCTAACGTGGAACTGGATCCTGTCGATTCCTTGGAATTATTCATTTCCCACACACATACATTCGCTCGCACACCTGTTTTACGCGCACTCTCTATATACGATACGATGATGATATGTGACCTGCATCTGTAATCTAGAACGCACGTCGCTTGCCATTATTCATTTATTTATTTATTTTTTATGGCGTTCCCATGATAAATATACACGATATGCGGTATAAATAAATAATGATAATAATAACGTTTTTATCCCTTTTTGCTCTCAGGGTTTGCGGGTACGCAATGTGAAATCGACGTGGACGAATGCGAAGCGGACCCGTGCGAGAACGGCGGGGTGTGCACGGACATGATCAATGGATATAAATGCTCGTGCCCGGCAGGGTTCTCGGGACCTCGGTGTCAGACCAACATTGACGACTGCGTGAGCAGTCCGTGCCGACATGGCGGCATATGCCACGACTCGATCGCCGGTTACCAGTGCGAGTGTTCCCCGGGCTTTACGGGCTTCAATTGCGAGCACAACATCAACGACTGCTTGTCGAATCCGTGCAAACACGGCGAGTGCATTGACGGCCAGAACTCGTTCACGTGTTCCTGTCATCCCGGCTACACAGGACTGTTGTGTCAAGATCAGTTAGACGAGTGCGCTTCTGCACCCTGCCAGCACGGCGGGACGTGCGAGGATTTGATTAATGGATATCAGTGCCGCTGTCGAGCCGGCACGTCCGGTTCAAACTGCGAGATAAACATAAACGAATGTGTGTCCAACCCTTGTCGTAACGGAGCAAAGTGTATCGACGGAATCAACAAGTAAGACCGAACGTTCATTTTTATTTTTCGTTTGCGATGTTTTTGTTTCCATTTCGACAACATTAATTTTTCATTATTTTCACAGGTATTCGTGCGATTGCCTTGCCGGGTTCACTGGCTTGCACTGCGAGATGAACGTAGACGAATGTGCTAGTAGCCCTTGCGCCAATGGTGGAAGCTGCGTGGACCTGGTTGCCGGTTGGCGGTGTGAATGCCCCCGCGGTTATTACGGACCCCGTTGTTTATCCGATATTGACGAATGCGCCAGCAACCCTTGTTCTTTGAATGCTTTGCGCTGCGAAGACGGCCTAAATCAGTTCATTTGCCACTGCAGGCCGGGTTACACAGGCAAACGTTGCGAGATCGATATAGACGAATGCAGTTCGAACCCGTGCCAACACGGTGGAGTGTGCACGGACCGCGTTAATGGTTATACGTGCCAATGCAAGCCCGGATATTCTGGACATAACTGTAACGTAAACATTGACGATTGTGCCATAAATCCGTGCAAAAATGGAGGATCTTGCATCGATTTGGTGAACGCTTATAAGTGTGTCTGTCAACTCCCGTTCACTGGTTCTGAATGCCAAAGTCGATTGGATCCTTGCACGCCGAACAGGTGCCGTAACGGAGCGAAGTGTTCGCCATCTAGCAACTTTTTGGACTTCGCATGTGAGTGCTCGATCGGTTGGAAAGGTCGGTTATGTAACGAAGACGTGGATGAGTGTGCATTGACTGCGCCTTGTCGGAACGGTGCCACTTGTCAGAACACCGATGGATCGTATAAATGCGCATGCGCCCCTGGATTCCAGGGCCGTGATTGTGTAATTAATACTGACGAATGCGCTTCTTGTAAGTACATCACTGTTAAATTTTGTTATGATATAGTTTCTCTTCTTATGACCACGTGCTATTTTATTAATTCTAGCACCTTGCCAAAATGGAGCCACATGCCTTGACGGTATCGGTGATTACACTTGTATGTGCTCAGATGGTTTTTCTGGTCGTCACTGCGAAGTGGATGTCGATGAATGTGTATCACAACCTTGTTTAAACGGAGCCACTTGCAAACAATACGTGAATTCATATACATGCACGTGTCCCGTTGGATTTTCTGGCATGCACTGCCAAACTAATGATCAAGACTGCACCGATTCATCCTGCATGAATGGTGCTACTTGCGTGGACGGTATTAACAACTATACTTGCATATGCCCAGCTGGGTAAGTTAACTCAATTTTATTTAATTTTATTACTTTCTACGACTTAAATAAATAACATCTTTTAATCGTTTCTTTAGGTATACCGGATTGAATTGTCAAACTAGAATAAACGAATGCGATTCGTCACCTTGTGAGAACAGTGGTACTTGTCTCGACCACGGTAAATACTATACGTGCCATTGTGCATACGGCTACACGGGCAAGAATTGCGAATCACTAGTTGATTGGTGTAGTGGTGGTGGAGGTATACCACAACCCTGTGAAAACGGAGCGACGTGCAAACAAATGCAAAACTTGTACCAATGTTTGTGCCAACCCGGTTGGACGGGCAAGGTATGTGACGTAGAAATGGTGTCCTGCAATGATGCAGCTCTTCGCAAAGGAGTTCGACGTGATGCTCTGTGCCATAATGGTGGTGTTTGTGAAGATATTGGCAACAGTCATAGGTGCCACTGTGCTGACGGTTATTCTGGAAGCTACTGCACGAAAGAAATTAATGAATGCGATTCGGCGCCTTGTCAAAACGGAGCTACTTGCAGAGATTTAGTTGCAGGATACTCATGTCAGTGTCCGCGCGGCTTTCAAGGACAAAACTGCGAATTGAACGTTGACGATTGTCATCCCAATCCATGCCAAAACGGTGGAACTTGCCGTGATTTAGTCAATAGTTTTAGTTGCTCATGTCCACCAGGCACACTTGGTATTATTTGCGATATTAACATCGATGACTGTTCAGCAGATGCTTGCCATAATAATGGTACTTGTATTGATCGAGTTGGAGGTTTTGATTGCCGTTGTCCAGCTGGTTTCGTTGGTCACAGGTGTGAAGGTGACATTAATGAATGTCTATCTAACCCGTGTGATCCATATGGAACTTTGGACTGTGTACAGTTAGTTAACAATTTCCATTGCAATTGTCGTGCTGGTTATATGGGTAGACATTGTGAAACAAAGGTTAACTTCTGCGAAAGTAGCCCGTGCCAAAACGGTGGTGTATGCTCTCAGGTGGAAGGTGGCCATACTTGCGTGTGTCCAAAAGAATACTCCGGTAGAAATTGTGAGTTTTTCGGTGTAGATTGTGACTCGAGTCCTTGCCAAGGCGATGGTTTATGTCATTCATTGGAACATGGTGGATATCAATGTGAATGTCCACCAGGCACGGCAGGTATTCATTGTGAAATTGATAGTTACAACGAATGTGAAAGTAATCCGTGTGAACACGATGGCCCGTGTCAAAATAAACTTGGAGACTACGCATGTTTCTGTCCACAATACTGGTCCGGAAAGAACTGTAACATTTATGATTCCAAATTCAAAGGCGGCCTTGGAAAATTCTTATCAAAAGGCATGCCGAAAAAAGATTATGACTGGGAAAGAGAGCTAGCTACTTGTGTAACAAACGGATGTGCTGCCAAGTCCCAAGACAACAGGTGTCACCAAGAATGTAATACTGCTGCGTGTGACTTTGATGGAGGTGATTGTTCACTCGGATTAAATCCTTGGAGAAATTGTACAGCAACCAAAAACTGTTGGCAAGTTTTCGCTGATGGACGTTGCGACATGGAATGTAATACACCTGAATGTCTATATGATGGAAGAGATTGTGAAAGAACTCTTTTACCTTGCAAGTATGTATAATATAGTTTTATTTTTATCAACATTTTGTAAATTTTAAATACTTATTTATAATTGTAATTCATTTTAGTCCAATTTATGACGCATATTGTCAAAGTCATTATGCAAATGGATATTGTGATTATGGATGCAATAATGCTGAATGTAATTGGGACGGTATGGATTGTGAAAGAGAACCACCTAAACTCGCTGAAGGTGCTATTCGTATAATTCTTAGGATGGACTATCATCAACTATTATCTAACTTAACTTCATTTTTGCGAGATGTATGTATATTGATTTTAATTTTTAAAAAATTGTATTACATTATGTAAAATATTTTTAGGTTGGTCGAGAACTGCGAGCTACTGTACGAGTAAAATTAGACGATTTATCTAATAAACAAATGATATTCCCTGCGGAAAATCCACCAGGAGCTGTTGTGATTTATTTAGAAATTGATAATAGAAAATGTGAAATAACTAGAGATGTTGAATGTTTTTCTAGCGCAACAGGGGTAAGACATCGATTTTTTTTTCACCGATTATATTTATTTATTTTGTATATCTATAATTTTAGGCTGCTGGATTTTTGGCTGCTTCTGCTGCTAGTCATGCTCTTTCTACATCATTCCCTATCTACAGAGCTGAAGGCGTTGGTCCCGGCAGTCAAATTCCTACAGAACAACCAAGAAGCAGTACAGCGTTGGTATTGACTGGAATGTTTTTGATATTAGTGGTTGGTCTTAGTCTTGGAGTGTTGATATCAACCCATCGAAAAAAGGCTGCTGGTATAACCTGGTTCCCAGAAGGATTCTTACGCACTGGTAGTAATAACAGTAGAACCAGTACTCAAAGACGAGTGCCTGATGGCCAGGAACTTCGAACGATGAAACAGAATAATATGACGTTAAGCTGTATGGATATGAGCAGTGGTGTTATGACAATTGGACGAGGTGCTGGCGCTTGGTCAGATGAAGATGCCGAAGGTGATATGCCACCCGCAAAGAGACATAGACCAGCTCCGATATCATCACAACCTTTAGATAATCCGTACGATGACGTTTGGAGTCATTGCAACCTAAACTCTAATGACAATAAAGCTACTGTTATGTACACACCACCATCAAGGGTTAGCTTCAAATAGCGGTTTTTTTTTATACTCCAATGATTTATTCTTATATGTTATTTATTTTTATAGGAAACCGAAGTGAACGAAAGACTTCCTGGTGGATTAACTAGACTGATGGACGTAACAGTCGCAGGTGGGGCTGGTTTGGATACGAGTATTGATAACGAAGAAGAGGAAGGACAAGATGCAACAACTAATATGATATCAGAATTAGTCTCACAAGGTGCTGAATTGAACGCTACACTCGAAAAAACCGGAGAAACTTCGTTGCATTTGGCAGCCAGATACGCTAGAGCAGATGCAGCCAAACGTCTATTGGACATGGGTGCTGATGTTAATTTCCAAGACAACACTGGCCGTACGCCACTACATGCCGCGGTAGCTGCTGATGCTATGGGTGCTTTCCAAGTAAGTAATTATTTTTATTTTATAACGAGAAACGATTTTATACAGTTGGAAATCCGTTTCCGTTGATAACTATCGATCAACGTTATTTCTACTGTCCGATTAGTCGAGTGCTAATTTTATTTTGCATACTTGTAGATATTACTGAGGAACCGGTCAACAAACCTAAACGCAAGAATGCACGACGGGACGACACCGTTGATTCTAGCGGCCAGACTGGCCATCGAAGGAATGGTGGAGGATCTGATTCATGCGGACGCCGATATCAACATACCCGACAACAGCGGAAAGACGGCGTTGCATTGGGCTGCGTCGGTTAACAACGTTGACGCGGTAAACATACTGCTGGCCAACAATGCCAACAAAGACGCCCAGGATGACAAGGTAAACGAAATGTCACATCGATGTTCACCAAATGTTAACCGAGTCTGTGTGCGAATCGCGCGGATTATTATTATTATTATTGTCTAAACGGTTTTGTTGTCTTTCGTGTTCTCAGGACGAAACGCCGTTGTTCTTGGCCGCGAGAGAAGGCAGTTTCGAGGCGTGCAAAGCGCTGCTGGACAACTTCGCTAACCGAGAGATCGCCGACCACATGGAACGGTTACCGCGGGACGTGGCCAGCGAGCGGTTGCACCACGACATCGTGAGACTGCTGGACTCGCACGTGGCGCACCCCAACGCGCAGGCCATGGTGGCGGTCAGCAACAACTTCATGAGTAAGTCGCAGCGGAGTCGGGTGGCCCGACCGTTGGTGCCACTGCCCAAGAACACGCAGTCGACGGCGACGGCGGCAGCGGGGACGACGACGGACATTGACCTTGGGATGTGTTTGTTCACAGACTCGCCGCACAGCATTATGTCCGCCCATTCGAACATCAGCATACCCGGTCTGAAGTTGAACGGCGGCGGCGGTTCGACGAAGGGCAAGAAGCGGCCGAAACCGTCGAACCCGACCAGCCCGGCCGACTCCATGGACTCGAACGTGTCGCTGAAGCGCAAGAACAGCGTGAAGAAACCGCCGCCTCCTCTGCCGCCGTCCGCGGCCATGTCGTCCACCGCGGCCGCGCCGAGCAACAAGAAACCGTTCGGATTGGACGTGACGTGCGCCGGTGGTGCCAACAACATGGACCTGATGGCGTTGGACGTGTCCCGACTCTACGGCGGCGCCGGTCTGCCGCAGCAGCCGCCCGCCTACGAGGAATGTCTGTCGCAGTTGCCCGCCGGTTCCCAGAGGCCGATGGCCAACTACGGGGCGGCCATGCACCACCAACAACACCAACAGCAGCAGCAGCAGCAACAGCATCAGCAGCAACAGCAGCAGCAACAGCAGCAGCAATCCGACTACCGGGTCATCCATCAGCAGCTGTTGAGCATGCAGCCGTCGTTCCAGGAACCGTCGCCGCCGCATAGCGTGGTCATGTCACCGTCACCGGGCAAGACGCGACCGTCGCTGCCCACGTCGCCCACGCACATGCAGGCCCTCCGGCACGCCACCATGCAGGCCGTCGACCCGTTCAGTCAGTTCCATCACTTCTACGGCAGCGCCCAGCAGACACCGCAGTCGCTACAGCAGCCGCAGTCGCAGCACGCGCAGCAGTACCTGACGCCACCGTCGGACGCGGCACCGGAGAGCTTCCCGACGCCGTCGCCCGACTCACCGTGGCACTGGTCCTCGTCGTCGCCCAACTCCAATTCCGACTGGTCCGAGGGCATATCGTCGCCGCCCAACAACAACAACAACAACAACAATAATGGGCACCCGAACAAAGTGTCGGACGCCGTTTACATTTAAAATAATAATAATAATAATAATGATAATAATGATAAATAACGCTGTGCCGCGGCCGCCCGCCGGTTACGCGTTCGACTCTGTTGCCTTCCAGACGTAATCCAAATGAAATATCGTTTTTCACGATTTCATTTGATTTGATTTGATTTTTTTTTCTCACTCGCAACAACGGTGCCATCGTCAACAGTCTAAGCCCGATCACCGTCATTTGCAATACCATCAGCACATTAGCCTACGATTATTATTGTATTATTGTTGTTTTAATTGTTTTGTGTACATAACCTAATCTCCCTCTGTACATACGTAAATTTTAAAACTACAGATTTTATTTATATACTAATGTATATGTAAATATATGCATACATATATTTTTATCGCTTTCGTTTTTATTTTTACTACTATTATTGTCATCGAATACCATTTCCCCCCCACCAATTTTTTGTATACCATGGTTGTCATGGTGTCTACCAATCTTTATTATTATTATTTTTATTATTATTATTATTATTATTATTATTATTATTATTATTATTATCATTATTATTTTTATTATTATTTTTATTATCATTATTATTATTATTATTATTATTATTATTATTATTATTATTATTGTTCTCTCTTTTTGATTTTATCTCGTTGTCTTGTCGAGATATGCAAAACGAATCTATCGAACAATCTTACAATAATCTACTAGACTTATTCGGTGGTTAATAAGCACAACGACAAGACTGTTAGGGATGTTAAATGTATTTTATTTATGTAAATAATATTTTGTATAATCCAGGGATTGTTCGTTCACGATCTCATCATATTACATTTTTAATATTATTGTTATTGAAATATTATTGTAATTAATTTTTCTTGTATTTTTATGTTGTGAATAAATAGGATAATTTCAAAATACATAATATATTTTTTACTCATACAAAGTAGATGTATATTTATATTTTATAAAATAACATTATATTATTTAGTTTAAAGAAAATCATTAGTCCTCTCCTTTAGATATTGAGTTGAAAACTCTGGAGAACCATGTTATGGATTTATTTTTGTTCTGTGATTGTAATTTAGCATAATCCAATTGCTCCCGTTATGTAATATTCATTAGAACTAGGTTTTAAATACACAATTGATAAGCATATAGATGTTTTACTGTTTTACGTATTTTTATTTTTTTTTTTTTTTATAATATTTCTGTATTTAATAATAAATAAATACATAAAGATTGAGTAAAACCAGTGTGTAGATATTTTAATGAACAACAACCCATATATAGCCCTATAGGTTCGTTCAAAAAGCAAGCCCAGTGCTGGTCCAGGTTTGTATTGAAAGAGGATGGAACCCAAAGTCAGATATTGCCTGAGTCACTTCAAAATGCACGTGTCTTGATGGATCTTTGTAGCAGCTGAAACACGGGCGAAGGGTTCAATGTCCTTCTATCAGTGCTGTAAACTATTTGAGTAAAAGTATTCAAATACTTTTTTAAGTATTGAATAACTTTTAAAATACTTTCAGGATGAAGTATTTAAAATATTTTTTTTTTATTAAATACTTATTTGTATTGAATACTAGATGTGGATAGTGAGTGAGTGAGTGAGTCGACTCGAAGAATTAACTCTTTTAGGTGAACAGAATGAATTGAATCAGTGAATCAGTGACTCAGTGTGGTTCACTGTAGTTCACAGACTTGTGTTATTAACATAACTTATCAATTCTTGAGTCATGTGATTTTATATCTATATTAAACATAGAATACTCTATGTATATTACGGACTAGAATAAGAGAAAATGACAATATGTGATAACTGATAATGATCATGATTTGTTATCAAAATAATTTAGTTGGTTAATGAAATTTATTATACTTATAATATATTATTATATTCCAAAATCAATTTAAAAATGTTCCATTTTAGAAATACTCAAGGGGGGTCTGGACCCGGGGACCCCCCCCCTCTTGGTTGCGCCACTGTATAACTTAATCCATATTCTGTTTTTAATTCGAACGTAAAGCAATACATCAAGATTATATGTGGTCTTTTATGTTAGTACCATCATTTTTAATTTATTCCATATTTTTCTTTTTATCTCAAACTATGGCAATATCGTTATTACATTCATAAATTATTACAAATAGTTATGCACAACTGTTTCTTGACTTAACAAATATTTATAACGCAGTGAAGAATAATTGTGGTTATACAGCACAAAAGTTGTAAGGATTACATTTGACATTATTAAACATGATTTTTATTATAATATTGCAACAGTCAACAAATATCCACAATAAATGTCCAAGTTAATAACTAAATTTATAGGAAATTATATAATATAGGTTATATATTTGTATACTATAATACATAAGTACAAGGAACCAAGTAAAATACCGAATAATGAAGAGTGTGTACTCAAAGTAATCGGCGGTGCGTGCAACAACAAACAAACGTTAGCGGTCTCACAAGAGCGTGATGCGCACTGGCCGGTTAAAGATGGACTTGTTCTGGAGCACGCGAACAGCCCGCATGGCTTCCTGCGGGTTCCTGAGGTTGACGCGCACTTCGCCGGTGGGTTTGCCGAAGTCGTCAAACCGCCTGATGACGTTCTGGCTGTTAAGTTCGAAGCCCGGGAAGAAGTCCACTATCTGCTGCACGTTGGCGCAGTAAGGCACGTTGTGTAGAGCCACCACGCAGCCGGGCTGTCCGAACCCGACCGGCCCGGAGTTCGGTCCGGGTCCGCGCACCCGAAGAGTGTAACCGCCGCCGCGCTCGTTGTTCACGTACGGATGCGGTCGATCACCGCCGTACCCGCCGATGTGGCCACCGCCGACGTACTGAGGTCGTTGGTGCTGCCTGGACGGCCCGGACATCATGTAATGCTGCATGGGTCCACCGCCGCCGCCGCGATTGCCATTACCGCCTCCCGGTCCCAAAAACATGTCCTGATGGTGGCGTTGCTGTTGCGTCAGCTTGGTGATGGTTCGGATCATGTCCGACCGGTCGATGGGCGACACGTGCACCAGGTTCGGGCCCATGTAACACTGATCTTTGATCAGAGCCATGTGCGCCTGTTGCACGGTGCGGAATTCGCAGTACGATTCGCCGGTGGGTCGGCCGAACTTACTAAACACGATGTGTATTTTGTCCGGCAGCACGGACGTGTCGGCGAACAACTGCGTGATGTCCGTGCAGGTCACGGACGTGGGCAGCCCGTGCACGTACACGCAGTTGGAACGGCTGCTGATCGGAGCGATGTTCGGCTGGACGAACGGGACAGGTACCTGGTTGTGATGCTGGTGGTTATGGTGGCGACCACCGCTTCCACCGCCGCCGCCTTCGGCCGCCAACGGGTTCTTGTCGCACGTCACAGGAACGTTGCTGTCCTCGTCGTTCTTACGCTTCTTGGCCGACGACTGGCCATCACCATTGTCTTCCTCTCTTCCACGACTCCAATCTCTACGACGCCCATCTCTAGACCTCGATCTATCCCGTTTATTGCTCCCGGCACTGCGAGACGACTTTGATCTATGCTCCTGAGATTTTGATCGAATTCGTTCACGTTTGTCACCACCATCGTCGTCACGGTCTTCAGTTTCTGTTGATTTTGGAGACGTATGTTGCTGCGACTCTTGTTGGAACTGCTGTTGCTTGTCCTGGGACATAAGCACTGCTGTTGGATTCATAATGGGAAGTTGTCTTTGCAACATGGTAACCAATGGGTTTGTCCTACATTGTTGTTGAGGTTGTGGTACGACCTGCACGTTAAAAAATCACATAACGATTTCAGTTTTAAAACGAGAATAATAGCACCTATATAAAAATAATCAAATGTAGTTTTCATTTTGTGTACCTTAGCAGTTAGTGTTGGCAACCACCCGACTAGGGGAAGTTGCGGCTGCTGCATTTGGTGCATGTATATCGGCGTGATTTGTATTGTCTGCTGTCGCACAGTTTCAATGACTTTTTGCATTTCATTTCGTGAGCTAAAGAACAGTCGGATTTTAACGTCCTTAATACATCCACCGTTAGAAAGCATAGCCTGCCTAGCATCCTCATAAGTACTGCAAAATAATTAGAAGTAATAATAAGAAAATGTAAAAAAAATACAGAATGCCCAATTATCTTGGTAATTTCTTAATTATTATTTACCTAAAAGCTATAAAAGCATCGCCATTTTCACCACCGACGATGATAACTCCACCCATGGGTATTGACAATCCTTGGAAATATTGTCTTATATCCGCAGCATTGGCCGACCATGGTAGATTTTGTAGTCTTATTATAACATACATGATTTTGCCTAAATAAATTAAATTCTTTGATTAAAACATTAGCATTTTTCATGGCTCACTGCATATTAGAATAATTATGATTTATCGGTTTGTTCATACAGAAAATGAGATCGTAAATGCTACGCCCCAATCAAGTATTCCTTAGTCCTTACTAAAAACTTATTGTATATACGATATCAATAAGTTTAATGTCAAGGTTATTTAGTGATAAGAAACTAGTCCAGAAAACGATTTAATCTCTATCAGGGGATTTGATTTAAATGTTTCTATGCAATTTTTATTAATTATTTTAAGATAGGTATTTATTGAATATTCAAGTACTTTTAGTAAACTTTTTAGAAATCCATAGTGCGTAAATGATAGAACAATACAAACGTGGATAATAATAAAATAAATATCTAAATTTCGTTTAAGATACCTAGTGTAACTACAGTTGACAAGTTTTAGAAATATCTACTGTTGGTAAACAAATAAAATATTTTAAAGAATATAAGATAAAAATGATTTTAAGTTTAGTGTTTAAATATCAAAGACATAGACTTGGGAAAATATTTTATGAAGTATATTCATGTAGATACCTTTTAATATTCACTATTGGTTCTTTAATATTATCGGGATTGAGTGGCTTTTATGCAAAATTAGCCTCACTAATAAAAAAAACAAAGGGCGACTTTCTTAGACTGTTTTTGAGTATTTTTGACGATTAGACAAAAATATTAAAATATTGAAAATTATATAAGTAACATTGCTAAATTTAAGATATTTTTGCTCATAATATCAATGAATTATTGCAATAAGAAGAAATATTATAAAAAGAAAGCTATAAAACAAGAACGTAGGAGAAATGATACATGTGATATAAAAATTTATATTTTACTGTATTTAGGTATACATATTATCATAGGCGCCGACTTCACGGAAGCAACCACCCCAGTACTTTAATTTTATATGGGACATCGCTCCCGTACTTCAATTATAGAATTAAGGTAAAACGTAAAAATAGCATTTTACTTTTGGGTATTTGCCCCCATGCTAAGATTTAAAATTCGGCACTTATACATATTATAACATTTATCTTTTAATATCAACACATTTTCAAAGATCAGTGAATTGAGCATTCTCGACATAAACTTTAATACAAGATACATTTTAAATATCTCATTTTATAACCTTTGAATCAATGCTGAAATAATAACTATTATTAACTTACTTATTACTAATAAAAATGTATATATCTATTCACATACATGCAGAACACATATTTTATAATGATTATTTCAGAGGGATGACTCCCTCTGAAAACATTTATTTATCTTTTAATTATATATTTCTATATCATACCGCATGACCAATGAAAATTTACAATTTTTCAGTATAAAGAGTGTTTTAAAATAAATGCACTTTGAATCTTTAAATTAAATCATAGAATCACAGTTTTAATTTTTGAAAATTTCCAAACAAAACTCTATATTTTAGTTTTAGGATATAACACTAAACTTTGATTTATGAATATTAATATTTTTTTCAATTTAGAGTTGTAAAATTATATGATCACCCGGTTGCATCCTGAAATTACGTTTTACTGAGATTTTACGTACTTTTGGCTATCATCGTTGTATTCACCTTCATCAAAATATGTGCGTATATCAATGTATTTATAATGTGTGAGCTGTAGAAAAAGTAAAGAAATTCTAAAACTGCAATAAACACTGCATATAAATTTATACAAAATTATTAAACATGTACATACATTCAACCAACAGTCGAATAAATGTTATTTGTTTTCAATAGTTGTCGTGCTTCTTGCGTTGTCATAACACCATGATGTATGGTTTTATAACTTTTTAGAATCACTGGTTATAATGTTTAAAAACAAAAAAACAAAAAAATAGTCTTTGAGTATTCAATAGGACAATTTTTATGAAAACTATAATATAGGTACTTTTGATAACATTTATTTTTAAATATTAATTAAAGTTTTCTGTGCAAAAACTGTAATATTTTTATTTTGTATTGTGAACAACACAATTTTTTTCCGTTGATTTTTAATTTTGAAAAAATTATATTATTTATCATTTTAATTGTAAATGTAGAAGAAATAAGTATATTTTAATACTTAAAATATTTAGATTGTCTTCTACTTAAAATACTTCTTATAACCATTTAACAATTTTTTTTGAAACTCGATTTGTAGGCATTCGACGATTTTATAAAAATGTTCAAATTTAGAAAATTACATTAAAAATATTAATAGTTATTAATAAAAATAAATAACTTAATAATAAATTTAAAATAAAATGTAGAAAGAATTATAAAAAGCATACTGATATTAAAAATGAACCGGTACGATTAAAACACCAAATAAAATATTAATACTGATTACAGATACGGCACAGGTTGTATTCGTGCATACGCCAATGATCATTATATATAATCTGTACAATGAACGTCTATTGTGTGTTATAAATAATATCTTTTTGCTAATAACTAATGAAAAGTATCTAATGACTCTAAAACAGTTTTAATAACTAATAAGTTGTTTTCTTTTGGTCGGAAAAAAAGACAGTATCGGAGGGGTTACACCCCTAATCTCTTTCCCCTGAGAACAACACTGCTCGAAAGTATGGTATATGGAAATCTTAGTGACTGGAGTTTGATTGTGTTATTCTGTTTTCATTATATATTTTTATTTGAGTTTGTAATGTATAAAATACCATTCAAAAGTATTCCATATCAATAAATTACTCTATTACGCTTTATTTATATGTATATGTAAATGTATTTACGATTTTAAAAATATTTTTTTATAGTATAGGTATACCTAATGAAATGTTATCTTATTTTTTCTCAGCATATAACCGTATATAAATATAAAAATGGAATTTTCGTCATGTATGTTTTTAAAACTACTCATTCAATTATTTCGATTTTTTTTTGAAATTAATTACTACATCGCATAGCAAATTTCAGACATATAAATTCTTTAAGTTATTGAGTGATTATTTATTTTTCAATACCCTACGTTATAATGTGGCAAAAAAACACAACTTGAGTTTTATCTTACAATTGTCAATTAGACCACCGCTGAGCAGCTAAATTGTTTTTCAACAACGTCAGCAAGATAAACTTGGTGCCAGTCCTAATCCTGGGTTGAAATGAAGATTATATATATTTTTTTTATATATATGCCCATAGCAACCTAATCTTAATAAGCATTCCTGCACGAAGCCGGATAATTCAGCTAATAATTAGCTAATTAGTAATTCAGCTAGTTTTAAGTACGATGCGTGTATTTAAAGAATGGTCTCTTATTTGTTTTCAGACTAAATTACATTTATTTTAAAAATATGATACATCATATGAAAGCTTAAATATAAGCTATTTTTCTATATAACTGCCATTTTTTTTTTTTTAATGACATTTTTTATCTGAACGACAATCGTTTATATTCGCTCATCGAACTAATATCTCGCCGTCTCGCGCAGAAAGACGTTACTTTGTATTTAGCGGTTAGCATTTTTGGGATCTGCCTGGCTGACAATTTTTGGTACAGCAAATTATTCTTAAAAATTGAATGTATGGAGCCCCTACCACACACTCCTTGAAATTTTTCATCAATGATTAATCTACGATCTTCTATCACAAGCGTTTCAACCTTCTGTACGGTTTCGTCCGTGCGCAAAGGCCAGCCGCTTCGCTCCTCACTGTGGATGATAGGCAGTTAGTAATATAATAAATTAATACATATAACTTTAACTTATATAGTTAGTCTATAACTATCTGATAGTTTTATAAAAACCCGTTCAATTTAATCCACGTTGAATCTATATCTATATATATACACACACTACTATATAAAATGAAGTCACTTTTTTTTGTTTGGGATAAACTCCGAAACTGCTTATTGGATGGTTGGGCAGTTTTATTTAAATCACATCACAGAGAAGGTTTTAGACATAAATTTAGTCCTAAAAAATACTCGTGCACTCGTAACGTATATATTTGCAGATGTTTTGATTACAATATAACCTAACCTAACCTGATTGAGATGGGTAGTTCGTAAGTAAGTCGACTCGAAGAGTTGACTATTTTAGGTGAACTGAATGAATTGAAAATGCCATAATTCAGTGACTCAATGTGGTTCACTGTAGTTCACAGATTTGTGTTATCAACATAACTTATTAATTCCTGAGTCATTATTGAACGCCTTTATGACGTGTTATCTAAAAATGTAATGAATTGGGAGTTGTGGTTGACTCAATGAGTTGAATCAGTGAGTCAATTCATTTAAGTGAACTGATTCAAACGAACTGATTTGTATCACTGTCGAGTTGAAAATCCCATCCCTATTTAATACTTTATTTTTGTTCCAATATTTAATTTTTATTCAAAATATTTGATTGAAAAAATATTCCCAATAGAAGCAAAATAAAAGCCCGAAGGTATGTGAAAACCAGGTTTCTAAAAATAGATATTCAATAACAATATCTCCTTTTGTATTATTAGATAGGTGACTGATAGAATATCTTTGCCGCTTGATGATCAGAATTGCATCGGCATCAGACCCTTTAATGGATCGTAAGAGGCGACCGAATGGGAGGCCAGACGGGGCCTTTGCCACGGGTGAGGCGGAGTTGTGGCTATGACTAAGAAGATCGGGCTGGTCCTGTTGAGGATGTTGTCTGTTGAAAGTGTGGTTTTAAGTTTTTACAGTACTAAAATCCATTCAAGTAAATAAGTAATTACATAAATTAAAATTATTATAAACCAACTATGTGACTATTTTACATTTAATTAAAAACCTACTTTGAAAAACAAGAGTATTTGAGTAATATCTTAAATACTTAAAAAAAATGTATTTGAGTATTTACTCAAATACCTTTTAAAAATGCCTCCTATAGCCTATAATACGATCTTAAAGCAATTCGCGACAAACCGCACGTAGCCGTTATCAATGTTATCTAAATAAAATATCAAACAAAATGTATTATATATTATAGTACATTTTTAATTTTTATATTTTTAAAGCCTATATAGTTTGTAATTAACTTATTTATACAAATATAAACATACAATTTATTCTTTAATGAATATCTATTAAAAATATTTTTAACTTTAAATACCAAGTAATTACATCCTTAACTTTGATAACAGTTTGATTATTATAAAATTTGTCTTCCAAATTTATATTCTATTGATGAAATTTAAATGCAGATGTAGACAACCTCTCTTGTCCTGTAGATTTTTAATTGTGATCTTTCCGAAACCCATTTCATCGGTACCTAGTAATTGTAACATTTATCCAGTGTTCAAAGTAAATCGTGTATAATAGATTTTGAGAATGAACTCGAGATTTCCTCAAAGATTCCAATGAAATCGAGTGGCGTTGCCGACTGCTGATGAAATGTTGGCTGTACGAAGACCAACATGATGTGTACACGTGCCTTCACTGTATAAGATGCAGCAACTGTTTTAATTCGATTAGCATAGAAATATAAGGTGCTTATACTTAATTGAATTTCTCGTTTACACCGTTTCACCGAAATTTCGTCCTCGACCATTCGTACTGCGAGCACACTCTAAATGTGTTGAAGATACGTAGGAACCGATACAAATCACGGACGCATTTGAAAGTCTCGAATCGCGCCTATATGCATGTTATGGGTTGTAAATTGGACGGCGATAAGGACTACGTTTTATCTGAACGGCGAGTCGCAAACGGTGCCCTCGATGACGTCGCGGACGGGGGCGCTGAACACCCGGAAGTTGACGTCGTCGGGGTCGAGGCCGTTGTACAAGAACGTGGACAGTCGATCGGAAAGCACCCACAGCGTTCCCGCGCGGTCCACTTTGACGTCGTTGGGGAACTCGAGCGTCCGGCCGTCTTGCGCCACCAGCGCGTTGGTGTCCGGCGAGTAGTCGTCCGCGTCGGTCACCGAGTTCCAGCAGCCCACGCCGTCCCGGTTGACCTGCGTGTAGAACAGCACGCCGGTCCTCTCGTCCAGCGCCGATCCGCTGGCCTGCGTGCCGGGTCCGCGCGTCCCGAGCGCTCTGTACGCGTGGTAGCTGTTCGACGCGGCGCTGGCGTTCTGCACGACGCGCGTGGACACCGCGAACTCCGCGGTGCTGGACAGCGGGTGGAAGTACAGCGTGCGCGAGCCGTCCGGGGCGCGCGGCGACAGCGCCACGCCCACCGCGCCGTCGGTCCACTGGAACTCGCGGCCGGCCACACGGTAGTTGCCGGCCAGCGGGTCGAAGTGGAAGTAATGGTGCTCGACCCGCCATGACGCGTCGGCCGCGAGGCTGTACACCAGCAGCCCGCTGCCACCGAGGTCCGGCACGTACGCGTGCGCGTCCCCGCAGGTGTCCGGGCTCGCGTCCGCCACGACGTTTGCCAAGAACGAGTCGGCCTTCACGTCGTCCGCCCCGAACGTGTGCTGTCTGATCAGCGTGTCCGTGCGCAGGTCGTACACCATCAGCTTGGGCGCCTGCAACTGATCGGCCCGACCCCACGCGTCGTCCACGCCCGTGTCCACCACCCACAGCCGGTCGCACGCGTCCACGCTCACGCGGAACACGGACACCATCCGATCGGCCGACGCAGACGCCAAACAGTTCTGCTCGTAGCTCGGATACGGTATCAGGTCCGGTGACGGGTTCGCCGGTTCTGAAAATCGACGGGAACCATCACGTATTTTCCGGAGGGGACGAGGGTCCAGAACTATCACTGGGACTACATTTTCTGTTTCCGTACCGAGCAAATTGATTGCACATTTTATGTATGTGTGATATATTTGCTTTACTTCTGTTAAAATATTACTCTGATAAAACATTGGGAATACATGTGCAGTCGACTTTACCGAGGTTACCTAGCAAAGTGGTAAGAAAGTTAAACTGTTTTCTGAAATAATTAAGGCTTTCATATATTTATGCATTTCTAATTTTGGGCGCATGTAAATTCCACCGATTGCGACCTTTTTAGACCTTTTTCTATGTAAATTCCACTGGTACATTTATTTTACCTGAAAAAAAATGTAAATTCCACCGGTACTTTATTTTACCTAATTTTATACCTAAAATTATACGTACCTACATAATTTTTGTACAGATTTATTATTTATACATAGTATACTTAATTTTATATAATAATCAAATAATCTTCACCAGACTTTAAAATTATTTGTTTATAAAACTTAAAATTATTTAAACAAATCAAAAGTGTACCACGTTCACTAATTATTTCGGTTAACGTATTCATCTTGAACGGCCTAACTAAAATGTGCCTTTTAAAACACTTTATCAAACGCGATCGTTACACGATATGACTATAATTGACTATATACTTATATATAGTCACGCGTCGATATAGCGTTTAGATAATTCGTTTAGGTAAATCGACAGTTGATGTGTAGCTATATAGTTTAAATCTGTGAATTATACTATCGGCGGAGTTAACAGTGTTTTCTGCTCAAAAATACCTACCGGTGGAATTTACATTTTCGGCTTGGGTTTGGATTTATTTCAGGTAAAAAAAACGTACCAATAGAATTTACATTTTTTTTTCAGGTAAAATAAATGTACCGGTGGAATTTACATGTTTTAAATTCAACCCAAAAATCGACTACCTATAAATCGGTGGAATTTACAATCGCGCCTAATTTTTATGTACTCATTATGACACATTCACATCAATTTTGAAGTATATAGTTAACAGTATAACGATAAAATACGAGTATAAACTTATATCCCACCCCAAAACCAATTCCTAACTACGCCACTATGGGAGGTGTACAAATGTTTAAATTAAGATTACAAATAGTTACAAATGAAATAACAATCGATTGAACACTTTTGGAGTTGTAAATATACTTTAGTGGTACTGGGGTAACGAACCTCAACGGGTAGAATATAGTATATTATAGAATTCCTGATTTTACTATATGGCTACTACAAATCGTATATTATATTAATGTCCATGTAAAGAAAACATTTGAAACCGCACTGGGGTCAAAAATTAATCATAAGCAGCGGTAAATCTGTTAAAATGTGAAAGAAAAAAATTTAGTGTAGTACCCATCGAAAAACCCCTGAGTCCCAGTTAGCGTAATAACATGTAGGTACCTATAGTAATCCGGTATCAAATTTTAGTGTAGTGCCAACAATAATAATTATTCGAGTCCCAATTAGTACAATGGTATTAATTTAGGAACCCGACTCCGATGCAGCCTATGTGCCTAACATATTATGACAATAAAATTTGCACACGGACGCGCCATGGTTAGGTCGGTCGATTTTTATGTGCATCATAATCATCACATCGGTTGTGGTAGTCGTACCGTTGGTCTTTCCGAGGGACACGTAGTTGAGCGTCGACCACACGCCAGTTTTCCACCGTGGCACTGTGATGAACAGCTTGTCGTTCCACACGTCCAAACCCACCGGCATATTGTTCGCCTGCACGTACGCGCCACTCGCGATGGCCATGCGTTTAGTGTTCAGATCCGGGAACTGAAAGTCCAGTTGTTTCCAGCCGAACATCACCTTCAACCGTTCGTTGTCCAACGGCCCTATGGCATACGAGCAACAGCTCTGGAAGAGCACTATCGCCAACATCCCTGCAGCCACCATCCCTTAAGATTACCTGCAGCAACATCAATAGTATTAGCAAAATCGAGGACGATTGAAGTATAATATGTTGTCGGGGTAAAAACCGGCTTTCACATAGGAAATAATTCACTTCACATGTTCGTTTAATCATGGAAATCCGGAATTCTATTCGTACATATATATAATACAATAATACCTCGCTAAGACAGAACTATCTGAGAAGATTTCCGTCTCAACGGGGTCTTTGTTTTGACGGGGTTAACAAAAAAATAAATAAATAAATAAATAAATAAATAAAAATTAAATTAAAGATAACTATCCGCTTTTAAATTTGTCCATGAGTTGCTCTTCGCCGATACATTCTTACGTTGTTTTAAATAATTGACAGTTTACCAATTGTAACTAGCCGTAATGTAAGTTATTATTAATAATTTTAGATTTAAAACATTAACATTTAAAATAAAAACGATTCTTCTCGCTGTATTAAATAAAACGATTTCAACAATCATTAATTGATTAAATCAGTATACTAGTAATCTTATAAGAATACAAATCAAAGTTTATAAACGTATTGGCGTATTGTAGACTAATTTCAACACAGATTAATTGTCGAATGTCTTATTTTATTATTTACATGTTATTGAAAGATTTTCCCTCCAACCGTTGATTAACAATTTCTTAATCATTGTTTTTTTAAATATATGTAAGAAAAAATAAAAATCAAACACAACGTTGAAATTGCTGTAATTACATAGGTATTATTATATTTTATTCTATAACTCACTTGTGATCAGCTAATATTCCACAAACAGCCAAACTTGCAACTGACTACTGCCACGAAAAGTATGAACAAATTAATAGATGAAACCCATTATTTATCTTAACGTTACTTAACATTATGCATAAACTAAAGAAATTTACAGAAGGGGGTAATCAGCATTGTTGGATAGTGTCGAGGTCGTTATATTATTACTACTGTATCGAACTGTATCGATATAATTATAAAAGACAAATTATTCGTTGTTAGCTTATCATTTATCATACAGGAAGTAATTTTTTACAGATCATTAATACTTAAATAACTGTTAAAAAAAAACCTTTACAAAGCTTTTTATTTTATTTATTTTAATTAATACAGTATTAAAATAATGTATAGTACATAAATCATAAATTAGTTCATAAATCATAACTAAGGTATATCTACAGACACTTATAATTTAAGTCTTAACATTGTAATTATGACAACTAAAATTCTAAATTTCTAGAATTTATACTTATAACGTTTAAATTTTTAAATCTTATAGTCTGAATTTATGATAAAACTTTATACAGTTTATTTAATGATTAGTTTAACATTTAGTCATTTTGAACAAAATATGAATACATTCACATGTATCACTCATTTTTATAATTTTTTAATGGACACTAAAATTTATTTAATAATAGTCGACTCTTTTTATTTTTGATCATTTTAGGACACGGTGATAAAAACTTTTTGAGGCGATAAAAAACTAATGAACAAAAATTCAAATTGATCAATTTAAAATAAATGAGTTTTAAATATTTAATTTTTGTTGTCTAAATATAATTTTTATTTTTATTTTTCATTCAATTTCGATTACTAGAAAGTCTATACGATTAAAAATTTGATTAAAATCTATATTTTTAAACCAGATATAAGATATTACACTACATTATATTGGCTGTTATTGGTAATTGTATATATCTAATTTTTTTTTTATTCAATTCGCATTATTTTAATTGTATGTTTATTTTTAAAATAAATGTCATTAAATTGAATTTTCGCCTAAAATAAAGAAATAAAAATATCATTTCCAAAACATAATTATATCTTTATCGGAAACAACAAAATCATTTATATTAAAACGCATTGAAGCAAATACATAATTATTCGATTATTAATGTAAACAAAGATGCAGGATGTTAAGATTCGCAGTCACACAAATTACACGTCGATTTTAGTGACCTTTAAATAAATAACCCGTAATTCAAATTTATCTTGTCTAATCTATTATTTTCCGCAACTGTTAAGTATTTTAATATTTCCATTAAATTGTTGTGACGTTAATCGATTAATATTTTATATTTCGATCAAATTGGATAATTTTTACTTTACATAAAACTCAGTGGCGTTTCTACGGGAGGAGAAATCTAGGAGTACTGGACCCCCTCAAAAAAACAAAAAAAAACAGATACATGTTCCTGCATAGTGAAATAATAAGTATAGTATATAATTAATAGGTGTGTTATGTTATTGTGACTACGGTTTCCAAGTTACGACTTAATATAAAGCGCGATAAAGGCAATAGGTTTTAGGTACACAAATTTTTTAAATATAAACTATCGTGCAGAGAAACTGTCACAGATGATTATATTTTAATCAGATTTTATTTTATAAAATTATATTTTATTATGTAACGCGAATTAGTCAACATAATTCTTATTTTTACTATACTTTATCTTGTGATCTAGTTAAAATGATAATGAAGTATATATAATTATATTTACCAATCAATCTAAAGCTTATATAACTGTACAACTTCTAACACAAATAAAAATAGTAAAATAGGATTGAATAATTAAATTGCTTGGTGATAAATATGAAATTACCAAAAGGAAAAATTAGAGCACTACAATAAAGTTTTTAATATTAATTTAAACCAGTTTATTTACTAATTAGTAACGCAATGTAAAACGTAGACGGATAATTTAACGTATCAACTTTTCAGAAAATGATAATGGTGACATGAATGTTAATATTGATAATATAAACATAGTTCTGATCAATTAAATCTATGTATTTCTGCGAGTAATTTTTGAAAGTACTTTTTCTTAGTATACAATAATTTTTTTAATAAAATAAATGCTATATTTATGTAATTTTGTAAATAGTATTAAAGATCTCATTACATATATTAGAAGTGTATAACTAATAAGACTACTCGAAAGAATTTTTATCGAAACCAATGATATTATGTGCAATTTACATGTAAAAAAAACTTTGAAAGAAAAACCATTTGAATTACTTTAAATAAATACAATTTAAAAGATGAATTTCAAATATTTATAAATTCTACTATTTTTAATTTTTAATTAAATATTATAAAACTATTACTTAGAACAAAAAGTCACCAGTTATAGATATTATAGATTATACACCATTCAGAAAAACAATGTGTTGCAATGTAACAAGTTTGCGTTCAGTTAAACCAATTTTGTATTGTTAGCTTAAATATAAAAGTAAACATAAAGGGTAGAACACAGATAATTTTCTTTCCTTCGTGTATATTATAGGTTAATTTAATCTAATATTAAAGCTAACATCACTACGTTTGAACTAATGAACGCAAATTTGCTATGTTGTACATGTGTCAAACGAAGACAACACAAGTATGGTGTCTTTTTAAACAATATTTCTACCTTTTTAATTTATGCCAATAATAACTATAAGTTATAACAAAAATAGTTATAAACAATAAGCATCCACGCAGATTCGTCATGTTACACGCATAGGCGGAAATTGGGGGGGGGGGCTTGGGGGGGGGGGGGCTTAGCCCCCCTAAATTATTAAATTTCGTAGTATAAAATATAGAAATAGGTACTTATTTTGCAACAATTGACATTTAAGCCCCCCCTAAAATTCAATCAAATCTCCGTTTATGGTTACACGTACAACACACGCGAGTGTATATAATATTATATCAAACCGTGTAATCTTACGTTCTAATGGTTATCCGTTTATGAAGTGGATCAAGTGCAAAGGAAAAAAAAATATATACTTATTGCTCACACCTTAAAATTTTCTAATATCACCCTAAACGATTCTTATTCAGTTTTTACCCCATAAAATGTATATGCTAAACAAAAAAATAATACGTACTTCGAATCCTACAACCAGTACGGATATTGTATGCATTAAATTCCAATTCTAATACTAAATTATATTTTCCCTGCAATCGGTTGACAAAATTCAAGTCCCGAGGTCTTATGAAAGTTGCAAAATTTAAATTAGTGAACCAACTGCAGTAATGCATTGTTGGTATAGTTGCGAGGTACCAAAGTTTACAATTTTGTTATTAAAATTAAAGTTCTTGAAACATTTCAGACATTTAAAATATAATTTATAAGATTTTAAAATATTTCAAGATAGTTTAAATATTATTACCCAAATGTTATTATGACATTCTGTCATCACATTTTGGCTACCTTTTAGTTGTTACCCAAAGATTAATAAAAAACGTATAATATTCATAAAACTTTAAATTATTAATATTCTAATAAGCCTAACACTAAACCCAACATACTTTCGGACTAAAACAATTTATTTTTGAAAATATTCAATATTTTTTAAATGTTCAAACTAGATTTTAATGACAATACTTCAAAATAAAAGAAACTGCAATATTCTATATAAGTTTCAAGTACAACACTACTTTATTTTGTTCATTCCAAGATTCTGATATAATCTTATGAAATATCAATTTTGACATTTTAAATGAAAACCAAATTTAAACGTTAACATATGTTGAGATGTTAATATTTTTTTTTTTGTGTACTTAATCATTTTTAATGATTTTATACAAGTTGTTATTAATTTTATTAAGGATTTGTATTTGTTACAAGAAGGTAGAATGTTTAATAGCCATATTGTATCAACTATTTTATTAACTTGTATTATTTTCAAAAATAAATGTTTTATCCTAATATAATTAAAAATATATAAAACAATTATCTTGAAACACAGGGTTTTCCATCAATAATTTTTAATAAAACAAAAACAGCCGTGTCTAGAAGTTAACACATTTTTCAAATCTGAAAACCGGGAAAAGCGTAAATTTTTAGAAGGTGCTGTTAAAAATAACCTTTTTTTTTTTTTTGGTTTTACTTTTTTACCGGTCAACCGTCGAGTTGCAAATAAAAACAAAAAACAGGCAATTAGTTGCAATTTTTCGACACCGGTTTGAGAATTATATGACGATATGAAGGGGCCAACTTCACGAACGTTGTAGCGGGTCGACCGATAGAGTCTAGCGAACGCAACGCACTAGGGCGGAACAAAAATACTCTATCTGGTGTCGCCGCGCTATTCGAAAAGTCAGAACGGACCTCGTGCAATAGGTTTTAATTTCAACATTAAAAATGCAGCCCGGACGACCAACATCATATGTTCCAGCGTGGCCGTCTGGGCGGCGTCTTTATCGGCGTCACCGCGATCGCCGTTGGCATGACTTTGGCGCTCGCCGTCGCCGCCGCAACGGCCGCCTGTGCCTTGGCCCGACCCGTCGCCGCTATCTTGGCCACGGTGCTCGTGTTGTACCGGACGGTCACCTCGGTCCGTCGAGGTGCTCTTCTGGCTCTCGGTAACGCCTGAACGCCGACTTCGTTCGCCCGGGACTTGTCGGCCGTAGCCGCTAACTTGGCCACGGTGCCCGTGTTGTACCGGACCTGAGCCGCTTGTTGCTTTCCTCCGGCTTTTGGTAACCCCTCCTGAACACCGAAGTCCGCCCGGGACTTCTTTGCCGTCCCCGCTATCTTCGCCCGAACCGTCGCCGTCGATTTTTTAGCGGCCGCCGATGTCGTCGTCCTGGCCCCAGCGCTATTGGCCGCCGTCTTTGTACGTCCGGCGACCGTCGTACTCGGTTTCCACGGCGCTCCGGCCACCGCCGATTTCATAGACTTTCCCGCGTCACGTCCGTCTGTCTCCGACGTCTTGCCGACGGTTCTCAGCTCCTTGAACCACTCAGAATAATCAGAACTCGAAGACTCATTGTCCTCCATATTCGACACGCTGGCCGTAGGACTCGACACGTGTTCTAATTCAGAATATTTTGAATATGACAAGTGATCCATCTCGAAAAACTGTTTGGTCTACGAAATCGATTTGTTGTTATAATTAAAAGAAAATTTAATTACAACTGTGAACTTTGAAACGGCTTATTTAATGTCACATCGTCGTATTGTAAATATCGATGTAATCGGTTGTTGTAGTTACGACAATAATTATAAAAATATTTATAGATACCATTATTAATACTGGCAGTCGTTTATAAATATGTCTTGTCCGGTTTATACTATGAGCAGTGCTATACTGCTATACAAAGATAACCAATAAATCATCTAGATAATATGAGTGATAGATAATTTATTAAGATGAGATAAATAGATTACACTTAAAATATGGACCTAAATAATAGATAAAAGATAACCACGTTTATCTAGATAATTAAAATTTAATGTTATAAATCCGAGGATTGCACTATTATGGTTGGACATTTTTCTTCTTCTTACCTAATTTAGGAGTTCTACGTCAAAATTCTATTTTCAAATTAAGAAAAAACTGAAAAAATAAGTAAAAGTATTAATCTGTACAACTTACCTCATATACATTTTTTTAGATTTAAGATTAAATATATGGATCCTTTATTATTCAAATTATATTTTTAAATACTAAATAGTTTTATCAAATATAAAAATGCAATATATGTACAACATTTGATAAATATATAAATATAAAGACAATTATACATTGAATTTTTTT
Organism: Sipha maydis; assembly: GCA_034509805.1. Classification (NCBI taxonomy): domain Eukaryota; kingdom Metazoa; phylum Arthropoda; class Insecta; order Hemiptera; family Aphididae; genus Sipha; species Sipha maydis. The sequence goes on from JASXSY010000136.1 coordinate 110,071, forward strand.
TTAATTTTAAGCACATTAAATCTTAAATGTCTTGTCATTCAAGTGATTCCTTCTTGGAGTTAAAATTTGTCTTCTATTGCTAAATAACCTTTCAACTGATGCTGAAGATGGTAACGTTGTATTGTATTTTAAAAATAAATATTTTACTATTGGATAATGGTCTAGGATTTTTAAATCTTTTCCATCTTTTTTTTTGGAATTCAAGTAATATAATCCGTATACACTGGCCAAGTTTTCACATCTAGGCTGACTGGAACTTTCTAATGGTGAAGTAATTAGTTTAGAAGTGAAAATTGGTATATACGATTCATTGTCTGTTGTAGAAGCTCGATATTCAGTGTCTAGGTCAGCAATGATCCGGGGCAACTTCAAAGTAACATTTTTCCGAATACCACAGATTGTATTCAATTTGTTAATAATTTATTTGAATTTCTTAACAGTAGGTCTTTGCATCGTCATAATCTTTATCTCTGTGCATTTACTGATTTAGGTATAGTAAAAAAATGTTTAATAGAAACTTCACAGTACTTTACAAATTTACAAACATCAAAAAAGGAAAAATAACACAACCCCCTTGTTTTAAAGGTCATACGCAGGCCATTAATAATGTATTACAATTTTTTGAAGATGTGAAATCTAACAAAATTATATTTTTAATGGCTAATCGTATAAATCAGGATATATTAGAAAATTATTTTTAGTATTTTTCTACAAAATGGCAGTTACAATAAAAACCTAACAGCTAGAGCAATTAGAACTTCGATGAAAAGTAATTGTATTTTTCTTTATGGACATCTAAAGGGGCACATTGTGAAGCAATTCAAGAAGATTCTAATCCAAATTATCTAATTACTAATAAGTAATTTTTGACCCAGTAATAAAACCACCAAATAAAATAAATTGCATTACTTTAACATCGTTTTCTTATACTATAATATGTTCTAATATCTAAATAATTTTTTATAAAATTATCTGCATCTTATCTAGGTAATTATTTTTTAATTTAACTCAACTTTAACTCGATAATGACTATCGATGGTTTCAGTGACATAATTTTATAATGTCAAATATCGCACATTGATTTTTTTTTTATTTCCATGAGATGTAATTATCCGTTTTTTGCGATTTTAACTCTTAAACATTTTTATAAAGTACATGCGCAACTGTTATCGGTTTCGAGTCAGTCTGCTTAATACTTTCCGATCGGTTCGGACTTTTCTTTTATTCATGCATTTTGTTAGACATCAAAGGTTAATTGAACATGCAATTATAACGACCGTGGTCCAAACTCTCAACGTTTTGATCTTGCAAATAGCACGTAATCGCACCTAATGCGTCCACCATATCCACCGTATGTGTCAAGGTCGTCCGCAATCTATATCAACAATTATAAACAGTTTTGCCTATTTACGGTACCACATATTTCACCACTAAAACGAACGCCATAATAGTTACCTATATGAGCATCCTGAAAGGGTAATACCTTCGCTTGCCCGGTCACCACCACACTCATATCAACGGGCATGACGTCCTCATGCTATCCACAAAACAAACCCTTCACCCAACCAATAATAGAAACTACGCATGACCAAAACCTAATAAACCCAAAATCTAAATGCCCAGGTTGTGGCTAGAATTTTGTCTCTTTAAAATTGACATTGAGCAATAGCTTCCGGTCATTGTGTAGTCATCAGGGCACAAAGACTGATTGATGCAACGCCGGCGACATCCCAATTTAAAAATAATATTTTGATAAGTAACAATATACTACCAGCCCATGATGACCGAATTTCCCATATAAACGTAACCGAGGTGGTTTTCGACTAAACACAAAATGTATACCGGAAAGTAGACACTTTAGCCAATAGTTTTAAGTCTTACTTAATATTCACTCCAAACGAAGTCATCATATTTAAATTTAACGAACTCGTTCAAATGCCGAGGAGGTATAAAATACTTAAATCATAAGACTATTTTTTCGGATACGAAAAATCATTTATTTTTTTATGTTAAATATTTCATTGATAAAAATCATAGTAAAGTAAAAACACACACATTATACTCATAGGCGGTACTACGGGGGTGGTAGAGTAGGCAACTGCCCCTCCTGCGAACCGTACCTGTATTAATACATAATTCCTTAAATCTCCGTTTCCTAACTCTAAAAAATAGATTTTTTTTTTCAATATGAAAATTGTTCCAAAATATCTGTGAATGATAACACACACTTATAAAATATTATATTATTTAATCTATTCTGTGATTTTATTATCAACGAATCCTGATGCCAGAGCGACACATGGAGCTATAAAATAATAAAATTTATTGTACAAAAATTCATGTTATTTTTTTTTAATATTAGGTATTACCATTGAGTATAGATAGTACTATCTATACTCAATGGTATTACTAGCCTAAAAATTTGAACTAATATAGTAAAATATATATGGTTTTTTTTTAATTTAAATGTTTTTATTATTTATATTTATAATTTGTATTTACAAAACTATACAATGAATAAATTGGAAGAGGATTTATTGGGGCGAAGGGGAAGTCACCCATTAACGACCACCCCCGTATAAATAGTTAGATAGTTAAAATATTTTCTGGCCCCCCTGCCAAGAGGGTCTAGTACCGCCTATGATTATACTACTATACTGTGTTCTACTTATACTGTAGGCAGTAGCGTATTTACAGCGGAGGTCCAGGGGTACTGGACTACCCTTCAGAACAAAAAAAAAGATACATATTCCTGCAACATAATTTATTATTTATTATTTATTTATTATTTATTGTTTATAGGAGCCCTATACAACAGTTTCACAATATAATTTACAATTTACAATTTAAAATTATTTTTTTTTTTTACAAATAAAACACATAGGTTTAAAAAAAAGATATTAATAACAATAATTATGTAAGTATAATGGTACGTATTTAGAATTATAAAGAAGTAGTACCTAATTTTACCAGTCTTGATAAATGGTGCTCTCATTGGCCAACCTTATCATGCGGTGTAATAGACTATTTCTCCCAATATTTGTAGTGTGCACAAGAACTACGAAAGGAACGTGGTGTCTGGTAATGCGTGAAGGGATCACGAAATAAAATATATTATACTAAATACGACTATAATACATAGTATGTATTAAAACCCCACCAAAAAATATATAGGACGTAACTTTTTACAAGCTATCATAATTTATATTAATTATGTATAAGCTGTGGACCCTCCCCAGAAAAATTTGAAAATTCGCCACTGATTATACGGGTACTTATGTACAAAGTACAAATCGTTACATTTTTTGACTGGTTTGACGTCCTTCTCCTCTCACGTCACTTTGGTGTAACGAGCCACAGAATAGGTAATTGAATAAGAGCAACGTAACTAAACTGTTTCCAATTTAAGTTAATACGTAATGACATTTGTTTTTATTGGACAATTTTTCGAAATTCTAAATTTTATTATTTCACGCTGTTATTTGCACGTTGTATTGGTACTACTATTTAAGTAATCTATGTACAATGTTACTCCTTTTATTCTTTTATTCTATAATAATTTATTGAATATTTTCATTTTTACCAAATTACGTTTCGTACAGTTATTGCTCAAAATGTAACAATAAAAAAGAATATTAGAATTTTACATTATTTATTTTTAATCTCAATAGTAAATTGTAATATTGTTCTAGTGTATTTGTTTTCTTTATAACAGTGAAATTTAAACGGCCGTAATCGAAAAGTCGATCTAGATTGAAGCGAACGAGTGACAAACACATAACTAGTACGCCCTCAAATTATAGATACATTTTTACAAAACAATTGTAGATACAATGATTTTAACTTGAAAGACATCTCTAAGTTTAATGGAATAAATAAAATAATGTTTTAATAATTTTTTTAATCCATTACATTTTTATAGATAGCAATAATTAAGTAGGTATTCTCGGTTTTCTAAATAATATTTTGAAATAACTAAATTGTCTTTTATTTAATCATTATTTTTAATTAAGGAGTGTTTGTGTGAAGGGGTGCTATGATGGGTGCTGTAAATGAAATGCACATGTATGTATATGAAGGTGTTGTGGACGCATGAGAAGTGATGTGGTTGTGTAAGGGGGTCCCGAGAGTTCAAGAGAGATAGGTGTGTGTAACTTTAAGTGCTAGAATGTGTGGTTAAGGGGTATTTAGATGAGGGTTGGATTAAGCAAACGCCAAGTGGGTGCACAAGGGCGTGGTGGTAGTTGATGAGAGGTGGGTAGTGAGAGTTATGAGAAGCGTGTGGGTATGTGGGTGGGTACGGTTGTGTGTGTGTTTGTATGTGTGTGTGAGCGTGCACGTGTGAGTGTGTGTGTGTGTGAGAGAGCGTGCACGTGCGTGTGTTAATGGGTATGGGTGGGTGCGTTCGTGTGTGTGTTAATGGGTATGGGTGGGTGTGTTCGTGTGCGGTGCGCCGTAACTCCGCACGGATCGTCGCCATTTTATAATATATCACCTCAACTTCACATACAAGGTTTTTTTTTCGACACCTTAACTCCGCATACAAGGTTTTTTTTTCGACACCTTAACTCCGCATACGAAGTTTTTTTTAACACCCTAACTCCGCATAAAAGATTTTTTTAACACTGTAATTCCGCACATAATTTTTTTTAATGTTTGAATAAAAAATACAATACATGTTATTAAAGTTAAATAAAAATAATATTAGACTGCAGGTAATACTAGGTAATTATAAAATATAAAATTAATAATAATTAATGCATACAACAAAAAATCATTAAAATTATAATGTGAGTTAAAATAAATTAAAATTAAATATTATTAAATGAAGCCAAACTTTTTACAAAACTATATCTATCTATTTGGTTGTTATTATATAATACGATTTTTTTATTTATAAATTGTATATCATTTTTTTGTTTACTTCTAATTATCCTACTTTCGTTATTATCGGCAGAATTCATTCTTATATAAGAATCCGTCTGCATAGCTAATAAATGTTTAATGAATACAGCAATATTTGGATGTGCTGATGTAAATAAATCACCAAATTTGGCGTGAAAAGACTCACAGTTGTTTGTAGTTTTCTCCAACGTCGCTTCTTTTTTGGCCCAAATACTGGGTGGAAATGTTGCATCGTTTGTTATGTATGTTTTTTCTAAGTATGTAATAATTTTTTTAATTCGTACATCTTTGGGTTGGCCATTTTTAAAGTTATTTTCAAAACATGGTTCAACTTCATTAGGATCCAGATACATAAGACCAAATAATTGTCTAAGCCACTTTCCTATGTCGGATTCTTTGTTTTTATATTCTTGGACAAGACCAACTGATTGTATTCGTCTCCACCTATTAACAAATTAAAAATAATTAATAAGTATAAGTTATACCTACAAATATATTATCTATACGTACCATGATTGACTAAGATGAAAACGGCATCCAATTATATTTATATTAGGAAATATATCTTTCACACTTGAATGAATTGCTGTTTCAAAATCGATCACTAATGTTGTTGGCTGCAAACATTTGTTTAATGATGAGCATTTTTCTTGAAGTATTTCCCAAATGGCTAGATATGTATCTTTATTTTTATTTGAAAGCAAACAGAACACAACCGGTACAAATACTCCATTACGATATGCATTAATACTGAATAATTGATGGAAAAATTTCGTACAGTATTTAAATGTACCGTCAACGTATAAGGTCTGAGAATCACACATAAAATTTAAATTTGAATCGCATGAAAATATAATTATATGATCTAATGGGTCATTTGTTATAATAAAATATTCGTCTTTTACTGTTTTCGGCTTAGTGTTATTTATATATTCATGTACTTCAGAAATTGATTTTGGAAGCTTCGGTAAATTTCGTATGCGTTCACGAGAAATGCTATCTCTTATTAATTTTGTGTCTTTACATGTTAAAGTTGACGCTGCTACTACATTAGTAGCTATTTCAAGTTTTATTAACTTGGAGGGACGATCATTAATATAATCAAGTCCCTTTCGTTTTATACCATTACTAATTGTTTGTCGAACAATAATATTGGTCTCGATATTTTCGTGTTCATGTGTACCTGATTCTCTCGAAAAAATTTTTTCAGCGCCAATTGTGTATAATTTTGCTTTACATGTTTTTTGTATGCACTTCCATCCAGTTTCGCCTGATTTTAATTGTGTATACTTGGAATATTTATAATTATTTTTCACTAACAGCACATTTTTTCGTTGACTGTATATAAAACTTATTTCACTTGCCATTTTTAAATGTAAAAGTAAAACTTTATAAAATAAATTTGAAATCTAAACCTGATAGACAACTGATCAGTGATCACTGTCAATTCGTTGAGTTACAAAGACACGAGAAATTAATCGGTACACGATAATGATAAGATATTGCTTTGCAGATATAATAGTTTAATTTCAATATAGTTTTACACCGATATGGCATGGGAACTTTTGGTGTTAAAAATATTATTAGAATGCGGAGATACGGTGCGTTCGTTTTTTCAACCGTGCGGAGATACGGTGCGTTTGTATTTTCAACCGTGCGGAGATACGGTGCATGCGGAGTTACGGATTCACAAAATATTTTTATTCATGCGGAGCTGCGGTGCGTCCTTCGTGTGTATGTGTGTGTACGTGCGCATGTGTGTGTGTGTGTGAGTGTGCGTGTGTCAGTCAGTGGCGTCATTTGGGGGGGCAAGGTGGGCATTTGTCCCCCCCCCTTGTCATCAGCGGGCCGCTGGCGGCCTACTAAGGCCCTTTTCACACATTTAGCCCGCAAACATGATTCATAACAATGATTCGTGGCTCGTACTAATTACGTAAGGTATTTGACATCTGTATTCTGTATGTGCAGTTCTGGACTGGACGAGCGGGATACCGGGTTTCCCGCCTTTCCTGTAAGCCGCTGCTCGTATAAAATATAAATTTTATATTTATAATTATATTTAACTATGTAAGAAGGCTGTTGGAGATAAAAGTGAAATTGTTAGCGAGCGGGTTTTTTTTTAATTATGGGCCGGTCAAAACTTTTGCCCCCCCCCCCACTATCAAATTACTGGTATTTCCATACTAAAGAAGTAACAATTGGGGTTTGTGACCTTACACACTCTGCACGAGCGTCCCAGGATTGGTCTACCTAGACTCCCTAAAGAAATAACTTGACGATTCATATAATTTAATCTAGGTAGGTGAATGGCCAAAATTGAAAGGTTGGTATCGTCTTAAGCCGAAACATTCTACCAATGATTTTATCTCCAAAAACGGGGAAAAAAACAGTACTATGGGCGGCAGGGGCCCTATATGGCAATGCGCCTCAGGACAAATTCCTGGTCAGATACCCGCTGAGGGGCTTAAGCTTCATGGGGGCTGTTGCGGAAGCAACTAATATGTTTAATAGACGAATGCTTATACAAGCAAGTTCCTGGTAACGCCTACTGCTGCATGAGTGAAACCCCTACATGGACATGTGTAGTACAGGCAGTGGCAAATCTTCTGGAACTTAGCTGCTTTACCGGTTGAAGTAAATGACACTGAAGGTTGTTAGTAACCAAAAACAGAGGGAAGATAGCCCTTGACCATCACAGAGTGACATGATACCCTGAGGATTGGTGGTCTTACGACGACCCAAAACAGCTGAAGCAGTTCGCTGTTCCAGTTTTGTCAAACCTCTGGTGTTCATGTGCAGCTAATATACGGTACATAGCTGTAGGTAAGCATCCGTATGAGCAAAAAACCCATGTCAGACCAATGATGAATTTAATTAAGTTTGAAAACTATTAAGTTGTAATATATATTATCAGGTATATTTGAAAATAATTGTTCTTAGTCTAATTTCAATAATTAATAAAAATTCAAGTAAACAGCCTAATAGTTTTATCTGCACCGCAACTAAACACCCATGGTTCTGTAGGATGGAATGTCACACCAAAAATACCAAAATCTGAGCATTCCTCATGTTCTTTAAGTAATTTTAATGGAACAACCAAAGGATTTTGAAGTAAATCACTAAAAAAAAATGTTAGAGATTAAGTTATTAAGATAATAAAATCAAATGCATAATAATAAGCCACAAAATAAATTACTTATAAACCATTCCGTGTGAAACAATCAATGCTCGGTCATCAGAACCAGATGCAAATAATGGATAACGTTTATGGAAGGCAACTGAACGTACAGCAGTTGAATGTAATCTAAGAGTTTTATATGGTTTAGTAGAAAGATCAAGATCAAACCATAACATTTTTCTATCATATGTTCCAACAATAACATTGTCACCACCTAGACAAAAATAAAAGTAAATAGCTTAAATAAAATATAATAACATACAAATTATAATTTACCAATTTATTTTTTTTCAATGTAGAGAAATATTTTTTTATTTGTAGAATGATATATTTCATAAAGTTTAGAATCACTTAAAAAATTAACTTTTTTTATTTATTTAAAGTAGGTAATAAAATAATAACATAAATTTCTTACAAAACTTCTTAAAAAAATTTCATATGTAAGTCTCAAAAAAATCAAAATTAACCATAAAATAAAGTATGGTTATTAATCTTATTTAAAATATATAATTCTTAGTCTATCTGACTAAATGTTTCTAATAATAAAAATAATTTTACATACAAACAAACTATTAAAAATTATGAAATAAACATACCTGGATGAATAGCCATTGAAGAAATCCATTTAGCATAACTCATTAATTTTTTAAATAATTCTTGTTTAACCAAATCATAAATTCTTATATTTTTTTGTGTCTGATAAATAAAATGCCAAAACCATTAATTTATTACAAAAATAATCATTATAAAAAAATTGATATTTACAGCAACAAACAAGAAGGGTCTTATTGGATGGAAAAGAACAGACTGCACCAATCCTTTAGATTTTGCAAAAGGTAATTGGGATCGTCTTGTAGACATCTGATGAATTAGAACTGATCGGTTAGCACCATCAGGCATCACTGTAGCTGCATAATCTCCACGACCATGCCAAGTCACCTAAAATAAATTGAAAATTGTATTATTTTAAAAATAAATAAATATTAATTTAACACTCCAATTAAATGTTGTAACAATTCATAAGCAAAAGATTTTATACACAATTTGTGTATTAATATACTTATTAAATAAAAATATATTATATGCATGTAAAAATTATTAATTTACTTGTTTTATTTCTTTGAAATGATTAAGTACAATACGAATGCCATTTGCCCATTCTTCAGTCGTTGCTTCATCCCATTGAACAACTGCTTTAACCTTATCAGAAACTATGAAAATTTCAATAACTATCATTAATTCTATCAAAAATATCTAACAGTTTTAGATTCAAAGCATAACAAACCAATAGATGCTTGAACTGGTGGAACAGATAGAATAGAGTCTGTCTTAGAAACAACTAGATGGTCACCAACACCAGGATTTATTATCATTAATTTTCGATCAGCTACAACTGCAATCAATGATAATGCTTTGTTTGGATTCCATTCTACACTACGCACTATACCTCCAACTGGAATAGTTCTCAAACATCGGCCAGTTCTAATTTCCCATACTGAAATATAAAATTAATATTGTAACAATAGCTTTAAACAAATGTTATAATTATAAAAATATTTTTTTTTTTTTAATTGTATATATTACTTTTAACAGTCATGTCATCAGATCCAGATAACAAGTATTGACCAAGTGGATCAATAGATACACAACGAACCATATCAGTGTGCCCATTAAATACCAATGATTGAACTGTAGGGAATGGCTGTAGATCTTTAGGACTTGGCAATTTAGGTAATAGATCTTCTGGCTCAATAGTTAACTAAAGAGAAACCAATACAATCATGTTATAATTAAATTCTTAAAAATATAAATATTCAATAAATATGTTAACATACTCTCATTTTTCTGGCTCTAGGACAGAGATATAAATCCATACATCTTGTAAATCGTTCTTTTATAAATTTGGGGTATGCGGGAACTTGTCTTAAACTAGAATACTTTTGAGGTACAAAATGTAACTTGCGCTTCCACGGAGTTTCTTCTTGTTTTTTCCATATTCTCATCTAAAACAATAAATATTATTTTATAGGAAGTTACATATTCAAAATCAGATTAGATACAAATTTGTAACATATTACACACAATCAAAATAACCAAAATGTATGTTGTAAATTTGGCATATTTTGGTAAACTTATGTGCTTTTACATACTTAAAGATTTTAAACATATTTATGCCATTATATATTAATAAATTTTACTATACTGAGTATTGATTGTAAATCTGTTATGATCAGCCTATAATTTAACAATTTTTTTTTTTTTTTATAATAGAAAATAAATATTTATCAAATGTTGTTGTTGTTAATAAAAATATACAAAATACACTTATTACCTTAATAATATAATTTAAGTTCTTTAAATTTAAATTTAAAATAAAAAAATGTTTTACAATTTTGTTATTTATTATATTTTAATATTTGATAAAAAAGTATAACTGTATAAAATACTACATATTAAAGTTTTTTTTTTTAGTGTATACATATTTCATAATTATAAAGTATACAGGATACAAAGTCTTGGTTATTACTTACTTCTCGATCATTGAATAAGAACTCAGGTGGAGGATTATAAGACTCTGCATGAGAAGGTAAATTTCTTTTGGGCGCAGGTATATGATCAGTAATTCGCCTCATACTTTCATCTTCAGCATCATCTGTGCTCCACATCATATAGAAACTACGTTCTCTTTTCTTTTCACGTTCTCTTCGCTTTTGTTCTCTGGTTTTAAGTAAACCAGCTCGAATTAATCTAGCATATCGTTCTACACGTTGAGCTTCCTGTCTGCTGGCTATGAATGAACGTTTATGATCAGCTCCATTACGAATTGGCATGTTCATAACTTCTGATGTAAACCACTCAACCCATGGCTAAAAATATACATCACCATATAAATTTTAAGCAAACTGTTATAAGAATGAGAAAAAATACCGCATAATCCTCATATGTTGAATCTGGTATTTTACTAGATTCTATTCGTTGAATCAATTCTACATCTTTATCACTTAATACAACATCTTGTCCAGTTTGTAAATCTCTAACAGTGCGCCTAAAATAAACAAAATGTTTTTGTACATTTAAAAAAATTGAGAGTATAATAATAATATCTACCAAAAATCAGGGTTCTCCATCTTTTCCATAAAATTATCCAACTGATCGCCTCGTTCAGGCTTCATAATCTTTTTGCCATCCCAATCATAGCCGACATGTGGATACTCATCATACCAATTCATCGGTATATTTCCAACGGTGTTTCTTATATCCTTGAAAAATAAAAATGATCAAGCAAAGTGAGTTAATACGGAAACTAACGCAATATATATATATATATATATAAAACCTACCTCTTCGTCAGAAGTATCCATTTCTCCTTCGTATTCCATGTCCTTAATTTCATCGGCAGGGCCAGGCGGTTTGTCGTCCATTGCAGATGTTGATGTGAATTATAATTTATAATTTTCAAGGGAAATAAATTTTTTTTAAATAAAACTCAGAAATTTTTTAATATTTTTAAATAAAATCACAAGAGTTCATGTAAATATCACAAGTGTTCAAAATAACTATAAGAACTACCTATGTAATGACTATTATAACACGTTTTGCATACAAGAATGATGTGAGGAACACAACATAATTTTGCGGCACGACGGTGTTAAGGAGTCACATGGCTACGTATGGTTTGGACCGTTGCTAACGTCTGAATAGTGACGAGTTTCATAGGTTACTTATCTCCCGAATGTTGTGGACCACGATTGCCGTTATCGTATTTACCTCAACAAAATGTGGAAGTAGCACATATTTTGATAACTGTTGAACGTGCTACAGTACTTAAAACAGTGTTTGATCAATGACCGTAAATACTTAATACTTTTCTTATTCATTTGAAATTATTCTTGTTTTCGTTATATCTGTAATACTGTGACACGTTTCCCGCGAAATATTGACTAGTGCAGATTACCGTTGTCTTACCAATGTGCAGCGTAAATGATGGAGGTGCCGAAAGTTTCGAAGAACTTAAGCCTGATGAACCGTGAGTTACACAGATATATTATTGATACCTAAACCTAATTTTTACATCCTATAATTTTTTATTTATCTCATATTAACATCAAAAACAATAGAGTCTGATATTCATAACTAAGCAGTCTTCTAAATATTTTATTTAAAATAAAAATGAACATAATTTTGCCTGAAAATAAATTGATATAGACCATGTAATACGGCATTAAGTGTATTTAATTTTATATGAACAACATTAATGATTGTTTTTCGTTTTTGATAAAAATAAATTAGTATTCTTTCAGTATTTATTTACCTACTCTTATTGCAGTATTGTTCTTAAATAATTAATAATGTATTTAAAATACATTTTCTCATTGAGTTTTATTATTATGAAAAAAAAAAAAAAAAAAAATGGCTATTAATTATTGTAAAAACTAATATCATGTATACTATTTAGTATTTTCACCACCTAGGTCCTTTCAATGGCTTTAGTTAAACTATTGTTGTTGACATTTAAATTTTATATTATTACATCATCATGATTATGCTAATGTGGATAAAAATAATATCTAGTATATTTTTTATAAACTTTATATGCTTATTTTAACCTGAATTTGTTATCTATTCTATTTATATTAAATTTTTTGTTTTCAGATTAGAATTAAAATGTCGTAAATGTTTAACTGAAGATGGAAATGTCGTTTTACGTAAAAAAGATGTATATTGCAAGTAAGTACCTATAAATTAAAACAAATAAATCCTTTCTGCAATAACAATTTATTTCCTAGGGCCTGTTTTGTACCTATGGTAACTCATAAGTTTCGTGCTACTCTTGGCAAGTCAAAATTAGTTAACAGAGGTGAACGTGTGCTGGTATGTGTTAGTGGTTCTCAAAGTTCAATATCCTTATTGCATTTAGTATGGACAGGCCTTCAACAATCTACTTATAAAAGATTAACATTTGATCCTATAGTAGTATACATTGATGGTAAGTACATGTTTAATTTTTACTTTGTAAAAGTTAAATGTAATGAATTTTAAACATTAATTTCAGAGAGTATTTTATTTAAGTATCCCCAAAATCAACGAAATAGAATTCAAGAGTTATTTAAAAAATATGGTTTATCTTATCACATAGTATTATTTGCTTCAGTCCTTTATTCAAATAATTGCTTAATTGAGGATACAAATGTTGATCAGCATAACAGTAAACTAAAAAATATTTTTAAAAATATATCTGATCTTACATTAAAAGAAGACATGTTAATGAAACTTAGGTAATTATCATTAGTGCATTTATAAATATATTATGTGTATAGCTTTTTTTAATATTTTTTAGAAAATATGCCATAACAAAATTAGCTGAACAATTAGATTGTACACGAATAATAACAGCAGAAAATGAACATAAGCTATCTATTCGATTGCTTTCTAATGTTGCTCTAGGACGTGGATCACAAATCGGTTTGGATATAGTAAAGAATAATTTTGTATTTATATTAGATTAAACTCATATAAGATAATTTTCAATAATGAATTACTGATAATTTTGATATTTTTTATCATTTTTAAATTGTTTAAATATATATATAATATTTTATGTCTAATGTTTAAAATACATAGATGTAAAGAAATAATTAATAATAAAACAATTTAAGAATATGTTCAAATTTTACCACTACATATAAATTATATCATTTCTATTTCTAAAAATGATCAGTTATTCATTATTAATAAATTATAAAATACTAGTTAGGGTAAAATTTTAAATGTTAACTACAGAAATCATAAGTCTAAAATTATTTAAGGGTCTTGCTGTTAATGATAAAACGAATAACAAAAAATCTTTGATTACTATCCGACCATTGAGAGATTTGTCTGCAAAAGAAATCTCATATTATGCTTTGTTCAATAAACTGGAAGATTATGTTCATTCAAATTTCTTAACAGCTGTATGTATTTATTAAATATATATTTACATCATCATAAGCAGTTAATAAATATATTTCAATTATTTTTAGACAGATGAAGATGAATCGATACAAAAAACCACAGAGCAATTCATAAATAATTTACAAGTTGAATTTCCTTCTACTGTTTCAACAATATTTAGAACTGGAGAAAAAATATCAGAAAAAACTTCTTGTACAGCTTGCTGTTCTTTGTGTCAAGTATGTGATTTATGATATATATATATATTTTTGTTACATCATATTTATAAAATAACATTTTAGGGCATTATGGATATTGAAATGCCACCTTCCTCAGCAATGGAAGCAACAAAATATTCAAAATATGTTTCACTAATGGGCCTCAAAGCTTTAGAACTTAGTTTGACAAATATTGACAATAAAGAATCTAATCTAAAGCGTTGTAATGGTTGTAACTGTAAAAACAATCAAGATTCAAAAGAAGAATTATTAGAAAGTTTGTGTTATGCATGTAGACACATAATTCAAAATTTAGTAAGATAATTTATAATTACTAATTTATTTATTTCATACTTTTATTTAAGTATGAATATTTAAAAAAATTATAATATTATTCAAAAAAATATTGATTGAATTTGTTATCAGAAGTATATCTATTGAACTGTATTAACTTTTAAGTAGATATGTTTTCATTAAAAAATGTATAATGATTAAAAATTTAATAGCTTTGATAATTTTTACTTTTTTTTAGAAGAAAAATTAATCTAAAAATTAATGTTATCTAATATTTTCAGGAATCTCTGGATGACTTACCAGAAGAAATACTAAAAAAAAATTCAGAAAAATTGCAATTTCAAAAAATGGAAGAACAAATAAAAGATTTTTTGTTATGATTATCAATAAATATTTAAAAAAAAAAACACATTGAAAATTTTTTTTCTTCAATTTTCATAAATATAAGATTATTTAAATTATATATTAATATTTTATAAATGATGAATTTTAGTGTATTTTAAAAAATTACAAAAATTCACATGTAGTCATAGGATAAGTTTTTAGATTTTTACATTATCATGAAATTCGATGAAACCAATGTTGTTCATCAACCGTGATTCATTATGGAGTAATGGTATAGACATTTCCACAAGAGAAAGGTACCATTTAGCGCACAAAATCCCCTCCACGTAACTGCCATTGATAGTATGCTACGTATAAACAATCATCGTTTCGGCAGCTCAATTCATATGGTATTGTACAAAATATAGTGGGGCATGTGCAGCCAACGACCGGTTTTGGTCAGCGGCTGGTATTTTCTCTCGTGGAAACATCTAGTATCAATAGTCAATAACGCTTTTTTTTACTAAGAATAATTTACACAATCAAGTCATTTAATCTGGCTAATAGGTAAAATAAATGTTGTGAGTGCATTTTACTAGACAGATATATTATTTTTTTCTTACATAAGAAAAATAATATTTATATGACCTTTGTTTCAATTATTTATCACCATCGTTGTTAAAAATACATTTCTAATATAATTCAAATTATTAACCTAACATTAATTGTAAATTATAAATGCAAATTGCATTTAAGTTCTATTCAAGTATATTTATTTGTTGTCTGACATTGATTTTAAAATATTTTATAATTAATGTTCTTACATGTAATTTTTTTTTTATAAAAAATATGTATTGATTACATTTACTTTGATTTTTGATCATGTTAATAATCCTATCAAAGTTAAGTGTCCTAAAAGGGATGAAAGCAATTATGTTTCCACTACTAATTCTTATTTAAATGTCTTAAATATAATCAGAAAGTAACTGTTTTTATTACAACCCCTACCCTCTATAATAAAAGCTCCTTGAGCATTCTTTTAATAATATAGCCTAACATAAAGGTTAAGCAAATCCACTTAAATTTAGTTTCTTTTATAATATGTTTAATTATTTATACTAAAACAAAATTAATTATTAAAATATATGAATGTTATATAATATATGTATCACACGTGTAAAATATTTAATAAGTGTTTTAGTTTAATTATTTAAATTAATATTAAAAAAAAGCAAATAATTTATTTTTATAATTTGAATTCTTCATGAAATTAAGCAATGGTTATTAAAATAATTATTTTGTTTAATCAGAATAACGTATGAAATTACTGTTTTAAAAACAGATCTACAAAAAATAAAAATTACAAATTATTTACACTTATACTTTGCACAAAAGTACTCAAAAACCATTTGATACAAAGTATAATTTATTATAAATACTATTATTTGATAATATTAATTTAAAATAATTTTAAGAGCACACATTTTATATCTGTTAATCATTATAATGTTACCTTAGAAGTTATACATGAAACTGAAAATTGAATGTAAAATTTTTTTTGTTTCATATTCTTTGAAATACATGTTTTTATGTAGATTTGTCATTTAACTAATAATAAAACATATTTGGATAAGTGATTGATTGGAATAAAAATAGACTTTAATTATCACAGTAAATCTCTCAGTATTAATTAAATATAAAATAAATGAAGATAATTGCAAGTTTAAACAAAAAAAAAAAAATTGATCTTATAACCTTAAATATAATGCATGGTATAATGGTGCATATGGTAAAGAAGTATTTTATAAGTTACCTCATGGTTCAGAGTATAAGTTACTAATGTATATATGGTTTTAACTAAACTAAATACAATGTGCGAGAAAAAAATCTTTCAAAAGTATGCACTTAAATTAAAAAAAAAATCAGTTACACAAAAAAAAAAAACAATTTAATTTATAATAACCATTTAAATTTGGTTTTTTTTATATTACAGTGAGGTCCCATACTAAACAGTCAAAAAAAAAAAAAAAATACAGGAAATCTTAATGATAAACCCTGATACTTATTTCTAAAATTTCAATACCTTCAAGTAAATATAAAATATATATGAAATGCATTAGAATTCAAAATAATAATCATAATATAAAGTATAAAAAAAAGCAATTTATTTTTAAACTCTTTGAGCCGGAACAATCGTTGAATCTGACATTAATTTACAAGGTGATTTATTGAGTTGAATAGCACTTATACTATTACTGATTTTAGAAATTGTTTTCTGTTCTAAAACCGCTGAGGCATTTTCAGTAATTAGGTCCCTAATACCATTAAATTGCATTTTAACTAAATCCATACTTTGGTTAGCATCAATTATAATCACCTGAAAAAACAAAAATATGTACTACATTTAAATGAGCTTTAATAATAGGTACTTAAGAATTAAAATTGATTACATCTAACTAATCAAATATCTACATTATACTATAACAACATCTAAGTAGCAATAATAGAAAAAAAACCCATATTCTAGTAAGTATAAAATAATCCTGACAATCAAATAGTATGAGAAAAATATAAAAATAAATCACTTACAGGTGTATTCTTAGGGACATCAGTTTTGTTCACATTTAACCAACTGTCGTGCAATTCATGTAAATGCCTAATGTACTCAAATGGAACATTTTTTTCTTCAGACCTATTTCGGGCTTTCATTCTTTGGTAAGCTACTTCTGGATCTGTTCTCAGATAAACTATAAAACAAATAAAATATATAACTGTTTTCAAACTGTATATGTTTTTCATACTTATGAGATCTGATTCAATCTTAACATTTTCTATTAGCCAAGAATACCAAGCATCCAACACAGCATACTCAGGAGCAGCCATAAAATTGTCTTTAAACAAATTTTCAATAAATATGTTTCTAAAATTTTAGTAAAATAAACAACAAATTAGTTATTTAAAATGTTTGTAGTTATAATTGTTTTTTGATAGTAATTTTAAAAAGTAATCATTAAATTTTAAACATAAATAGAGATTGAATGTTTGTCTATTTCATTTCCTACAACTAACTTAATTTTCAACAACTATTTAAACAAACATTCATTTAAAACATTCAGATATTAAAAAGGCTGACATGAAATAATTCATGATTGTTTATAATAGTTCATCAAACATGAGAATTTATTAAAAAAAAAAAATTAAACTCAAACATTTGGCTGCTTATAACGTTTAACATTCATCAACAAATCATATATACTATATAATTTTCCATTTCTTAAAATAGTTCTAATATTTTAAATATCCGAGTCAATTAAAATTTAAAAAATTAAATTTTTGATCAGGCCAAAATGTATTAAAACATATTGGAATTCATAAATCATCATAATTTCTGATGAATCTTTATAATATAGAGATAATTTAGAAACCACCCAAGGTACCAAAAGTAACTTATATTTTAAAACATACATACTTCCATACATCAAACAATTAAAATCACATGTTTCAATATATTTAAGTTCATTAGATTATTATAAAATACTAATAAGTTTTATGATTTGAACCAATATTTAAAAAAATCTTAATAAAACAAATTCAAGATGATGAAAGTAACAATAATAATAATAATAAAATCAAGGTATAATATCTAATATTGAAAATGTCACAAGGAATTTTATTTATTCAAACGATACAATTAAAAATAATTATAAATGAGTCATTAATTGTAAGCTGTTAATCAATTCTAGATAAGGATTTACTAGTAACTAAATTATATAGATTTTTTTTTAATATTAACATTAAAATGCATGTGGTATTATTATTTATTCACATTATGTCAACAATATTATTTTTTGGACGTAGGTAAAATATGTTATATAATATAAATTTGATCATTTCATATCACTTAAATGTACATAAAATGACAATTGTATACTTCCCAGACAAAAAGAAAACCTTCAAATGAAAGAAAAACAATAAAAATGTGACAAATATTTATTCAGTTTAAAGGTCTATAGGTTAAAATTGTTTGTTTCATATGTAAAGTCCATTAGATACAAAAATATTTATTTAGTTAATGTACCTAAAATTAGATTGAGAATATTAGTTTAAAAATGTACAAGTCCAGCAGACCACATGTGGTGTTCTTTGTGTTCTTTTTATGACAAAAAAAAAAATAATAATAATCTCTTCCCGCCATCATTCACATCAAAACTGTACAGGGATACGACAAAATCATATACTTTTGTGACGATTTCAGATAAAATATAAAACACTTTAGATCACCTGGCACTGTATATAGACCGTTCCATGATTTTGATATTTTGTTCGGGTTTCGGTCTGGCCTGATGCAATTCAAGAAAGGTCTTCTGCACGAGAGATTGGAACGCAAAGCTCCAGCGTTTCGGGTCCTGGTACATGAGACCCTGTCAGTGGACAAACAAAAACAGCCGATTAAGAATATATCCCGATGACGAGGTGGTGAAGATGGGGTGAGGGAGGGTGGGTAGGGAACTCACTAAAAAGTTGTGACCGTGGACGTTCTGCCAAATATGTACCGGTTCCTTGGCCAGGAACACGTTTGGGCAGCTGGCGAAATGTTCCAGGAACGTGGTCTTGCCGCTGCCCACGTTGCCCTCGATGAACACCGTATACGGCGGTCGGCTTTCCGCACTGTTCGCTGACGACGACGCCGCCATGATACCTGGTAGCATGGTGGTGTTCTGTTCGACGTGCGCGACAGAAACGATGCCGAACTGTTGTCGACGGGAAGCAGGACGGACGGGCAACGCCGACGGGCACAGAAACGGATGTAACGAACGTGTAAAGCACAGCGACGGGACGTTTGCAAACTGCGGGGAACAACGGTGTAATGGCGACGACGGAGATGTTGTAGCGGACGACGACCAACGACGACAATACAACGACCTCATCGCGTTTTAACCGCCAAAACTTGTTGTTCAGGAACGCGTAACGCGCGCGCGCGCGCGCGCACATTGTCTGACGTTATCACGACTGATTTGTTTATCAGCACCGCAGAACCCTTATCATACGTGCGCTCGCTAATAGTGTCGTCGTTAATGGATGGACAACTTAAGCTAATGCTTAGGACAGTTCACCTGAAACGAATCCGGGGGCCAATAATTTGTTAATTAGAAGTAGTTAGATGAGTTAGATATATTTAGGCGCAAGGAAACTGTACTAAATTTATCTAGAGCCAGGTCCGGACTGGAAAATTTCTACCGGGAAAATCAAAAAAAATCAGCCCACTTAGGTATACCTATAAAAATAACCCTAAGAAAACATATATTTTCATTTAAATGATTGTATATTATTTTGAGAATTAAAATACTTAATATTATCAAAAACTAAAAAAAATAAAAATTGTTTAGTACAAAGAAATGTTATAATTCTTATTTAAAAAGTAAAATACATATGTAATATGTTTAAATTCCAGAATACATATTAAGTAACTTTTAAGGATTGAGCTCTTTTGCGAAATTGTATCGATTATGATTTCATTATCCAACGTCATAAAAATATCAGATTCAGCTGACATAAGCATAAATGATTCTAAATGATCTTAACTCGACGAATTTCTTAATCTATTGAGAATATATTTAAATTTCGAAAACATTCTTTCACAAGCTACAAGTTGACGACAGTGAATGAATTTACCATACCACGAGCCTTTAACCGATAATCCCAAAAAAAAAAAAAAAAACGTCCCTACGAGTACAAGTGATCCACCGGGAAACTCCCGGTATCCCGCTTGCCCAGTCCGGCCCTGCTCTATAGAGCCTCGCAAAATCACGCGATACTATGTTCTAAACTAGTGGTGCACCAATAATTTAACACTAAAAGACAAAGATACATATTATGTGTGTTATTTTAAGTAACTTGGTATTTATATTTCAGATTTTTTAAAACTCTATATTATCTACAACCTTGTATATTTTTATTTTTTATTTTTTTGATTAATAAAAAAAAAGAAACATTAAAGTTGCCTAAAATTAACGATTTAATTTATACGAATACAGTTTTTGTATGCGTTTAGTAAGTTTATAATCAGTGGCGATCTAATGATTTTGTCATGGGGGGATGTGTTTGATTTTTTAACATTAAACTAAAATATAATTGATGATATATACAAACTTTATTTATAAAGAATTAATTACAATGTTATTATCAAATTATTAAATCTACACGTACTTTATTTATTTATTTTAGATTTTGAACGGAGTGATGGAATCTATTGGTTTTAGAATGATATGTGTTTTTTTTTATTTATTTTTTTTTTTTTTGTGTCTGACGACGACTTTTTTGGCAGTAAAAATGCTTCGATTTGCTTATATAGCAACTTTTCTGAAAGGAAAGTGAATGTAGATGGTACTTAGGATAGTCTAAAATCCAATTTTTCAATTCTTTTTAAAAATATCGAAAAAGACGATAAAAAAATTACGAAAAAACGGGAAATTTTACGCAAAATCACGTTTTTACAAATTACATTTTTTTAAAATGCTCTAACTCAAAAACCAAAAATCGCAACAACTTGAAATTTTCACCAAATCTTTATATTGATGTTTTCTATACATGGTTAAGTTTTCAAAGTATTTTAACATATTTTGACTTATTTATAGACAATTTAAATTTTCGATTTTTCTAAATTTTTCGTTTTAAAATAGAATATACTTATTACAATATTTATAAATAACATTGTATTATATTCTAGACAAACATATCATCTCCGTTCAGAAATATTTTTCGTATACAATGATACCTATCATTGAATTCAAATTTAACAAATCCATTATAATGACCTATCCTATGAAGAGTCGCACTTCACCCACAAGTGTACAGCAGAGAGAGGCCCATCCGGTTTTTTTTAATGTTAAACACCCTCTACCCTACTAACACTGGCCTTAGTGGCGGTTATCTCAAATTTTGTTGGTCTCATAGGTATAGAAAGTTCATCTCACCACTGCTCTTGGCAATCGTTACCCCCACCCCCCTCCGGTTCAGTTGTTTTGTGCTGGCCGTCTTTTCGATGTGTATACGGATATTTATTGTTGTTTTCCGCGTGATCCCGACAAAAATAAAACACGCCATAAGCAGTAGTGGATCTAGGATTTTCTTATGGGGAGGGGGGATAAAAATAATATTTTTGTACATAATATAATTAATTATAAATACTATTTATTATCAATGATGATATGTATATTAGTTTTATTCTATTAAAGTTACAAATCAAAATTTAATTTTCTTGATGACTGCCATTGCATCAATTATTTCATTGGGTTTTACTTATATAATTAAGACTTGATTAAGGAGATTTGGTCATAATAAATAAACTTTTTTTAACCCACGGGTGGATCTTTCCCCATATCTCTCCCTTTGTAGATCCGCCACTGACCATAAGCAATCGCACTCGGCTATAATGACACATCATGTTAAGCACTAGTGCTCTTGATTGATATGGGTAATACCCGGGTACCCGTTAATCCAGGTGTGGGTAGTTCGTAAATGGTACACACAATTATTTTGAATAATAATTTATTAATTACTATTTATACAATTACAACACTCGCAAAGAAGGAAAAACTAAAAGTAAAAATTTATAATACGTGTATTAGAAATAGTAACGAAATCAATGTTGATACAAAAAGAAATAATAATAATACATTAAATATTAAATGATCGTTTCGGCGGCGGTTATAATACAATTAGCGATAACGCGGCGAGTACGGCGATAACGTATATGTGTGACCGCGGCGTCGGATACTGAACGACTGTTGTTGTTGTCGGCTATCTCTCCCGTATATAATTAGGCGATAGCTTTCTTGATTATTCCGGAACATTCTCGATATGATATGTGATTAATATATTTAGTCTCGAATATTCTCGAAATATATAGATAATTCGATAGCGTCGCGCGTTATTGATTGTCGCCACATCACTCCCCTACCAGTGACGGAGTCAAACAAAACCTACTTGGAGACGGTCTGGAAAACGAACTCTTCTTCCGGAACGTGTCCTTTGGTCCTCCTTTGTAATGGTATTCGGTGTAGGTGTCTGCATTTCTCTCGAAATATCTTCCTTAGAATGGTCGTCTACTATGATGTAGGCCGGTTTAAGTCTATCTATAGTTACTCTAACTTTTTTTGTCTTTATATCAATGACAAAAGTTTTTATATTTCGACTTATGACTCGATAGGGACCATCATAGGGCATTTGTATTCCATTTTTGGGTCCGTCATGTCGAATGAATACGTACTCTGTGGTTGCAAGATCCTTGAAAACAAAGTTCTTCTTATCGCCATGTCGCGTACCATTGACAGGTCGGATCTGCTGAATGTGATGTCGAAGATCTTTGATAAACTCAGCTGCGTCGTCGAACTTGGCGGCATTATCTTTTGACGTTAGGAATTCGCCTGGGAGTCTAAGTGGCTCTCCATAGACTAATTCTGCCGAGGTGGATTTAAGATCGTCGCGCCAAGCTGCTCGGATACCCAATAAGACTGTCGGAAGAGTTTCTGTCCATCGATTATTTTGATGACATTTAATGGCGGCTTTAAGCTGCCGATGGCTTCGTTCCACCATGCCATTTGCTGAAGGATGATAGGCCGTGGTCCTAAGATGGTTCGTGCCAGTCAAGTCATTAAGTTGCTTGAAAAGGCATGACTCAAATTGTCTTCCCTGGTCTGTTGTGATACGAAGAGGGGTACCAAATCTCGCGATCCAATGCGTATAGAAGGCTCGTGCTACGGTTTCCGCTTCTTGATCTTCCAATGGAATTACCTCAGGCCATCGAGTAAATCTATCGATACACGTGAGGCAATAGCGAAATCCTTCGGAATAAGGCATAATGATTAGATCTAAATGAACATGTTCAAATCTTTGAGATGGTAAAGAAAATGAACCAAGAGGTGCTGTGACATGGCGCGTGATTTTGGCTCGTTGACATTCTACACATGCCCTCGCCCAATGTCTGCAGTCTGCGTCAATGGCTGGCCACACGAATCGCTGTTTAACAAGCTTCGTCGTGGCCTTAACACCTGGATGTGCAAGTCGATGTATATTATTGAAAACTTTACGTCTGAATGGCTTTGTGACAAAGGGCCTGGCGGTTGAAGTTGATAGGTCACAGAACACTAAGACATTCGTACCTGGTAATTGAACTTGCTTGAGTTGTAGTCCAGTGTTTTCTTTTTCGTATTTCTTTAATTCCTCGTCTCCCTGTTGTGATATCGCTAATGCAGTGTAGTCTATTGTCTCTGACAAGGCGTCAACGCGAGATAAAGTATCAGCCACGATATTCTGCTTACCTGGAACATACCTAATATCCGTGGTGAATTGTGAGATAAAGTCTAGGTGTCTGAATTGTCGTGGTGAGCATTTATCCGATTTCTGCTGAAATGCAAAAGTGATGGGTTTGTGGTCGGTGAATATAACAAAATCGCGTCCTTCCACCATATACCGAAAATGCTTGACAGCAAGGTATATCGCGAGAAGTTCTCGATCGTAAGCTCCGTATTTCGTCTCGGTCGCTGTGAGCTTCTTGGAAAAGAAAGCAAGAGGTTGCCACACATCATTGACGAACTGTTGGAGAGTTGCGCCAACCCCGGTGTTTGAAGCATCACTTACAATAGCCAGTCGAGCGTTGTCACATGGATGTGCGAGAAGTGTGGCTGTAGCGAGTTTCTCTTTGCATTTTTCAAAAGCCAAAATAGCCTCTGGTGTCCAGTTAATAGGTGACTTACCTTTTAAATTGGGTACCAAAAGGTCACTTAGTGGTGCTTGTGCGTCTGAAGCTCCAGGTATAAAACGACGATAGAAGTTTAACATACCCAAGAACTGTCGTAGACCCTTAGCGGACGATGGCCTCTTGTAGCTTAAAATGTCAGTGACTCTGTCAGGTAGAGGACGTGTTCCTTCTCTAGTAATCATGTAGCCCAAAAACTTTACTTCTGACTGTCCAAAAACGCACTTTTTTGGATTGACAACCAGAGAGTATTCACGTAAACGCTCAAAAATGATCTGTAAATGTTTGATGTGCTCTTCCTCAGAAACAGATGCCACCAAGATGTCGTCAATGTAGCTGTAACAGAAATCAAGCCCAAAAAGTACTTCGTCAATAAATCGTTGAAACGATTGTGCTGCATTTCGAAGCCCAAAAGACATAAAGAGGAATTCGAAAAGTCCAAATGGTGTCACGATTGCGGTTTTAGGAATATCTTCTTCAGCTACAGGAATTTGATTATATGCTCGGACTAGGTCGATTGTTGAAAAAATCGTTTTACCGTGGAGAAAGTGTGCAAAGTCCTGAATATGACGAACCGGGTACCGATCTGGAACAGTCCGAGCATTTAGAGCACGGTAATCCCCACAAGGACGCCAGGCATCAGTTGTGTTCCTTGATACCAAGTGTAATGGTGATGCCCAAGGTCCCTGGGACGGTCGAATAATGCCCAATTGGATCATAGCTTCAAACTCCTTTTTTGCTGCCTTGAGTTTATCAGGTGCTAAGCGTCGTGGTTTACAAGATACTGGGGGTCCTGGTGTCGTTTGAATATAGTGTTTGGTGCTATGCCTAATGTCTTTAGGCGCTCCATACGGTCGAGTGATCTCGGGAAATTTCCGTAGTAAGCCGTCGTATTTCGTTTCTCCCACGACGATCTTTATGGATGGTATGGAGGATTCAGCAGCGTGACCATGAGCGGTAAGTCGTGTAACACCATCTAAAAGACATTGATTACGCACGTCTACCAAAAGATTGTAATGACTTAAGAAGTCCACACCAATGATGGGTTTGGATACTTCCGCTATCACAAATCTCCAAATGAAATCTCGACGAAGTCCGAAGTTGAGACTGAGCGTGATAGTACCGTAGGTGTTAATGGGCGTGCCATTGGCTGCTGATAGGACGTAATCGGATTTTACTCGTCGGTCTGGAACAGCACTACGTGGATAAACACATAAGTCGGCACCCGTGTCGATGAGAAATTGAGTTTGAGAAGTTCGATCAGTAATGAATAGACGGCGTGGGAACGGACTGGGCTCACTGGCCGTCATCAGTGATGACCCGTCACGTTTCCCGAATTATAGGTACAAGGTTCCTTACATTTTCGTGACTGAGATCCATAACGCCAATGATACCAGCATAATCCATCTGCGCCATGGAGAGTACGGCTCCGAGATCGAGATCTTGAGCGGTAAGTACTTGGTCTTGAGTCCGGGTTACGCGAGGGACGAGTATTGATCGCTGACACTTCACTTCTCAACGCCGCAATTTCCTGATTTATACTCAAGGTAAGTTGAGACATTTTAAGATTGAACATGGCTTCAAGAGTGTCACTTCTCGTTGTCTCGGCTATTTGAGGTAGCAAAGGACCAGATGCATCCGCGATGTTGTCTGCATGGACAGCGAGTTCTTCAAGCTTACTATCTTTAACTATTGCTAACGCCACTTGTATACTTTTTGGTAGGCGGCCCATCCAAAGTGTCTTTAATAATGTTTCCGGGACGGAAGAGTCAGCCAGGCTTTGGAGGTGGCGTAAAAATTGTGACGGTTTACGGTCACCATTCTCAACGCGCTCCAGAAGTTGACGTGTTTTTTCCTCTTGGGAGGCACTAAGACGTTTTATTAATTCATGTTTTATTTTGACATACTTACTGTCCGAGGGCGGCGTCATAATTATGTCTTTGACTTCAACTGCATATTTCGGCGGTAATGCTCCAACCACATACCCGAATTTTGTACTATCAGCTGTGACTCCCGCGCTGGCGAAACTACCTTCGACCATAGCAAACCAAAGTTCGGGATCTGACGAAATGAAATCTGGTATTTTGACAGCCACTCGAGCAATCGTTGCGTCTGTCTCTGCCATCACGTCGAGGTCACCAATTTGTGGGTAGTTCGTAAATGGTACACACAATTATTTTGAATAATAATTTATTAATTACTATTTATACAATTACAACACTCGCAAAGAAGGAAAAACTAAAAGTAAAAATTTATAATACGTGTATTAGAAATAGTAACGAAATCAATGTTGATACAAAAAGAAATAATAATAATACATTAAATATTAAATGATCGTTTCGGCGGCGGTTATAATACAATTAGCGATAACGCGGCGAGTACGGCGATAACGTATATGTGTGACCGCGGCGTCGGATACTGAACGACTGTTGTTGTTGTCGGCTATCTCTCCCGTATATAATTAGGCGATAGCTTTCTTGATTATTCCGGAACATTCTCGATATGATATGTGATTAATATATTTAGTCTCGAATATTCTCGAAATATATAGATAATTCGATAGCGTCGCGCGTTATTGATTGTCGCCACACAGGTAAAACCCGATTTTGTGGGTAGTCAATGTTTTCGGGTAGTGGGTACCCATTACCCAAAATTTTCGGGTACCCGATGGTTTTTGATATACGTAAACGGTTTAGCTAAGTCTTAACTCCTAAGAGGTAATCAGTATTAAATTATACATTACAAATAAATTCGAATAAAAAATATCTAAGAAAATATAAAAATTATCTATAAAAATATAATCTATGATATACATACCTTAACATACCTAAGATCTTTAAGCTATGGTTATCGAACAGAAACAGATAAGATAAACTAATGTCTAGTTATTAATACTTTCATATTCTTATATACACTTTTACTATTATTGAATTTTAAATACATATTGGAATTGTTGTCAAAATTTACGGAATATGTAAAAATATGTAAAATTAAATATTTCTTAATTTATCATTTACAATAGTTAATTAATTTATTATATTTTAAAAAAAATATGTATTTACATACAAATCCCAGCTCTAGTATACAAATCATAACGGGTACCCGATCCAAAACGGGTACCCAATCCATAACGGGTACCCGAAATTTTGTAAATCGGGTAATACCCGTAAAACCCGGTTACCCGGGTACCCAGGTAGTACCCGAGTATCCGGGTATCAAGAGCACTATTAAGCACAACGACGCCAGAACCTACCACAGATATCGATGACAAAAACGTGTTTCCTGTTGTTTTTTTCGGCTCTGAACCCGATCTTTTTTAATAAGTTTCCCGGAAGTATTTCATCCAGACCTTCAGGGTAAAACACCATCCACAAATGAAAACCGAAATAAAATCATATCTGTTACTAAGAAAATCGTACACCGAATCCATGAAAGACGGACTTTGATACAATGTACATAAATAGGAACATAAAATGATATGGACATAAAATATTGATACAGATACTGCATATTCCACAGTCTATTTTAATAATCTTCAATGCCACAACTTTACCGATGATCTAATTATGACTTTATAGGAAAATACCTAGTTTTTTAAATAAATTCTCCACGAATTGTATTTTTGTTGTCTTTTGCCGCTATAATAATAAACAAAAACAAAAACTTTAAATTAACATTTAAATCATAAAAAACCGTAAAATGATTAAATATGTAAATGCATAATTCGTTGCATTGTGGTCCATTCAGTTCAAAGATCTTTTCTCTCCTTCATACTTTGAACACACTATTCATGTCTACTTTATAGCATGCCTATTATTATTAAGCTGTTATGCTATTATAATATATCTATTGTACAGTTCATTAGTACAAACATTGATTATAAATACTTATTTATAATCAATGGTACAAATATGAAATTAATCTGATCAATTGTATTGGATGTTCTAGAAAACATAATCACATAAACAAGAACAGTAATCGATATTTACTACTACTAAAGAATGACTACCTATCTGATATAGCTTTTGTACTAATATTTAACTTGTTTTTTAAAATTATTTAGAAACTTATGAATATCAAGAGTCAATTCTCTACTAGATTGTAACTAGAATTTAATAATTAAATAACACAAGAAACTAAATCTCGATCCCAGAATATTTTAAAATATTCATATATAACGTGGTAATAATTATAAATTAACATGTAATTAAATGTAGCATTTAAAATAAGTGATAGTGGTCCATTTAATTGATATTACACACAGTAATTCTGATATTAATTTTATTTTTAAGAAAAATAAAACAAATATTATAAATTGATAACTGCACGCGTCTGTATTCCGAACCAATTTAATTGGTTCGCAACAATTAATTATTGAATTGACTCCCTACATTTTTTTTTTCAGTAATATATTGGTTTTGGTTATCAAAATCTTATTAATAATTGTAAGTTATATGTTATTTCCTGAAATAGTTTATGTCAGTTACACTCAACAATAAGTTAAGTTTAATTCTTAATTTTAATACGTATTTTTTTTTTAAACAAAATTATGTTACAAATACAATACAAAAATTTTACAATAGCTTAGAAAAAATAATAACATTTATATAATTAAAAAAATTAAAAGATCAACATTAATTAAGCTGAACCTGTTGTTAAAGTATATGATAAATATAAAAATTAATATATTATTAAAACTTATCAAATAATATAGTTAATTATTGTATATATTTATAAAATGTTATATATATATATATATATATATATATATATATATATATATATATATATATATATATATATATATATTATAAAAAATCAAGACAATGTACCTAAAAAATTCGCTAAAATTCTATTAAAATCTATTTCTATCTAAAATTAAACAATAATACTAATAATATAAAAATCACTTCGAGAACTAATAATAATTTAATCAAACATATAAATAATATAACTAAACAAAGACTTCACAAAAATAATTTTTCTATTGAAAATGCATAAACTTAAATGTAGCTGTAACAGATAAAACAAATATAAATTCTAAAATAAGATGTAAAGAACACATTTCTTTAATAACTTCCACCTAATTCAAATTTTGCTAAACATGTTTTAATAAATTACCATAATAAACAATTTTGATATCAATACAGACTTAGAAATATTAAATACCCAAAATAACATTTACATAAATTAAATTTTATAAGAGCCCCACGAACACAATGAACAAAAGAAAAATCATTTTTATAAAATTTTAAATGTACAAACTTATTTAAAAAATAATATTTTATACCATTACATTTTAGATAATAATAAATAATAATCAAAGTATTTATATTTCTCAACATATCTGTGTCTAATAAGAACTCATTTTAAATAATCTCTCCTATTAAAATAAATTATCTCTACATAAAATTTTTCTCAATGCATTCCTTTCTTTATTTTTTCTTATTCAGTTGCGATTATTTTTTTCATATTCAGCCGCAATTTTATTAACTTTGTATACCTGATGATAAATTTTCAATTACAAACCGGTAGTACTTACCAAATATAATAATATTCCTAACTAAGCTTTTATTTATTTATTTCCATTTATAAACCATTTGTTTATTTATTCATATACATATTATATTTTCACTATATCTCAAAAAATAATAATTTTAGGGACTTAAAATTAACATTGAGTCCTTATAATATGTACGTTACCATAAATTATAAATGGTATAATTTTCAAAAGATTTTAATGCCATGAAACAAATTTGAAAATGTTATGTTTTCTTAGCTTTTTTTTATAAAATGTAATTGAAAATCTTTTGGTTTGATAGTCTAGAACATTTCAAAATAAATTCCACATTCATATCTCTTAGGTATTGATTTAAGAAAAATAAAATCTATGATCGTTTTATTTTGACATAATACGATAACAATCTATAATATTACTGTAGTAAAAAATTCTTAAAACTTAACATTTTTATATTTATAGTTTGAAAAAAAAATTTTATAAGATTAAAAAAAATTGACCGAATACTGTAAAATCTTAAGTGCTAATACGGAACATTTCTACTTTACCAGACACCCTTTTTTTTGGCAATTTTTTTTTCTTGAACTTAATCATTTTTTAACGAAAAAAACGTTAGCGAAATCAGAATTTGGCGCTCAGACTTAGTTTTCAAGTTAGATTTACGAAGTTGAGCGTTTTAGTTAGGTTTTTTTTAAATATCATTATAGGCTTATAAAAATATATTTGTAACAGTGGCTAGTGTGGGAAAGCGTCGACCAAAATAAAGCTTGGGGACAGTACAATACCCATATAGTACCCCAAAATTGTTTGCACTTTTTATATACATATTATCTGTTAAAAACAGAAATCGAAAATATCCCCGATTTGCTATGCAACACCACCCCAAGTAGGTCACAGGATAGAAAAAAAAAAAAATGATGAGTGCACCTCGAGACCGGGCGGGTCACATTGAATTAAATTATAAATGTATTTTGTTGTTCCGAATTATCTACTCGCTCCATTATTATAGTGATAATCACAATATAAAATCATAATCTCTATCTATCTAATGCAAAATTTAAAGTGGCAGGATAGGAGTTGAACACGGGACGTTCTGCGCCGAATCTATTTAAGAAACAACTGCATCAAAAGAAATAAAATAAAATTATGTAACAAACTAAGTATTTAAGAGTATTGTTAAAAATTATTTAACATCATAAGACTGTAACTTGAAAACTAAGATCGAGCACCAAATTCTGTCTTCACTATCGTTTTTAGTACACCAAACTACATTATTTTAGAAAAAAGGGTGTCTGGTAAAGTAGAAATATACCAAATACTTTTTGTATTTTAGAAATTAATAAAGTCGTTTGTTCTACAAAATTTAATTCAGTTTTTCCAAATATTTTTATTACTTGTACAGAACGATTTAAATGGGTTTTAATTAGTGATGCGTTGAACTTCTTTAATTGGAAAAACCGATTACCAAATATTTTGTTTTTAACACCTAAAAATACTGAATATTTTATTTAGCACAATATTTGGCGTTTATGGTTCAGAATAATTAGTATTATTTGTTGTAGAATATTTAACAAAATATTGATACCAAACACCATAAAAAAATATATCAAGAGTAGATTGTTAAAAAATAACATGAATACTGGTAGAATGTAAAAAAAATATTAAAACATACTTAATATAAATAAATAATAAGATTTTAATATTATTATTAATTAAATAAACTAAATAGAACAAATTAAGTATAAGCTAAAGATAAAGTATAAAGGTCAAGGATGTACAACAATAGGTATGTACTTTTCAAAAACAATTTTTTTTCATAAAAAATTATAAATTATATTTATTATAATTTTAAATTATACAAAACAAATAACAAGATAGTATTAGATACCTTCATATTACTATTTACTAATTAATTTAATAACATTTTATAAAATGTATCTATTAACTATCTCTATAACCATTATTTCAGTCAAATCAATTATTTATATTATATTACGATTTACAAACAGTATTACTAGCTGTTGCTACTTTGTCAGACAAATTTTTCTTCTAACACCGATTAGTGATTTATGATTAGATAATTTAAGTATATGATAGAATAGAAATACCAAATAGTAAAATTGTATTATTGACTGAATATTAATAAAATATGTTGAATATAAATTAATTTCAAAATATTGGCTAGATATGCCGGATACCGAATAATTACCTAATATTTGGTCTATCCCTAGTTTTAATTTGATATATAGGTAATGTCATACTAATTTTGATATGCTTTGATGCACCTGCTCTCTCCTAACTGTAGATTCTTACCTGTTATTATGTATTTAATTTATACTTAGAATTTAACATTTTTGAATAATAAAATTATGTGTTCTACAACCCCATACATGCTATATATGACTTTATGTGAAATTCTTAACATACATTATAGTCAGATAATAATTCAGCAGACTTTAAGATGAGTTAAAATCATCCAACATTTAATTTATTAAGAACACTTTTTTAATTCTGAAACTATTGTTTTTTTTTTCTAAGTTTTAAATAATGCTTGAGTCATGAGTGTAAAAAAAAAAAAAAAATCAGGATTATGAAACAATTATAAGTATTAAAAAACAGTTTACTAACTTACTAATTTTTCTTCAGTCCAAACAAATAATTCAACAGCATTATTTTATTTTTTATCACAAGTTTATTAAACATATATTTAAATTTTATCTCACAGTTAATATACAAATTCAAGATTAACATTAAGTACTAACAAAATATAATATATTTTTATTTCAAATTCATTCAGTTTATGTAATAAATAACATTATATTAAATAAAGTAAAAAATTCAATGGTTTCTTTAAAACTAAGAACTAAAGCATTTGTATCTTTGAATCACATTAAACCATTCAAAAATAGCCACTATTCTTATTAGATTAGAGAGGGTTGTATATTATTGTATAATTGACATTTGTGTATAGAATTTTGAAAAACAAAACAGTTAACTCCAATATGAGCCCTAGTTGTAAATTATATATACATATATATATAATTTACAATTATTTTATATTTCAACAATGCATACAATAGAAAATAATGATTTAAAACACAGGAATACAAAAGTGCATAGCAACAACATTTTGGTACTTGTAAATAATTTATAATTAATTATTAGTAATTACACATAGAATTATATATATATATAAAAAATAAAACAGTAAAATGAAATAGCATTTCATAACAACTAATCACCTACACTTCTGGATCATAGCTGGCATCATAACTTGCATCATTACTCGTTTCAGATGATATTGATAATGGAGTCACCGCACGAGAATGAACCCCATGAAGTGCACTACTGATACTGCTACTATTTCTGCTGCTAATGCTACTATTACTGCTACCACTTGAAAAATGATCTCCTCTATCGTAGTCCATGCCTCCACTTAACATATCTTCCAATAACGATGGAAACACTATTTAAAAATTTAATTCAAAACTTGCCTACTTGTATGAAAGGAAATTAAAATTCAATAAAATCCTATCAAGTTAATTATTTTAAATTCCTTGATTTTAATAACATTTTAACCAGACACACTTTATATTACTGGACAAGTGTCATTACTAGGGCTGTGCGATTATTTTTAACAAATAATAAATAATCGATTAACAATCATTAAGTTGAATAATTGGTTATTCAAACAATCAAATAATAGATAATAGTAAAAGAATAGTATTGATTATTGCAGAAAAAATTATTGTGCAGTACTAAGCAAAATACGATGATTGTTTGGTTAACACACACATTCACTCCGTATTTTATATTAGTAGTGCTTGCCGTGTGCATACGCAATTTGTGAAACAATATTTATAATGACGCCATTTGGCCATTCTATCATACATAAATGGATAAAAAATGATTATTTTTAGAAATAGGTTTTAAAATTATATTAAACAATGTCTGTAGATAACGCTGACAAAAAATCAAAGCACAGGTTATAACACTGAATGAAATATAAGCACAATAAAATCGGTTTATCGTATAACGCCAATTGGCGTCGTTCATGCATAGACAGTGATACTATTGATGCCAATAGGCGTTTTACGCAGCAAACGTATTAATGAGTTATTTGATAAATTGATTACTATTAGAGTATTCGTCATTGTTAATTACAATCATACTTTACTCTTAAAATTATTTAATTGATTGATTTTAATACAAATTATATAAATAATTTATTATTGTTGAAAAAAAAAATCGTGCAGCACTAGTCACACACAGTGGTTGAATAGTTTTGTTTTAATGGCAGATTACAATTTATTATATAATTAATATTTATTATTATTGATAAACTACAAATTATCATTAAAAAAAAAATCAAACTGACTACAGATAGTCGAACTCATTCAAAATAATGTGTTTTGATCATTTGGTCAGTTCATTGAAACATAGTTGGACTTAAAAATTTCAATGACCGAGTTATCAAGAAAAAATATCAATAAATCTTCATTAAATGTAAAAACAAATGGAAAGTTTGTACTTAAAATAATATAATTTTCAACCTTTTTTTAAGGCTAGACTGCTATGTACAGCATAACCTTAAGACACTATTTGCCATTAATGTTCAAATCAAACTTTAAAGAAAAACTATATGATAATAAAAATAGGAATATTTAACTAAACATACAGTTCAAATTTACTAGCTCAGTTGATCAATTTAGAATTTAACTACACATACATATTGTGTAGTGACAAATGTATATTATGAATTAAATAAATTTAATTGAACAAATATACATACAGGACATATTTTCATCATCTGATCCTGAAGCTTCAGTATCAACGTCATCTTCTTCTTCTTCGTCATCATCCACCTGAGAAAATAAAAATGGTAATTCCATGTCACACATTATTCAAAAAAAAAAATAGTAATAAACTCACAGTTTCATCTTCATTTCTAGTTCTACCAACATCGTATATACGGACAATGGACTCATCAATATTTTCATACATTCCTTGATTTTCAACAATGGCAATTTGAGTGTCATAATTATCACATGCCATATGGTATATAAACTTTTTCACATCAACAGTGGCTAATTTTGTATGTATTAAAATATAAATTAAAAAATAATCAAATTAACTATAAATAAAATATAATATAAATTTACCAATATTTGAATAGTCCAGAGGATCTAATGTTTTAAAGGATGTTTGGAGAGAAGTATCATTATCGCTTTCTTGATCAGCAACATACACATACATTCCGTCTCCCGTTCTAGAGAACTTCACATCACATTGATTAAGACTAGATACTGTACGTAGTAACTGAAATGTACGCATATCCCACACTTCTGTGTTTGAAATAATCTACAAATGTATAAAAATAAATTTATATTTAAAAATTGCAGGTAATATATGAGTACACTATAGAAATATTATTTGAAGGTAATAAAATTATAAAAATATAAAATAAGTACATAAAAATTATTCTGGTCTTAATCCTTCAAAATATCCTGTTTTACCCATTGAGAGGTAATTACCCCCCCCAATGAGAACCGTTGGTTAAAATGGTTCACTACAAAAAGCTTTTATAATAATAATAATAAATAAGTTTATAAATTAGTTCACTTTAGGACAAATTATGCACAAATGTATAAAAATCTGCAATAATCTATGAGAAATAATATATTTCATACAAAATTAATACATCAGAATCAAACCACTATTATAAATTGTTCTACATTTAGTTTTTGTAATTTAAACAAAACTGTATTGAAAACACTATTATATTATATGCATTATGTATACTTAATCAATGAAAATGATCTCTTAAATAACTATGACAAAACTAAGTGCTGTAATGTTTAAAACAAAGACAAAAATCTAAGACAAATTTGTTTTACCTCCAGTCCATTTGGATGAAAATCTCCACTAATATTTTGATTCAACTTATCAAATTTATGAATTTCTTTACCAGAGGTAGCATCCCATAATACACCATCAGATAACACCAATTCATTAGTAGCATCAAATACTGCACGATTTCTATTGTATCGATTTGAATGTCTTGGAACTAATTCTAACAATTTTCTACTGGTTTCAATATCATAAATCTAAACACAATTCATTAATTAAAAAAATAAAAATATGATAAAATTTAATAATTACTGTTGCTGTTTCGTTTTTAGTTCCAAGTAATTTACTTTGATCATAATTGCTAAAAGTACAGTACTCTTCAAGATCCAATGAGAAACTAATAAAATAAAATATTTTAAGACATTGTACTAAAATTAAATTTTAGAAATAGTTATACTTTAAATTTATTGTATCATTATTTATGGACCAAAGACTAGATAAAGATCCTCGCCAAGAAGCTGAAGACACCATCAGTCTTTCATCATTGCTACATTCTATGTGGCTAACATATGCATCATGGGCTGAAAATGTTAGTTCTTCTTGTGAAGTAAATAAATTAAATACTTTTATTTCACCACCATCTGTTCCAATAGCAATACGGTTTTGGTTCTAAAATAAAGATTATCTTCATAACAGATAAATTAACAATTATTGTAAAAACTTACTAAGAACTCAGAGCAGGTAAAATAAGCATCATCATCATTATCCATGCGAAACATAAGTGTTGGACAAAAACGACTATGAATGAGTCTTTGATCAAGTTTTCTAGAATGTATATTTTTGGAAAATCGCATAGCGAAGTTTGTACACATTGCACTCCTTGGTTTTGGATCAGGACATTTGTGTGGACTGTTAAAATTAAATTTGATAGAAAAAATGTTCTTATATGTTAATTATTATTATGTAGTGTTAATATACTTTAACTTAATACTCACACAAATAAATTAAAAGGAGGGCATGTAACCATAGGGTGTTTACATGAAGCATGTTGATTTGTTAAGTATTCAGTAATAATAGATTCCAGACTAACTGTTGAATTACTGTTATTATCAGATGATAATGGTATATCTTGGTCAATCTTTTTATGAACTAATTTCGACATAGGTGACTCAGTTTCAGGTTCTAGCTCTGGTTTTGGACGGGTTTCAGTTCGCCTATGTATTTAAAATAATAATGAAAACTATGTTTTAACAATAAAATTATATTAAATGTTTACTTATTAACGTTTAAACGTATTGGAGATGATGAATTTACACCTCGCATATTAAAACCAACATTTAAGACACCATTAGACGAACTAGCAATTTCAGATTTTTGGTTTTGAATTGTGTATCTAGAAGATGCTGGAGATATTCCTCCTCCAATTGACCGGTTCTTAAAAAATAAAGCAAATTATTAATAATATTGGTTACTTCATTATGTAAATGAAAAATATAGTTAACAGAATGTTTAACTTACACGGCAATGAGCAACATAAGTAAATGGGGCGGACTTTTTTTCTGTTATATTAAGATTTGCTTCTTGTACTAATTTGTCTGCTGTACCTGTATATCCTTTTGCTATTAAATGTTGATGTATTAAAAGGAGTAAATGTTGTTCATTGAAATTTATTTTTGTTTGCGCAACAATATTTGCCTGAAAACAAAATAATTTATTAAGTGGTTGTCTGACTTAAGTTCATACACAATAAATTCTTTAAATGGAGATAATAAAAAAAATATAAATTAAATTAATCGAAACAATTGAAGATAAATCTTTCTACTATATAAAATAATTACAAAAATTCCTCTTAAAAAAAAAAAGGATTAAAACTATTAGTCATAATTAAAAAAATTTTAATTTTAAATATTTTTATCATTGTGTAAATGAAAAGATATTTATATAAAAAAAAAAAAAAAAATGAAGTTGTAAAATTACAAATAATTTTGGATTAAGGTCCTAATTATATTATCTATTTACTTAATCTTAACAATTAAGCTACTCTAGACCAAATTTAATGGCGCTTTTTTTTTGTTTTGGTTTTAAGTTTAATACATACCCGATTTATATTTGCTAATGAAGCTTCAATTTCTGCACCATTATGTTTTGTTTTTCCAGTAACTAATTCCATTAATTCTAAAGCATATTTCTGAAATGTTACATGTTCTTGACGCTTTTCTTGCAATACAGGATTTTTCACCAAACCTATAATGGAGTACTATTATAGCAATCAAATAATATAATTTACATAATGAAGTTTAATTATAACTATCTGTTAATACAGGTTCTTTTTTTTTTTTAAATTTAAGATATTTCTTATCAAAAAATTATAATATAGACTAATAAATTAATTTTAATGAATTATTATTTTAAATTATAGAAGACATGCTATTTAATTTTATATAGAAAAATTAAACTTAGTCCATATCTGTAATTTCTAAATTTATATTTCTTATTTAATAATTCCATATAATATCATGAAATACACTGGTGTTATTTATTATCTAAAGTATTGAAAAACTACATTTCTTTTTCTTTTTATTAATTTTAATTTTAATTAAACCAAGATGAAATACAAAATAATTTTAACAATGATTTGGACTTAATACATGTTAAACACATAAAATTACTTATTTTAATTGAATAAAAACATTGTTGTGATAAAATGTAACATAACCAGCAAGATTTTATTTAAAAAAATAATCAAAATTTTCTAAGTACATTTACTCTAGTTAATGAAATATTTCTTAAGAAATTAATAAAGTATTATTTATTACTCAAAGTATAATCAATTTACACTGGGTGGGGGAGGGGAGTTAACCGAAGAACAATTTGTACAATGTTTAAGAGTTATATGTTTTAGTGAATAGAAATAAAAATGAACTATGCAGATGTGTCACAGACATCTGCAAATATCAGGTTTCTATTCCAATCACCAATATGAGAAAATAAGATAAGTAATAAATATAAGATAAGTTATAAATGTACATACTTTGTAACTGGCCACTGTTAAATAAAGGTAATTTGCTAATAATTTGACGAACGGATTCACTGCGAGCTAATCCTGCTAATGCTCGACTAGCTAAACCTCTTATAGCATCAACATCAGTGATTGGAGTTTTAAGAGTCATTAATGTTAGTAAAACCTATAAATAAGTGTATATATTTTAATATAATTCAAATTTTTTTACTTCAAACAATTCATTAATATGCTAGTACAAGGTAGATTATATTTTCAATACAATAATAAAATTACCATAATTCCATTATTATTTCTAATACAATCCCAAATTTTTTCAATTACACCATCATCATTAGTTTTATGCATTCGTTTCTTAGCAGATCCATGAGCGGAATAGTATGCTATGCTCCCTCCTTCCTAGAATATTATAATAGTACATTAAGTATATATTATATTAATTTATGGAATACTAAAATGAATTTGACAATTAAAAAAATAAAACTACATACCCTATGAATTGGAGCACAAACACAAGTTATAATGACAGAAAGTGCAGCCTTTTGAATTTCAGCATCTAAAAGTTCTCCCTCAGCAGCTTTAATAATAATGTTCAAACCAACATTATCATTTTCAGCTTGTGGGTCATCTACTAACATAGAAGCATCACTAGGATTATTGCCTTGAATACTTATTGTGGGTTCACATAATGCTAATTGGACTTTTGGTAATACAGCACATATGTTTAATACCTCAAGTGCATTTTTAATCATTTCACATCTGCAACACACAATAAATGTTAAGACTAATAAAAATAAAAATAAAAATAATTTTATTAGCCAATACCTTCCAGAAAAATTCCATTCATGAGCCAAATTTATGATTTGCAATAATAAATTTAACCCACCCAATTTAATTAATTGATCAACAGGTGTCCAATGACTTTTCATTGACACAGCATTTAATAATAATTCTATTTCTTCATGAACTTCAGCTTGAGATTTTTTAGTGGACTGAAAAATAAATACAATATAAATAATAAATTATTTATTTAATACAGTTTTTAAAATATCTCACTTTATAACCAGGAACAGTAGAAAAATTGTGAACCATTGACGATGTCATTAAAAGACCAGAATCTCTCATTTTAGCTCTACGTATTTGCTGGGCTTTAATATGTAAATGAGCCTCAAAGTAATGTTTCAAACCAGCACAGACATGACGAATAATTTGTCTGGCTGAACATTCAGCATCTTCAGTTACTCCATTATATGTTGGATCTTCAGATGAAAGAATAGGCAATGTACTAATCTATATTACATTAATAATTTAAGATTACATTTTCATCATGTTACTTGCAAATTTGAAATGACAAAATTATTAAAAATATTTAAACTTAAAAAACATATATTAATACATTTTGTTATATACTACATAGTAATCGTCCAAAACACTTAAAGAAAAAACATATTTTTAGTATTTTAGATTATTTTATTAGTAAAAAGTAGCTTGAGAATATAATAATACTGACATTTTTCAAAGATAATACATTTAACAGTATTTCTCCTTTCCCTATTCTATTAACAATCCAAAGATTTTCACTTCTACGTTCCACTTAAATCACTTTACTGTGTATTCATCCACCCTATTACAGATTATGGTTCAGTTGCCTAGGATCCTAACACATCTGTTGCTAATGATATGATCAAGAGAGTCATAAGAAAGTCACAAATTCTAATCACATTAGGTCTTATAGGTAAATATTCAACACCCTTTTTCTGTAGTTAAATATTTCATCTTTCCCTTCACACTATTCTTTTATTCCATTTCATATCTGTTATCATTCTTTCAATATCTTATTGACATGGTCATATCCCACAGAAACTGCGATCTCACCAGATATAACCCTTTGCCTTGGTATAGCCACATAACACATTCAATGATCAATTAGAATCAATTTATTAACAAAACCAATTTTGAAAATGATGATGAATAAAGAAGCGCCTGCAGATAGTACAATGACCACCACAGATTCCAACAGGTTTTTTCTGTTTTCTATAAGTTTTTGACGCATTTACGTTGCTCCGCATTATTTTCATTTTGTTTTAATGCCAATACTTTATTCTTATCTTCTATACATTTTATTATTTCATTATTATACGTTATTCTTATAAGAGTTATTATTATTATTATTATTAGCATAGTTAAGATTTAAATTAATTTGTGGTGTTTCATATTATTAAATGACGCTATGGTCTGTCTTCCTCATTCTGAAAATTACAACTCCTAATTTCATACTAGGTTACATAATTAATTATAATATGATATCTGAATAAATATAAAAATATTCTATTGATTTTTTTTTTTTTTTTTTAAGTCAGACTTAGTCAGTATTTAATAATAAATAATATGCAAAGTGAAAGTTTTCATACTCTGAAACGTATTTATACATCAAGGATCAAGGTTTTAGTACATTATGTTATGAATAGGTACTTAATTATTCAAATAACAGATTGTGATTTATATTTATATTTAAATTTATTTAATTTAATTAATCTTACCACATTAACAAGTTTACGTAGTCCATCATGGTTATCAAAAATTTCTTGAATAACTCTAAAATGAAAACTATAACTGAAAAACATAGTTGCATGACATCTACTTGAATCATGAGAACACTCTAACATCCAAAGTGCATACCTGAAAATACATATTTTTACATGAGAAAATATCTCTTTTTTTATAACTAATTGTACATACTTAACAAGATCAACAAGGACATGTTCAGGTAAAAGGCAAATTCTTTCCATGGCTTCCTCGCAATAAGACAAATAATAAAAGCAAATTGAAACACCAGTGGATGCAATGCTAGGCTTTGGAATAAGAAGTAATTTCTAAAAAAAAAAAAATCATTAAAAAAAAAGAAAAAGAATAATAGATAAATCATATACACTCAAAAATTTTGTTTACTAAATGGTAATTCAAAGTTAATCCAAGCAAATTGATATATACAACCTTAACTTACTTGCCCCTTGCCCTAATGTTACCTTATACCGGTACCGGTACCCATACCGGTCATGATAGTCTCACCAAACTTCCTGGGTTACACTCTTAATGACCTATGATCTGTGCCCTCAAATATAATTAACAATTTATTAAGACAGTATCATCGACAATTTTAATTTATATACCTTGGTCATCACTGATGGGTCAATCTCAAAATTGGATGATGTGTTTGCCTGTTTTCCCCAAACTATACGTACAATCATCATCTAACCTGTCTGCTTTTGTTTCCTCTTTTACGACAGAAAAAGCTGAGCTACCCTAGAAGTCTTCAACTGCATCAGCCTTCTTCCCTTTGAAGATTTCCTTAATATCTCTGATTCCAAACCAGTGTCTTAGTAATCATTAATAATCCTTTCTGTTCCCAGTAATTTCCTAAAATTCTAAAAATCCACTCTTTACAACTATCCTTGAGAAACAGGTCATTCAATATTTTCTTCCTTTGAGCTCTAAGGCATGTAGGCATTTATGGCTAGAAGCTTGCCAACTTGTTAATTGGTTCCATTGCCAACCAGTCTTATTTGGGTCTTCAGTGGTGTCCTATACTGATTTAGTCACTTTACAATGTACATTCATATAGGAGCTATGGAAACTTGAATGGGATAAAATATCAGAGTCTCACATTTCTAGCTATAGATCATTATTTAAAAGTATCCCTATTCAGTCTTGGTTTCAATCCTAAAACATCAGTTGTTCAATCATAGTTAAATACACCAGACTATGCACTGGTCACAGCCTACTTCCTCACCACTCAAACAAAATTAAAATTTTACAAAATACTGTTCTAAAGAAACTAACAAATGCACCTCTTACGTATCAAATCAAACCTTTTA
This sequence comes from Sipha maydis, assembly GCA_034509805.1. NCBI lineage: Eukaryota > Metazoa > Arthropoda > Insecta > Hemiptera > Aphididae > Sipha > Sipha maydis. The sequence continues at coordinate 152,940 of JASXSY010000136.1, forward strand.
AACAGATCTATATCTAAAGACACTAAATGAAGAACCCAATCTGTATTATAAAACATTTTATGACAGATTAACTCTCATACATACATTCTCTAATTAAAAACCTAGCATCTGCTAGTATATATGGTAATCTTCCAAGTTAACTTAAGCGTAAGTAGTGTTGTAATCTTTTTAGTTATGTAAAAACATGTGTATTAATTATATGTGTATTTAATAAATATTATATTAATTTTATAATATAATTTATTTTAATGAAAGTGTAACCATTGGATGGCTTCTTTCTTCAAATAATATTCATGTTATTTTACTCTTAGCTTATATGCTTATTGTGTTAATGATACAAATTGTATATTATATACTTAAATAAAAGCGAAAACAGAATATACTTGATTTATTAAAATATATTCTAAATTTTAAGTTTAAATTTCTGTTTTTATTAATATATAAAAATTAAGTATTATTGTTAGAATACATATATAATGAGCATAACATACTTGTAGTCCTTGTGAAGCAATAAATTCTGTTGCAAATTTTTTATGGCATAAAAGAGCAGACAAATATTTTAATGCTTCGAAAGTTAAATAACCGTTTAACTTTTCTGATGAGCTGATTATTTTCATGACCAAGTTCAAAGAATTTTTTTCATATGCATGAGTCAAAAACTAAAAACAAATTATAAATTTTATAATTCCATTATACATGATATTTAATAAATAACATACTTCTTGGTATTCTCCAGTTGGAATTAGGTATTTGAAACAATACACTAATTTTGTAGTTAAAGTTACAGGATATACTTGTACCCAACTTGATTTAGATTCGATAATCATGCAAGACGAATTACTATCATCACAAGTTGCATTATCTACTGAAAATAAATGTAATACAATTTATTATAAATAAATAAAATAATTAATAATATATTTAATAGAATAAGTAAAATAGTATAAGTATACTTGGTTCGTCATCACCAGTCAAATCTACAGAATGAATTTCTCCAGAACGAGATTTAAAGTCCTGATTAGAATCTTCAATAAGAGAGCTCATTGATTTACTTCGTACTATAACAATAAAATTATTTTGTTTATACATTTCACAATATTTATTTTGGTGAAAAAAATTACTTCTTTGTTTTGGAACTGAATTACCAGGTGACATTGAAATAAAGTCATTTTTAGGCCAGTCATTGGAAATATTTAAAGGTAAAAAAGGTTTTGTACTAGGAATAATAGGTTCATTTTCATCACATAACTGTGCATAGTATAAGTGAATACGATCTAATATCATTGGAACAAGTCTTTTATTATCATCTCTAAACAAAATAATACATCACATTCAAAAAAATATATATTTCATTATAATTATATAATATAACTTACTTGAAATTAGCAGCTATATCGTTTATCTCCATAGCTGCAGCTAATAAACCAGTAGCATAAGTTTGCAAAGGTTCTGGGCTGTTCTCTGCCCATTTGAATAGTCTTGGGACAAGTGCTTCATTTGAAGGCTGTCAAAATTATTTATTTTAAATTGTAAAAAGAAAAGAACTTAAAAAAAATATTTTACTTACACTTTCAAAAACAACAGTTGTTTCCAAACCAGGTATAAGATTTATAATAAGTCTACTTGCAGCAACATTGAGATCAAAATTGTCTTTGGTTCGTCTTTGCCAATGACTCTCTTTTAAATAATCTGTTACCAACTAAATCAATTTAAAAACGATTCATAAATGAAAAATTAAAATAAATTCAAGCAAAATAATATAATATAATTATATTTACTGTAGTCATTAATTCGTCTTTACGGAATAAAATCTTGTACATCTGACCCAGTGCACAGGTTGGATCTATTCTCGAAGGATGACGATCATCAAAAGGATCTGGATCTTTTTTGATATAGTTTTTTGATTCTGATTCAAAAATTTCACACAGTCTGGAACATATTAAAAATTTATAAAAATTTAAAATGCCGAAAATGTGTTTTAGTTATAGTTTGTATTACATAATTTATTATATGTAATGAAAATAACTGCAAAGCTATGACACTGGGTATTGATTAAGTTTGAAAAAAAATTGTCACAGATATTTTTGACGACAAACGTTCGAAAACAAAAACCCAAATCGGATAAAAATTATGTGTAAATCGTCGACAGATGGAAGAAAAAAAAAAAAAGGATTAATAGACAACCACGGGAAGGCGATTTCGTATTAGGTACCTGGTCAACGTCGGTATGGGGTTGTAGCCAACATTTGAAGATTCCTCGTCCCAACTTCGAAGCAAGCTGTTCAATTCGTTGACGGACTGTTGCTGTTCCATTGTCGACGATGAAAAAAACGTGTTAGGCCCAGCGTACACAATATATTACAACTCGTCCTAGGAAAAAAAGCAAATATATATTAAAACAAACAAGAATACGATTGATAACAATCGTAATAACGGCAAAAATCGACGCCGGTGCGAGTGGCGTATACGAATGTGCATTTGTTTCGCATTACTCACGTTGCGCCGACGACGGCGGTCCGGGCGTTCGTGCGCCGGTCAAATGGTAACGGTGCGTTTCAGAGCTTACGCGGGAACGGCCGGAACAGGCGAGAGAGCGCGTCAGCAGACAGCGAGCAGAAACGACTGACAGAAACGCGCATCAATGCTAGTGCGACGACAACACGCTTATGCCTGAGCGCAGCGCACCGATTTTCCGAGGTTATGTTGTTGCGTTTGAGAGACGTGACACAGCGCGCTCTAGTGATCGCGACGTTCGCGTAAAACGGCGCGACATGTGTTCCACCGTATAATTACAAGCACGTTGTGTTCGCGCCTCCAACGAACGCCTCCGTAGTCGACGGAGGCAGAGCTGCTGACAACGCTTTGCTCACCCGTGGTTAGGGATGGAAAATTTCTTCCCGAACTCGATACATCGAAAAAGTAAATATCGATATGACGATGTATCATTCAGAAATTTTTTTTTTAGTTTCATTATTTAATGAGAGTTGCTGAAGTCTAAAAATCGTTTACCTTGTTAGCGTTGTGCCTAATTTAACAGTGTACTTAGTATTTCAGTACTATTCTTTCATAAGTGCAAATTGGTACACTTAAGCGTGCATTATTTAGGACCGTTCTTTATTGTTAATTTGTTGCTATCAAATTTGTATCGATTGTATAACTCAAATAAAAATTAAAAAATAATTATTAACTTAACATATGTAAAATAGCACAAATCATAATTCAAATATAATATAATTAATATTCGTATATTATTAAGTACAATGTTAACTAAATTGAAAAGTTGAGCAAAAATAATAACTCGAATAATAATAATCATAATTTAATTTGAACAATTATGTATAAATAAGTAGTCAATTTCTGAACTAATAAGAGTCATTGACTCAGATTTCAAAAACAACTGCTTGGAAAGTCTTTTGCTCAATAATCTGTATAACAAATTAAATTAATTTATGAGTAAAATAAAATTAATATTTTAATTGTATTAAATAAATTACCTATTTCTTTCTTTGGAAAGAGTAACTTCAGTGTTAGAGAATAAGCTTTCGGACAGAACCGATATAGCAACAATGCAAGGTACTTCTTGAACTTCCATAAATATTTAAGGATAGACAGATTGACAGATCTTTTCTCAGGTTTCCAAAGGATAATATTATAAAAAAATGACTGGTGTTGATAAATAGTTCATTACTAGTTGATCTTATGGTGATATATTAGTTTGCCTGATGTCGGGTGTCCTTGAACTAGATCTTTTATGTGCTAATCCTTGGTGGTACTCCCAGAGGTTAAATACTTTATCAGCTTCATTATTTTTAGGGACCATAGACTTCTATATGATATAAAATGTATCATATAGAAGTCTGTGTTTGGGACTTATGGCGTTTTTGCTTACGACGGCAGTATAGTGCTTTAGATACCAAAATATCGAAATATCGAAATAAAATATCGATAAATCGATATATTTTTTTACCATCCCTAACCGTGGTATAGTGTTTACTGGGTTTTTCGTCCGGCGGCGCGCATCCCCCACTTAATACTTACCATGCTTGATGAACATCAGCGCTCTTAACAAACATCTGTTGATTCTTCGAATCGTTATACGTGGCGTTAAAAATAATAATGATAATCATTATTATTATTAAGGACTTATTAATTTATTAATTATTTTTAATTTGTTAATTATTAATAACTTATTAATTTTTTTTACGATTACTTTTATTATTAAGGACTTTAAATGTATGTAGATGATACTAAAATAAAATTTAATGACCGACTATCTAGAGCCAGGAAAGTAGTGGAAGATACATTTGGACAACTTACGCAAACATTTCGTATTTATTCAAGAAGAATAAAAATATTACCACAAAATGCCGTTAAAATTATCATGACTACTACATGTATTCTTCATAACTTTATAAAACAACATGGAAATAATATTCAATTACCAACATCGTTATTAATAAATACAGCTTATAATATAACATCTATTTCAAAACAAGGAGGAAGTGCTCCTCGAGAAGCATTTGAAATTAGAGAAAAAGTTAAAGACTTTATTTGTTCACCTATTGGACAGCTACCATGGGAATAATATATTTTAATGATCGTAATTTAACTATTTTAGAATTAAGTTTTTCCATTATAAAATTATACAAATTATATAATATATATAATATCTATAATAATAATTTTTTTAAAAAAAAAAGTATACCATGTGATATATTACTTTAAATTAATAAATAATTTAACTTTAGTAGTAGTCGTGACACTAACTAAGTTGATTCATTTCATGTCCTATTTTCTCCCATAAAGATTCCTTAAAAGAATAGCCACTATACTTTTTGTAACTGAGATCATATACAGAATTTCTAGCTCTTACTAGCTCAATTAAAATGTCATTGTCCATTTTAATAGTGTAAATTTAATAAATGCGGCGCGGTGCGGTTAGTGTCTATGCGCTAACGGTCTATTAGATGTGAATTGGAGTATTATTTTATATTTATTAATAATTTGTCGTTCCGGTACGTGTCTGTGCGGTCCGGTGTCGGTTTGCGAGTGTCGGTTCAGTGTGATTCATCCTTTATGATTATTAATCTTAGCGCCACGTATAACGATTCAAAGAATCAACAGGTGTATGTTGGGAGCGCTGATGTTCATCGAGCATGGTGAGTATTAAGTGGGGGATGCGCGCCACCGGACGAAAAATAGTCGCAGCCTCGTGTCTTCTCATAGTAGAGGCCATTATTATGCCGGGTTAACACTATTGTAATTTCTTACATTGTAGACTTGCTTGCAATATATATATCATGCAAGAATACGCATAGTAATACGCAAGTGCATGTTCACATATATGCTTGTATATCGACGCCTCCAACGAAGAGTGTCGTAACTCACTTTTTTTCGTTTTTGAGTTAGCAACGCCATCTGTTAGCGACATTTTTTCTCTTAAAACCACGAAAACAACAGTATCTCAACTATAGCCAAAACATTGTAAAATATTATTATGTATAAATATTAAAATGTTGATTTCCCGCGAAAAAAGTCTTATAATAAGTCACCACTAAATTTAAACAAGATTACCAACGAAAACTATAGTAACTCGAATATTATAATTTATAATATTCTATTTTTAGATTTCTGCTTGCTTACCTTTGTGGGTTTTAGCTTTTAGCATAATCATTAATCAATCACAATAATTATTGATAACAAGTAATAAAAGTTTCATAATTTAACATTATTAAATTCAATATTGAGATTTTTAATTGTTAGGATATTTACAATATTTTGTTTGTTTTGTATTTGCGATGGAATACACAATGGATAATATTATAATTATCATTATGTAGTAAAGGCCTCATACCATCTTGCTATCATGATTTTTATAAATCCTTAACTCCAAAATAATTTGTATTATAATGTAATATTCAAATATAATTTCACTGTTTAATAATAATAATATTATTATTACCTATATCAATTTATTTCTAATATTGTTTTTCCATTAATATTATAAAGTGTTGTTTATTTTTTATAAATATTAATTTTATAAGTTGTTTTACTTCAATAAAAGTTTGTTATAATTATATTGAGTTGTCATATTTTGATTAACAAGACGTTATAAGGGTTATTACTTGACTTCTTTTTTGTCATTTTATGTCTTTTCTTTGGCACTATTAATTACCCTATAAATATTACCTAGGTATGTGCTACATTTGATAGCAAGGACTGCAAAGACATAAAATGTGGTACTTCATTGCAGACTCGTATGCAATATGATTCCCACCGTTCGTTTTAGTTCTGAGCTCTGAAAATTAAACTCTTATTTCCATCGAAAATAGTCGTAACTTGACTTGCGTTTTTATTTTTATTTATTTTTTCCATCGAAAATAGTCGTAACTCATTTTTTTTTTTTAACCTATTTTTTATGTTCAACAAAAAGAGTTAGCTAAAAATGAAATAAGTGAATTTTAAGAAAGAACCTAAAAGATTTCAAAAATAATTTTTAAATTTACAAATTTTGAAAACCAGAATAAGATTTAATTTTTGAATGTTTATATTGTATTTCCTGAACATTTTGTAAAAGTGAGTTACGACACTCTTCGTTGGGGGCGTCGATATGTGTAGTCTTGTATGTATTTAAATATTGTTTAGTTTCAAAAGGGATCTGATCGCGAGTAGAAGTGCTGTTTTTTTAATTTTGAAATATTTTTAATTTTTACGAGACTGTTAAATGGATCCAACAAAAAAAGGAGTACTTATTTTTTGCGATATGCTTCGTAAAGAAATCTTAAAAAAGAAGCAAGACACTTTAAAAAAAAAAAGATTATGGGTTCGACAATGGATTAGTAGAAGAAATAGTGTTGACGCATCAAATAGTTTATGTTTCAAATTATTTAAAAAATGTACTTAAAACAAAATTCAAAAATTTAAAACACAATCACATTATCCACGTGGTTCACTAATCGTGTTCGAGAATAAACTGGCATATAATTACCTAATTGCATTCAATTACTGTCCGACATGCCGGACTACATGTAAGAACTTGCATGCGTATTATCAACGTTCATATTTGTTCAATTTTGTTCTTGCACGAGTAAAAATAAGCATGCGGGAAAAAGCTTACCAGAAATTGCAATAGTGTGAACCCGGCATTAATCATGGCTATCGAAAGCGGGTCTTTTCGCACAATTAAACTAAAAAACGGAAGAATAATTCACCCAGTTATGAAAACCCGATTTTAATATTGAAAACATATTTGAATTCCTAATTTTTTTGTGTCTGTTTTATAGGATAAATAATTTTACACAAATTTTTTTTTTTTTATAACTATAGTAAGTATAAGTGAATTTTTAAAAAGAACGCAATTAATTAGGTACTATACTAAATCAACAACACTACAAATCGAAAATCAATTTCTAACATGACCTAGAAAAAAGAACACGGAACTCAAAATTTCGTTATTAGTTGAATTTTTCTTCCTCTTTTCGGACAATTATTATAGCCTGTGCGAAATTAACGAACTAGGTATCGTGGGTCCTGGAGGATTTAATCTCCCTGGTCAGCTCACCCCCACCTATTCGTGACTAAGAGTCAACATCATCGGTAGCGTGGTCACTACAACAACGCTATATAACGACAAATCGTACGTGAAAAAAAGTCCTTTAAATCGTCATCACAACGACGAAAAAATTATACAGGTATACAACTATAGTGTAGGTACTGCATTTTAATTACGATGTATAATCCGTTGGAATTAGTCGATAATCATAGGAAATCTAGTTCGGCGTCAAACAAAGCTCAGCGGAAGGGGAAAATTGGGGTCCGCGTCTCGGCGACCGTCATTTGACATGCGTGAAATCCGTGTCTTTTCTGTTGGAACAGGGTATAGGTAAAGCTGTTCAATTACTTTTCGACGAAAATAGACCACGACTAATTTTCCAAACTTAACGACTAATTGACATAAACTCTATAGAAACGGTCTCTCACACGCCACGGTGTTAGTGTACCATGTCAGTTATAGCGTTTAAGTGTTGAATACAACTTAAAAAAGCTGAAGATATACACAGTTCACTCTTAGTGATCATTTTAGATGAATCATCCACAGTGAAACATTACAATTGAAGGGTCCGGTGCAAGAACCTGGTATCTCCTCTTTTTGAAATTGTTCGGGAGAAACAAATAACCAAATTATTTGATTTCTAATGGTGGGATAAATATTGTTAATACATATTTTAACTCTCCGAATGAAGAGCTATCTATACATGCATACATATTTATATTTTAGATTATTTTAAGGACATAATTTAATTAGCAAAAATAAATAAACATGGAGATACCTGGTTATTGCCCCAAACGGAATTTTTTTTTCCATATTTTGACTTAACAACTTAAGAAAATATAATCAGAAATGGTTCAAAACTGTGCAAGATTAAAACTATGTATCATAAGCTATGTTATAAAACATAGTATAGAAAAATACGACAACTTATTGATTCATAATAATTAATTAACTAAAAACTACGGAGATACCCGGCTACTGCACCGAAACTCACGATTTTCCCAATTTTCTTTTTTTTTTTTTCGTGAATTTTTTCAAAAGTATTGGGAATTGTCCTTTTCAAAGTACTAACTAGATTGACTTTTCTATCAGAAAAAGTACTGAAACCAAAATTGAAGCATTGTTATTTATAAAAAAGTGTTAAAAAACACACATTGTAAAATCAATCACTCCATCCAGAATCTGATACAGTTGTTACTAGGTTACTAGTTATTACTACCCAGTATAAAAAATTTAATTTACATTACAAAATAAACAACTTACTTTAATTTTATAAAATTAAACAAAATTAGTTATCATAGTTTAGGACGTTAGATAGCATAGTAGGTAGTATAGTTAAATAAAATATTCAAAATATAAAATATGACAATACTTACTACCTACTCGTAGTTCGTACCTTATAAAATGAAAAAAGACTAACTAGGTAATACAAGATACAAATATACAATACAAAATATATCTCCGGAGATACCCGGTTATTGCATTGAAACATGGGCAACAATGTTTTTATCATATTTTTGTGCAGCAACCGGGTATCTCCGGAGATAGCCGATTACTGCACCGAACACTGTAACCCATAGATATTATAAGAATTCTTATAATATCTATGCTGTAACCAGGCATCTCCATATGTATGATATAAGCTTATCTAATAAACGGATATACCTCGTTATAGCACCTAAATGTCGACAAAATTATTCTTTATCAGAAAATGCAAAAACATGTGTTTCGAAAAAAAGTGGAGATACCCGGTCCTTCATCGGACCCTTCAATTTAAAAGAAACTATTTACATGGTTCACTATAGATGATCACACCTTTCATTGTATAATGAGTTATCATCATTATTTATTATTGTACCTATTACTACGTATGTTCCGCTAGCAATATTTGATAAGGAAGCCCAGTGGTTTCTAAAATCGTTAAATTATTGCCGAACATCAAATTGTATGTTGAGTTGCATATCGTAGCCCTAATTGTAGGTTTTTTAATGCGAAACCTACAACTTTGAATATTATTTAAATATAGTTAGAAAATCAAGGACAACTCGATTCAAAGATTAAAACGTAGGTAATTACATGGTTAACCGAAAACAAGTCTCAAAACGAGGTCAGTGAGCTCGCGAAAATGTCCAGCCCCAGCAATAGGGTGCTTGGTTCTGGTGTTATTTTATAGTACGATACCGACGACTTTGAATATTATTTTAATAGTTAGAAAATGGTATAACTCAATTTTGAGTTAAAATTTAAATTTTGCGATTTTTTTCAATCAACTTTTACCTTTAAAGTTTTGCTCTATCTTCAAAATTGAGTGATTGAAAATGAGTTAAATTTTCGATTTTTAACATTTGTATTTGTCGTATTTTTCAATTGTATACTTAAAATTTTACTAATTTATAAGTAATTTCGTATGAATTTTTCTTAAAAATTTAGTGTACTGTCAATGCACGTAATTTACAATACTTCTACAGAAATTTTAACTCAAATTTCTTGTAAATGGTATAATTTTATTTAATTAATTAAACAAACTAACACATATTCTATTATTTTAATTTATACTAATTTTCAACACGTATAGAAAATAAACGTTTGGTGTGGACTTGTAGGTGGAAAATTACTCGATCCTTATTTGTATGATGGTACATTTACTTGTACGAGATACCTCGACTCACTATTTTTATGGAAGATGTTCCACTAAACATTTCCGTACATTTATTTTTTCAACAAGACGGAGCACTTACGCATTACGCATTAATTGTTCGCGAATATTTGGAGAGAACTTTTAATCATAGATGGATGGGCACTCGTGAGCTAATACTATGGATACTTAATGCAGAGGCGGCGACAGGAATTTTATCTTGGGGGGGGGGGCATTGGTGGCCTTTGAAAATATGATAGGGCCAAAAACAGTCTCAATTCGTGGTCTTCTTCTCATTCATAGGCTCAGTATAGGGTACGAGACTTACACACTATCTATTGTAAAGATTGTGTTGCATATACTAAGCTTTCACATACTTATTAGTTTTCATTTTAATTGATAATAAATATCATATAGGTTAACCTATAACCTATAATTATAGGTAGGGCAAAGGACTTGTAGTATTTGCATATTAAATATAATAAATTAAATATAATATAATATAATATAATATAATACATTTTGTTTTACACAGTCAAAAAAATAGCAGAGTACGAAACAAATACAACAAACTTACATAAACAATGTGTACATAACATAATAAACAAATTTCATTTGTTTTTTAGTTAAAAAATGTTTAATTACAATTACAATTACAATTACAATTTAATTTCAAATTACACGATTTTCATTTGCCTTGGCAACTTACTTAATTACTTATTTAGAATAGTATATAAATATTAATAATAATATTTTTTAGTAATAATAAGTTATATTTTTATAGTTCTACGCCATTCTATTATTTTATTCATCACACTTCGTTTCATTTAAGAAATAATTCCTCGTCAAGTAAATAAATTATTGAAACAAAAAAAGTTTACTTAAATTCAATATTCAGTGAAATTCGCTTATAACGATCGTCTAGGGACCTAGGGAATCTGATCATTATAACCGAACTTCGTTATATCCGGATCATAAAAAGTAACACGATTTTTTTTGAAAAATTGATTTAATAAATAATAACGCCCAAATTTCCCTATATTATATGTCATAGATATTCATATTTCTTGAGTTACAGTTACAGTTACATCGTAAATTTAAAATTCTGAAAATTTTGCCCCCTGCAAAATTAAGCCCTGGACCCGCCACTGATTTAAGATTACATATTTTAACATTATTATATACCCATCTTTGCCACCACAAGGCCATCTTTCTTTATGATAGATAAAGGTAATACGTAGAAATACGATCATTACACCTAATGGTGTATTTGGATTTATTTTCGTTTATTTTTAGCAATGTTATGGTTATTATTTTCCTGGAAATCGTCGATGAAGGCGACCTGCCGCTATGATGTATTTTTGTAGCTTATTTCTTGGTTTATGTCTTAATGACTTGTACACAAACACAGTGATAATAGTTACTACATATAATTTTATATTTTATATCGCATTTCATCGTCACCAGTCAATGTGTCTAATCTAAATAATTGTGTAAATTAATTTGTGTTGTTGGTAATTTAAATTTAAAATAAATAACAAAGCGATTAAAAGTCCTATGGGTAAATCAGGTGCGGATCCAGAGTTTCAAAAATAAATGAAATGTACATTTTACACTTTTTTTTATAATTTTTTTATAATTCCAAATTTCCTAAAAGCCTTAGAATAAAATTTAAATAAATAAAACGTCATTAGCTTTGAAAAACGCGTTAGTAACATAGGCAGACACTAAGTTAAATTATTTTAAATTAGAACAGCACACGTATATTACGTAGTATTATGTGAAACCTATAGAGATACGTAATAGTCAGTACGTGCGCGCATAAAATGCACGGCATACGTACCCGCGTTTTGTCCAAGCCCGGATCAAGACCTTCAGGTGCCTTCGTCAGTGAAAACAATTCTTTTATATTATAAAAGTATTATTATTTATTTCAGAATCTTGAGATGAATCTATAAATTACATAGGCATGTTAATTTTGAATCTATAATTTCATTTAAAAACTTCACCTCCCTCCAAAACATTTCTCTCCCAGTGAAGTAAGCCAAAGCATAAATTCATTTTCATTACATAAATCATCTGGTTATGACCTAATAACAGCTGAAATCGCTCGCCAACTTCCAAAAAAAGGTATACTAATATTAACACATATACTTAACGCAATTATTCGTCTAGCATATTTTCCCATACAATGGAAATTTTCTATAGTAATTCTTATCCATAAACCGAACAAACCTCAAGACTTACCGACTTCATATAGGCCTATAAGTTTGCTACCTTTCTTCGCAAAATTGTGTGAAAAACTAGTTTTGAAACGTATACACCCTATCATAATGGATAAAAAAATAATCCCAGATTTTCAATTTGGTTTTAGAGAAAGACATTCTACCCTTCACCAATTACACCGTCTTGTAGATCTAATATCCTCAAGTCTAGAACAAAAACTATACTGCTCAACAGTAATGCTAGACATATCTGAAGCTTTTGACAAAATCTGGTACCCAGGTCTTCTATTGAAATTACGTCATATCCTTCCACCTTTTTACTTTCTATTTTTCAAAAGTTATCTTGAAAACCGTTCTTTTGCTACCAAAGTAGGTAATGAATTATCTCCTATTTTCCTATTGGTTCAGGTGTACCTCAGGGAGCCATATCCTCTCCTCTTCTATTCAATATTTATACCTCTGACCAACCAACCTCACCCAATACTCACGTTGCAGACTACGCAGATGACAAAGTATTAATTGCCATAAACAAAGATCACACCATTGCCTCATCCCATCTGCAATCACACCTTAATGAAATGCGTTACTGGTTTCACAAATGGCGCGCAAAACTTAACGAGACCAAATCATGTCATATAACATACACACTTCGGAAAAAAACTCCTCCTCCAATTTTTTTCAACAACATTCCTATTCCTACTAACACAAACGCTAAGTATCTTGGTTTGATTCTTGACAAGCGTCTAACCTGGTCTCCCCTTATTCACTCTAAAAAGTTAGCTGTAAATTAACGTTGCAGAATACTAAACACACTCATTAATAAACAAGCGAAAACCACCCTACACAGTAAAATAACGATATTCAAAACTCTAATAAAACCTATGTGGTCATATGGAATAGAACTCTGGGGTGCCGCCAAAATTTCAAACATAAACAAAATCCAAACTGTTCAATCCAAAATCCTCCGTCGACTACTCAACGCTCCTCCTTGCATATCCAACGAATCTATTCACAAAGACCTTAACATACCCACAGTAAAACAATCCGCTATAGCCCGTTACAAAATCTTCCACAACTGCCTCCATAACCATCCAAACACCTTAATTAATAAACTATCCTCGCTCACACTTCCCGATAACCCGACCCGTCGTCTCAAAAGATCATGGTGTAGAGATCTAATTCAACAATAACAAAAAAACAATAAAACCATCAAAAAAGTAACTATACACTCAAACTCAGTAAATTTTAATATAATTTAAAACAATAATATCAGTAGGAGTGTCTCCAATGGGGGGTTTCTTCTCATGTGAAGCAAGTCATATAAAAAAAAAAAAAAAATGTAACACAAATTCTTATTGTATTTATATGTACAGATTGTATTTTTTCTAATAAAAAAAATTTAAAAACTTTCTACTTTTTCATAGAACTATAAACTTATATTGATAATGAAATGAAAAGTTCCCTTAAATTTAATTATATGTTTAACTGAACAATTACCTACATAAAATTTAGATATAATTAAACTGTCGCCTCGTAATTAAATAGTAATAATGCATGATAGTGAAATGACGTATAGTAATAAAACCCTATAAAGACCACATCCGTGGTGACTAAGATTAACATATTGAAAATACACAATAGATAACTTTTTTCATTTATGTGACATTAACATTGTTCGGAAACTAGGTAAACAAAATATAATAAATATTAGCAATAGATATTTGAGGATAGGCAACTCATTGTGCAAAATTAAGATCATCAATACACTTTTCATAGAGTACTCAAAGATGTTTTTAAGGACTTAGGGTAGGCAACGTTGCGTACAAATTGACATCAGTAATAGATTTTTAGGAGCCCCTGGTTTTTCTTATCAAATATTGCTAGCGGAACGTACATCCTATTACTATTATTTTTTTTATTTGAATACTATGCCATTAGATTATTATTGTTAATAGACAGTACTGCTCACTTTAACATTTTAAAATATTTAAAATTGTCAAGTTCACTATTACGCTGAAACGATAATTGTTAAGAATTTTAAACATGTCAATTTTTTTTAATACTTTTAATGTGAAAAAATAACAAAAAAAAAAATGAAAGCAGTATAACCTAACCTAACCTCAATCACAATGACGACTTAGAAAACGTTAATAACGAAACCAGTGGTCTATATAGGTAGGGTTACCATACGTCCGGATTTCGTCCGGACAGTCCGGATTTCTTACACCTGTCCGGAAAAAAAATGTCCAGATTTAACAAAGGTAACCGTTTAACGTGGTTTTATTGATACAAAAAGTTATTAGGTGACAGATTTTATAACACATTATTAACTATATTATTATTATTATTTATTATTTAATTAATATTATTAATGTTACCAACATATTTAACCTTATAACTCTTATGTAGACAATTTATTCATAGATTCAAATAAAATTGTATTAATGAAAGAACAATATTGTTTATCTTAAATTCCCCCCCTCTTGAAACGGAACTGATGTCCGGATTTGGTCTAAAAAATTATGGTAACCCTAATTATAAGAAACATGTTAAGTGGACCAGTGCGTCCAATTTTGAAGGTAAGTGTTGCTTTTTGTTATCTATGAAACAAAAATCAATAGGTATTGGAATTCAAATATAATATATACTTATTCCAACATGCCGTCTATGTGTTATTTAATTTTTAAAAAAATTAAGTTTAATATTATGATATTTCATTATTTCAGTCGTATCCTATGACTAGATTTGGATCACAAAATCGAAGCTTTAATGCTTCACATTATAATCTGTATGAATGGTTAGACTATAGTATTCCTAAAGTTTCAGTTTATTGCTTTGCTTGCCGTAATTATAGTAGTGGTGTTAATGATAATTGCATAGATAATTTTACTCAGACTGGTTTCAAAAACTGAAGTTTTTATAAAAAATTATATAATTATTATTATATATATTTATTGTAAATATTTGCTTAATTGATTCTATTATAGCTAAATGGTTCAAGGAGTACTATGGGAAGTAAATTAAATAAATTCTCTGCTCATTCTGAAATCAAACACCATCTTACTTGCATGGCTAAATGAACTTCACATAAAAAATCTAAAATTACTGGAAGTATTATGACTCAAATATCATCACAGCACAGTAAGCTTATTGCAATGAATAGGAATTATATGAAAATGTTGATTGATATATCATTATTGCTAAGTCGCTAAGGAATTAGTTTTTGGGGTCACAATGAAACAGCTAATTCTTTAAATCAAAGTGCTTTATAAAATATTATAATTTATTAAACTATAGTTGTATTATATTTTATACAGCACAACTACACATATACTCTTACATAAATTATGTATAATTTGTAACTGTCTACAATTAAAACCTTTATAATATTTAGGAATTTTTAAAGAAACATGTGTTGTAATGGTAAAACATAATCCTGAGTTTGCTGCAAAATATTATGAAAAACTTACTATTCAAGCCATAGAATTCTGAACGAAATTATTACGATTTGTTCAAAACATAATATTGTTCAAGAAATTAAAAAAATGCTGGATCATTTAGTATAATGTGTGACGAAGCAAGGTACATTTTAATTTATAATAAGTTATTTATTTATTTTGTATTATTTACAATTTTTTCTAACATTAATACTAATTTTTTCTTTCTGTTTATAATTGTATAGATGTTTCAAACAAGAACAGATGTCTTTATTTGTAAGATATTGTAAAGAATTTAATGTTAATGAAAGGTTTTTGGGATTTATTGATTGTTCTAATAAACAAGATGCTGAAACATTAACACTATACATAATTTAATATTTAAAAACTTGTGATATAAATTCACTAACACCAATTGTAGCACAATTGTTTGATGGTACAAGTGTTATGTCTGGGTGGTTCAATTGGGTACTAACAAAAGTGAAAAAAAAGTACCATTATACTATTTATACTTACTGCATGGCTCACAGAGTAAACCTAGTGGTGTTGAACATGTGAACACTTGTTAAGGTATTTTTATTATTTTAAATTTAACTATTCTCTACTAAATATTTATTTATTTTTTTGTAGGAAACAATAAGTGTTTTTAATACTTTAGTAGTACTGTATGTACATTTTTCAAAACCTAGCATTAATAGAAAATTTAACAAAATACAGATAAATTTGGGAATACAAAAATTACCAAATCTCTAAGTTTATTGATACACGTCAGAATTGCAGGTACCAAAATTGTAAAGCTATAAAAAAAAGTTTTAAAGCTATACTTCTAGCATTAGAAGAAGAAAGTGATGGAGATATGAATGGAGCAAAAGGTATTTTTTTTTAATTTTAAATTGCTATTATAATTATTTATATTTAATTAATTTTTTCTTAGGCATACTTTCAAGTATTAAAAAAGAAATGTTTACTGTTAATTTATTCATATTACATGTAGTTCTTTCTATAATTAACATTTTAACAAACAACTACTATAGAAGGCAGTAACTCTTGAAAAAGCAAACAATCTTATCGAAGGTATCATTTCTTTTTTTGAAAGTTTAAGAACATCTGAGGGCTTTTCTGAATTTTGGGATGAGATATCATTGTTTTTGAATGAACATAATATATTGATTGAAATTCCATTTCTAGGTAGATATTAAATATTTGATATGGGTACAGATAATGAAGTAAATTAATGTTTCAATATTATGTTTACTACCATATAGGATAAAAAAGAAAAATAATGGGGCCAAATACTTTAAAAAATTATATTGTCAATACATCTACTAGTGACCAATATATTTTCTTTTTCTTCTAAGACATCTTAAAGACCATTAAGGTTTATTGCCACTACAACAATGTCCTTCCACTTTTCCCTGTCTCTTGATACTTCCTCCGCATTTTCTACCCCAATCAACTTGAGGTCATCCTTGACTCAATCAGCCCACCGTTATCTGGGTCTCCTTCAGGGCCATTTTGTTATGCTCCCCAGTATTCCTTCAGATCTCCAAACATGACCGGTCTATCTTATTCTGCTACTACTCATAAATCCTACAATATCGGCTTCTCCAAATAATATTCTTAACTCTTCATTTGTCCTAATTTCAAATTCACCTTCTTCATTCTTTTTTTTATTCAAAAATTTTCCAAAACACCCAATCTCTTCTCATTCATTTTTGTGGTTGCCCATATCTCACATGCATTTAATGCTATAGGTCTAATTAAAATGTTGTATAATGTTGTCTTTGATATTATTAATAGTAATTTTGTCTTGAATAATGTTGATAATCCAAAATAATATCTGTTTGCTGCTAGCAATCTTTCTCTTATTTCTTCCTGACTATTTGCATTTGCATTCACCCAAACTCCAAGGTATTTGAAATGTTCTATTCTTTCAAATAAAAAACCTTTTATTTCTAATTGTCTTGCATGTGATGTTGTCTGGATAGTATTAGGTATTTTGTTTTATCTTAATTTATGTTGAGACCAATTTCTTTCTCTGCCCTTATTAGTTCTTTTATGGACTGTTTCAGACTCTTCATTTTCTACTATAATTATCAGGTCATCAGCATATGCTGAAACTGTAAGCTGTTGATCCTCACTAAGTTTTATTCCTTCCACCTTACTAAGAACCTATCTCACCACTGACTCTAAGGCAATATAGCCGGCGACAACTCGTTTCCTTGTCTGAAACTTATTGACACTAGGAATTCATTTAAGTAAGTTCCTCCAAAATTCACCTTGCATTTAAAGCGCTGTATGCATACTTTGAATATTCTAGTAAGTTTTTCTGGTATCCCTAAACAGAACATTAGGTTGTACAGTTTTTAACTATCCAACGAGTTGTATGTTGCTTTAAAATCCATAATTAGCATATGTACATCTTTATTAAATTCATGACTTTTTTTTGCAACCTGTTTTATTATGTTAATTTGATCTTTAGTTGAAGTATCTACCATGGAACCTGCCTGGTATTCTCCAATAATTTCTTTAATAAATCGTTTCAGTCTGTTTAATAAGAGGTTAGATAATATTTAGTACATACAAGGACGAAAATATGATAAAATGATGAAATTTCTGGAACAAGTTTAAAATATAATTTTTTTTTTTTATTAATTATTATTATTATTTACTATAATTATCATTTTCACTATTTTTAACTATTACAATAAAAAATATTTTTTTAATTTTTTTTATATTGTAATTATTATTATAATTAAGACCATTATTCTTATTAATTAGTTGTCTGCTAATTTCCACATCACCCAACGGGTATAGTATAAGATGCGTTTTTTTAGCACTACACATTAAGGATTTTAGATGGATTTTACGATTTCAGGACGTCTCACGGATTCGTTTTTTCGCTATAACTTAGCCAATTTAAACGCTAAAGCGATTTTTATTTTATTTTTTCTCATGTCAGGCACATCATTATGTAGGTACAATCCTTAAATAATAACTAATAAAGTATACATATAAAGTAAAACCATAAATATAAATATAAAGACAAACAAATAGATAAAATAATTCAAAGTCACATAAATGGTAAATGATTGTTGTATTCTGGTTACCGTTAAAATTCAATAATATCAGTGGAGGAACTAATCAATTTAATAAACTATCCACACAATAACACATCAAATCCAATAAAAAAAATGAAACAAAAATAAAAAAGGATATAGAAGAAAAAAAAAATTTTTATTCAAAAAATTCAGATTTATTAAATTATATAAAAACTAACCGATTGGTTTGAAAAGGGTATCATACGATAGGTATAGACGTCCTCTATATGTGGTGTAAGTATGGTGCATAACATTTCAGTAACGAGTCCTGGGTGAACTCATTACTGGAGTTATATTGCTGTGTGGAGCCTCATTCGCACACATCACGGACAGTTGCTGCGTGGAGTCTATCGGTAGATTTTACTTTTCAAATATTCATATAAATACATATTTATATATTAAATATTGTTTAACAGAGAAAGCCCTCTATAGTTATTTGGATCCATTTTAAGCAGAAGATTATTTCAGAACTATTTTTTTTTTTTATACTATCTAGGATATAGTTATTACAAATTTTAAAAAACGATTTTCTCCAGAAAGTCTTCTGATGACTTCATGCATAGATCATTTTTTTCAATCTGAATTTTAATGATAGTCTTCATTTTATTAACCATTATCATGTAAATACCTACAATTATATTACAATATTGATTTATGAATGAAATTATTAATATATTATTTTGTATTTTGTATTTAGTCTCTAATGGATGTGTTCAAAGAATGTCTTAATTCAGAGATGACAAAAAATATTGTACTTCAAAATATTGGTTTTGCTGTGAATATTAAGATAATAGATGTTATAAAAGTTTTGTCAGAAAACCAAACAGTATTCCCTAATTTGTAAAAACTATTTAAAATAGCATTAACAATACCAATCAGTTCAGCTATTTGTGAAAGAAATGTTTGTGCAATGAAAAAAAATAAAAACTTGGCTAAGGACATCGATGCTTCAGGATAGATTCAGCGATTTTTCTATATTATATATTGAAAAATATATGTCCAAAAATATTAATAATGATGACATTTTAAATACTTTTTTTGATAAAAACAGATATTTTATTAAAATAAAATTAATTATTAATTATTCTTAAAAAATGTGTTTTTTTATTACTTTAATTACATATTTAAATATTTTATTAGTAATATGTTGTACTTGTATACAGATAGGTGGTGCAAGGATGAAGTCCTGCTGGTCACTTTACATTAGATTACAAAATCCCCCCCAAATTCTACCAAATGTCTATCTATGTGTCTAAGCATTTAGCTTTTCTGGTTAAACATGTAGTTACATTGCAATTGAAAGGAAAAAAAGAATTATACTTTATCAGCTAAGAAATCAAACTACGTTGCACAAGATATTTAATTAGAAATTCGAATAAAGGTAAAACAAGTTAAATTTTTTAGTATAGTGATTGATTAGACATTTAACATTTCTCGAAGGGAACAAGTATAACTTATTATCAGATGTCAGTCCAATTACTGGTTCTATTTCTTAAAGATTATTAGCGATTCGAGAGTTACCAAATAATTATGGAAGTAATCTTTCTTGTTTATTAAAAATTATAATACAAGACCAAAATCTTGATTGGTAAAATGATTTAAATAAACAATGCATCAAATATGAGTTGAATGTTTTAAAGAACTAGCTGAATTACCCAGCGTTGCTCGGAAAAACTCCTTTTAGATGTAAAATGCTGTGGAAGCAATTTCTTTTTAAGTGTAAATTATATAATATTTTAATGTGTACCCCCATGTGTATTTTTGTATTTTCATCTTTACAATATTATTTTAGAATATTATGGGTAATATTGTTGAATTTAATAATTTGTTATTTTTAATCAATAGTTTTTGCTTTATTTTTATAATTAAATATGTACATAGATACGTTACGCGTGTTCGAACTACTGGTAGTACGGCGTGAAAATGAAATGAATGTGTACAGTAGTGATGGGTGATTCTCGAAAGTGAATCGATCTAGATCTGGAAAAATGAATCGCTCACAAAAGATCGATCTAAAAAAATCCGAAATTTTTTAATCCCTAAATGCCGCGTGATTTTCTAGTTCTCCCTTGTCACGCCCGAGGTCATAATGATTAATATATAAAGGTTTTCCATACTTATTAATGTTAGTGCGAGTACTCCCTACCTAGTCCCTCTTGGCTCTTGATTTCGGAGAGAGTATACACTGGAAAGTGCTGTATGTCTATGATCTATAGTGACTACATCAATCTCAACGGAACTCACTACTT
Organism: Sipha maydis; assembly: GCA_034509805.1. NCBI lineage: Eukaryota > Metazoa > Arthropoda > Insecta > Hemiptera > Aphididae > Sipha > Sipha maydis. The sequence continues at coordinate 174,139 of JASXSY010000136.1, forward strand.
CAATGGACAGTGTCCAATTGGTTACAGGAGAGGATGATACGTCTAATTTTTTAAAGTGTTTTTAGTAAATAAAAGTACATACATTTGAAGTCATTAGGTTATTGTATATGCACTGGCGTTTAAAATCGGAAATCGACAATCATTTAGTTTTAGTACTTTAGTAGTTTGGTATAAAAGATCGGATCAGATTGACGATGCGATTCAATTATCACAAAAATGGATCGTTTTACATAAAAGATCGGATCGACAATTCGAGTTACAGCGATCAGTGAGTGAGTGGTATTTGAATTTTATATGTATAGATTGCAAGTATTAATTAAAGCTGAAAATAAGCATGTAACATATGTGTAGTTGAATTCTTATTTTCTGCTTTAATTATGTGCGGTTGAATCTCGCTGTAAAACAATTCGTTTCATCAAGTACTAACGCAATAGATCTATATGGCAACCTCGATGTGTTATATTCGTCTATATGGTGTGCTAAAAAAAGAGTTGCCGTGTATCGTCAATTTCAGGAAAAGTATACCAATTCAAAGAATCATCAAACTATGGATTTGGAACGAGAACGTACTACTAGATGGTTATCGCATTCAACTTCTTTAAATATAGTGTTAAAAACGTATAAATCTATACTTGATACATTAAATTATAAAAGCGAATTAATAGACTATTTTACGTCTCTTCGTTCTTTATTAACAGAATTCACGTTTCAGAAAATTATTATTCTTGTATTCTTGAACCTGTGAACAAACATTACAAACAAAAGATCTTGATTTGATAGCTGCTGTAGTTTTGATTGAAAACACAAAAACTAAGATTTATATTTTAAACTGTAGAGGTACTGATACATTTTCAGAAGTTATATTTGCAACTAAACATTATTCGGAAAATAGAAATGAAATTTGTGTTAGTACTTATATCAAGAAATCAATGGGCTCCGAAAAAAGTTGGGGGGTTGATGATAGATGAACCAATTACAGATCCTATAATAAAATTTAAAATTTGATACTACAATGGAGCTCTTGACATTATACAAATAGAGCTAAATGACCATTTCGGAAATGACGAAGCAAAATTATTGAAAAATCTATCGTTTGTTTCTAAAAAAAAAAGATTTTTGGAAGTCACGAGTTCATCTAAATCTATCCCAAAATATGTTTTTAAAATTGTTTGTAGAGTGTATTCAACATTTTTACATCACGAAAATTTAATTGAAGAGTATTTACAATTTTGTTAACATTTCTTAGAACTTGAAAAAACAGGTATCACTTCCTGAATATTTGCACCATATTGAACTTGAAGATGACTATGATAATGATGAGAATATTGATGATCTAGAAGATATAAATCAATGACCCAGTGGCGTAGCCATGGGGGAGGGCGTGGGTCATGCCCCCCCCCATCGGCCGTATCAATGTTTTTACATAATTTATTATATGACAGCCATTTTAAAGATATATTTAATGAAGTTACTTCAATTGCTACCAAGGTAAATGTTGAAATAAAAATACCACGTGTATGTGGAAGACAAATAAATAGAGTTAACATACAAAAAAGTCCTGAAGAATACTACCGAATATCAATTTTTATTCCTTTCCTTGATAGTATTTTACAACAACTACAAACTATATTCAATCAACAATTGAAAGAAGTTATAGCACTTGAAGGGTTAATCCCTGCCTATTTTAGTGCATACGATAATGACTCTTTAAGTGCAGTATCATTGTATGAAAACGATCTTCACGAAAATGCTTTAATAAACCTCAAAGCAGAATTAACTATGTGGCAAAAGCAGTGGAAAAATAGTACAGCAGAAATACCAGAGTCAGCTATAGATGCATTACATTACTGTTCAAATGTATTACCTCATGTCAAATTACTTCTACAATTATTTGGAACCTTACCAGTTACATCAGAAACACCGGAACGCACATTTTCAACTTTCAAATTATTAAAAAATTATTTAAGATCCACCATGAACGAAAAAAGACTTAATGGGTTAGTTATGGCAAAAATAAACAAATCTGAAAAAGTCACAAAAGAAGAAATCATACAAGATTTTTCTTCAAAATATCATAGACGTTTTATTGTTAGATTGGTCAAAATGAATTAATATATATAAATTTAGTTATATTAAAATTAAAATATGAACTGGTGTTGTTAATAGTTGATTTTGTTTTTTTTAGTATTTTAGGTTTGGCCCTCCCCTCATTTTAAAATCCTGGCTACGCCACTGCAATCACCTATTAATATTCAATCCTCTATCTAACATTGAAAATGTAGGAATTATGTGATCATATTTAAACTTTTTATTTTGCTCAGTTAAAAAACGTTTTTCCAAACTTGTACACATTATATCATATTGTTGTTACACTACTAGTTTTGAGCTGTTCTGTAGAAAGAAGTTTCTCGAAATTAAAGCTTTTAATAACAAAATTATAATTTTAATTAAATAATTATTAATTTATATTAATATAACTATTAAATATATATACCTGGTAGGGTGGGTGGTATATTAGATTGTGATTGGTCTGCAACTTACATTTTTTGGGTCTTCGCATAATATAGTCTTACTTATAATATACTAAACGCTCACTTACCTGGTAATTATGTGGTAGACGATGTAATATTATATTACTATTATTACTTTTATACACTATTTTCAATGATTAATAATTTTTTCTAAAAATTATAACACATTTGAAAACTTCATATTTTTCGTTTTTGCAGTTAAGAAATTTCCGCAGAGGGTACTCTTTGTCCTTTCCTTTAACCTAGCACTGTAAGAGTATATACATTTTTATCGATTTAGACGTTAAAAAAAATGTTTGACTATTTTATTATGTTGTAATTTATTAACATAATAAAAATAAATTTTACATAAGAAAATGTAGAAATTTTTGCTTATTTTTGCTATTTTAGATTTAAATTTTTTAAATGCTTATTTGATTATTTAATTGCTTATAATGATGTTTTTAAGTGATTTTTAAAGCGCTTATTTTAATGATTTTAAGTGCTATAAGTGTTGAGCCCTACTCATAAATTTACCAAACTATTCTCTCGAAAAATTCGTCATGCAAAAAAAAAAACGTAAATGAGATGTATTAAATTAATTAAAAAGGTGATATAAATGGGTTTTTTCTTCGACAAGATATTTATATTATTTTAATCTTATAAATATCAAATTTGATTATTGTAATCTTATAGTTTTTTTAGTACAGATTGTTTTTTTTTTAATAAAAGAAAAAATGTACAAAATGATCGTATATATATAAATACTATTACACCTATGTTTATACATGTTATATTTTTAATTATTCATGCTTATTTCTGTGAAGAAATTTAATTGTGAGAATTAAATATTTTATATGTAATAATCAGTGGCAGATCAAGCAGGAGGAGGTCATAATACCAATATTTGGATTTTTAATTTTTCAGTTGACCACTTAAAGGTGCGTCCACATTAGATGCAACATGCGTAAAATGCAACATGAAACATGTTACTGTAAAGTGGCCCCAAGACGATTAATAATATTGTTAATTATATTGACGAGTTAGATTGACACCAGCATCAATGTACTTCAATCAGCTCGTAAAACACAGCCATCAATACTCATTCGATTCTGGATTTCAAAGTATTCGTGTTCGGAGTGTTATATTCTCGTACTGATACTGGTCTCTCTCTCTATTGTTTCAATCCGTGGATTGGTTTGCAGCCATCTCTTCCCTCTTATCTTGGTTGTTACTTGGGATATTAATACGGTGGTTTCCCGTTGCCTTCCGTATTGTAGTGCAGTCATCAGTCGTACAGTTTCTCGTATCTGTTGGCTGCTGTCTGGCGTGTAGATGATAAACCTACACCCAATATTATAATTGCTGCCCTACTACAAGCCCCTTTTAGTCGCCTTTTATTAGATGTAGTTCGATGTCGAGCCCTTCTAATTTGTGATTTCTTGTGTATGGTTTTTGTATAGGTCTCTTTCTCTCTCTATGGATTCAATCCGTAGATTGGTTTGCAGCCATCTTCCAGTCTTTTCTCTTATCTGCCTTCCTTTTCATTTCCACATATGAGTCACATCCTTGGTACTTTATTATCTGTTAAATGAATTCAAGTCTTGGTATTCCCTTGCGGTTCTTTTCTTCAACTGTTCCTTCTATTATCTGTTTCAACAACCCTTTGTGTCTTATGATATGGCCTATCCATTCGTTCCGTCTTCTGACTATGTTATTCCATAGTAACTTTCCATCTGATATTCTTTCCAATACTTCTACATTGGTTACTCTGTCTATCCAGCCTATCCTTAGCATCTTTCTATAGCACCACATTTCAAACGCCTCAAGTCTTCCTTTTTCTTTCATTGTTATTGTCCAGGTTTCACACCCATACAGGGCAATGCTCCATACGTACGTCTTTAATAGGTTTTTTCTTATTTTTAGACTTATACTTCTTGATGTGAACATAGTTTTCTTTTTGTTAAAGGCTATTTTTACTTGACAGATACGTTTTATAATTTCACTTCTATTTCTTCCATCCTTACTGATTGCACTTCGCAGGTATGTAAATTCATCTACTTGTTCCATTGTTTGATTTCGTATTTTTATCTGTATTATTTTTCTTTTCACATACCAGTACTTTTGTTTTATTCACATTTATTCTCATTTCCAACTTTTTTTCAAATGTTTTATCCATCGCTTTAATTAGTTGAGCCAGGTCTTCCTTGCTTTCAGCAATTAAAGCTATGTCATCGGCAAAACGTAGCATACTTATTTTTTGTTCATTATTCTTTATCCCTAAATTGACATTTTCCTTTATTATATCTATTGCTTCTTGAATATATGCATTGAATATAATTGGGAATAATGTGCAACCCTATCTAACTCCTCTGTTAATTTTTACTTCTTCTTCCTCATCTTGGATCTTTATAACTGCGAATTCATCTTTGTATAGGTTATACAGAAGTTTCCTATCTGCGTATTTTATTCCTAATCTTTTCATCATTTTAAACATGACCTTCCAGTTTACGTTATCAAATGCTTTTTCGATATCCACAAAAACTATAAATGTTTGTTTGTCTTTCCTAATCCTTTTTTGGATGATTATCCTTAACGCCAATATTGCTTCCCTCGATCCCATATTTCTTCTAAATCCGAATTGGTCTTCTGTCAGTAATTGCTCTATTTTACCTTTAATACGTTTGAATATAATCTTTGTTAGTATTTTAGAGGCATGAGATAACAAACTAATGGTACGATATTCTTCATATTTCTCTGTTACTGTTTTCTTTGGGATGGGTATAATTAAACTCTTTACGTAATCTTCAGGCAATTCACCGGTTTCATATATGACTGATAATTTGAATAATTCTCTTTTAACTTTTTCTCCGGCTTCCTTCCAAAGCTCCGCTTGTAATCCATCGATTCCTGCTGCTTTTTTATTTTTCAGATTCCGCAAAGCTTTATTAAACTCTTCTCTCATAATTGGGAGTATTTCGTCATATTCGTTATATTCTTTAGATTTGTCTTTTTTGCTTGATTCGTTGGTTTAATTTTCCTTAAGTGTTTCTCCCTTGTACAGGGTTTCTAAATATTCTTTCCATCTTTTCGCTATATCCTTTTGTTCATATAGCATTCTTCCGTTGCTATCTTCTATTCCCCCTGTTCGGAGTTTATGCTGATCGAAAAATATTTTCAACATTCTATATGCTTCATCACTGCTTCCTGTCCTTATGAAGGTTTCTATTTCGCTACTCTTTTCTTCTAAATATTTTTCTTTTGCTTCCCTTGATTTCCTAATGACTAGATTCCTTAGTACTTTATATTTTTCCTGTTCATCTATACTATTCGAATTCTTGTATTTCCTTCTTTCCTCTATCATGTTGACTATTTCTGTTGTAATCTATTCCTTTTTCGCTGCATTGCTGCTATTTCCTAGAGTTTTCGTTGCGACCTTTGTAATTGTATCTTTTAAGTTCTGCCATATTTCTTTAATATTTTGGGATTCTTTAATAATTACATCATTTGTGTCTTCACTATATTTTTTGTTTACTGATACTGGTAAATGATAAAAATTTCAGAAATATTGACAATAAACGCTTCTAGACGTTCAATACGTCCTGTCAATCTTGCCCGTCAATGTGTATCAATCAAAATTTCTATCAATCTCTCTCAATGATTGACAATCCATAACAATATCCTTCTAAACGATCAATACTCGCTTCAATATGGTTCCGTCAATATTAGATATTGTCTATTGATACAAATATTGACAATATTATTGATCGTCTAGGGGCCACTTAACAGTGTTCGGTGTTCGTTTGCATTTTTGCATTCACATGTTGCATCATTAGTTTGCAACATGTTACAAGTCATAATTTAGTGGTTTCCATATAAAATAAATATGTATTCAAATAAAAAAATTAGTCTCTTGAAATTGAGAGTTTAGTCAACATGTCTACTCGAGTAGCAGCAGCTGCATATATCTTTATTTCCCTTCAGTGACACGAATCAGTTCGTTTGAATCGGTTCACTTAAAATAAGTTGACTCACTGAGTCAACCACAACTCAATCCATCAAATTTGTTGATAACATGTTATAAAGGCGATCAGCAATGACTCAGGAATTGATAAGTTATGTTGAAAACACAAATCTGTGGACTACAGTGAACCCTAGCGCCACGCTCACAGGCGACTAATGATGTTATAAAAATCATCATGACTACTAACGGGTAAATAAAAATTATTAATAATAGGCTAGTAGCATTGATTATAGAAAAGTCTATTCTATAATCAATGCTAGTAGTAATACGTTCGCAAACCTGTACACACTGGCCGCAACATGTTCGTGAAACATCCTTTGATGTTTCACTAAATTACCGACTGTCAGCCGATCGCCGGTTTGTTGCAAAAATGTGTTACAAGTTCACTGAATTGTTTCAAGAATATGTTACAAAAATGCGTTGCAAGTTTCATGTTGCAGTTGCATGTTTCACAAGTGTGGACGCACCTTAAGAAAAATCGGTCAACTGTATTTATTATCCAGTATATTTGTAAATAATTATAGCAGAAATTAATTAAAATTGAACCGCGATTATTGAAGAATAGTGTTGCTAATGTAATAATAGGTGTGTAAATTTAATTAAACGTATTTTGGCTGAAAACTATTATTTATTATTAAGTGTGAATAATATCCTATGAATGATTTAATATTCCAAGTTAAAACTATTCTCGTAAAAAGGACTAAATTACCTATTAATAATATACATGAATGTACTATATAACTTTGAAACTGAAATAATTATTAAATTTGTTGGTCAGGTAATATATTTTGAATATCTTTTGATATTTTCCCTCCTGTGTTTACGTTACAAAATTTGTACATTTATATGGTTTATTGGTTATGTACTTAATTAACAAATTGTATTAAAAGAATGATAATTTACATGTATCAGCCAAAAAAATAGAATAATAAATAAATCATATTGATTACAATTTATATAAATGTACACAAACGTGCATTTGTAAATTTTCAAATTCTAAAGATAAAACAACGAAACAAGCAGTACGGCTTCCTACATGTCAACATTTTGGATATCTGCAATAAAAATTAATATTTCGATAAGCAGATAATTCCTGGTATTTCAGCCGATAAAATGAATAAATATAATAATTATATTGCAAGCCATTATTTTCTCTGCCACGTGCAACATAGGGATACGTTTTAACAATAATTATTTATGCGATAAGGATATTTTAATTCGCCCGTTGTTTTTTCGAATTTTACATGTATATTTTTTTTTTAATTTTATTGATTTATTTGTTTCAAATTTGTTCAGTTCTAATTAGTGAAACGTGGACATTATGAAAAATGTGTGGCAGTCGATCTAAATTAGACATTTTACGATGAATTCTAATAATTATTATTGAACATTTTTATCGCATCAATTGTTCGACAAGTACGTTCAAAATAGAAAACGCGAAAATCCCTGTCGCATGCGCGTGTGTGATGGCCGGAGACGGAAACATCTCTTGGCGAAATTGTAAAAACATGACGGAAAATGGGTGAAAATATGTGAAACCAAACGCAGTCGATTCCGTGGAACGTTTTTCAAAACGAATTGATCGAGTGTGCGAGTGGGCGACCGTAATCGAATCGCCGGTCAATAGATTATGGCAGCCGTAGGCTAATTCGATTGCGCGCGTAGCTCCGGCGGCGGGATTTCCTCAAGCCGTTTCGTCGAGGTTATGTCGTCGCAATTCCGAGCGTCGACGCGCGGAGCGCTAGCAGTCGCCGCGATTTCCCAACGTCCGTGCTCGACGGACGCGCGCGCACGGGCACGCAGACGCATTGGGGGTAATACGCAAACGCGACATCAGCTCGAGACGGCTGCAAGCTGCAACTACACGGTACTGTTCGTAAACAATAGAGCGACGAACGTGAACGGCGACCAGGCCCAGTAGACCTCACTGTTTCCGCGTCTCCCTTGGACGATTCGTGTATTCGCCCTCCCACTCCCACTCTGACGGACCGTGGTTCTTCTTGCACTTCTCTCAATCGGATCCGCCGTCGTTTACGGTTCTCCGAGTCAGTCGCTCTGTTCTCTCCGTCCGCCGACGCCGACTGATCAACGGCCGCAACAATAATCAGGTAACGTAAATTCCCTTTGTGCTCTTTGAATTTCGACTCGCATCCCCCGTCGCTGCCGCCGCCACCACCGCCGCTGCAACACGTGTCCGCCGGCCTTTTGTCGCCCTTTTTCGCTCCTGTAATCTTTCTGTTATTTATTTTTTTTTCCGCCCAACGCCTCGCATACGCGAACGTACCCGAGGTCAAGTGTTCTCGTTCGACTTCCTCTCTTCTTTCCCCATTCACGTACTTCCGCTAGATTCGATCAATGCCAACATCTTCTCGATCTCGTCCATCGCCCGTCTAATACACTGCTCGCTTACCCGACCGTACGGTACCCGCTCCGAGTTTCAATCTCTAGGTTCTACAGGTTCTCTCTCCCCGCTCCACTCCACATCTGTTCTGGCCGTGTTTCGCTAGTTGGTACCGACACCTTTTTTTTGTTTTCGCAATTTTTTCCCAGTTTTCTTATCTGTTAGTAGGCAAAACAGTGATAATACTTAGTTTGATATCATCTGCCGCTCGGTATTCAGGCTTTCTAATCTGTTACTATTTTTTTTTCCTTCAGAAATGGCCGATCAAAAACAGTCAGAGAGTTCTGAGTTTAACAAGCCCAAGGTAAATATTAATCAATTATTGTGTTTTACTTTTATTTATTTTTACTCATTTGTAATTTTTATATTCTTATGTAAGCCTTGTACATCTAACGTTTACTATTGTTATAGGATCCCAAAGATGTTGAAAAAGCCCAGGAAGAGTGTATGAAAAAACAATATCAAATGAAGTCAAATTGGCCTCCAGTCAGCGGTCATTCTGCCCTTCTTCAAAAACGATTAGCTAAAGGGGTATGGATATTATAACTCAACAAAACTTATAAGTATAAAATAATTCTTGAGATAAAAACAATTGAGTTTTATGATGATAACACGGTTAAACAAATTATTATTATGTTTGTAAAGGTATTAAGGTAAATGTTAAAGCTCTATTTACATAAATAATTAAGAGTGAATAATACTTATTGGCTCTTTCATAAGAATTATTTTCAATCAGTATTGGTTAATTTAAAATTAGAAAGATGTTATCATACATGTATAGTTATTTATAATCTTTATTTGGATTACTAAAATTTGCTTTTTATAAAATATTTTAATACTGAAAATTTTTTTGATATTGTAATAAATATAATCTTGAAACTTAAAATTATATATATAGTTATATATATTTTAAATCTAATTAAAATTTTATTTTTTTTCTAGCAAAAATTTTTTGATTCTGGTGATTATCAAATGGCCAGGCAAGCAGGAAACGGTAACAAGTTTTCAAGTAATCGCCCTGTACAACAAGTTTTAGGTTTTGGTACAGGAGATACCATACCGACCCCAGAAACAGTGCCAGCTCGCAAGACTTCAATTATTCAGCCTAAGTTTAACCCAAGTTCCACTTCATCATCTACGACGTGATTTTTGTACTAAAATCAATTTTTTTCATTTTCATTTATTTTATCTATTTTTAATCAAGAACTTAGTTCAATCAAATGTTATTCATTTTAATTTTGTTAATGTTATATGGCTCATGAAATTAACGATGTGGCCGTTTGGTTAAGCTATTGATATGATATTCTTATATCCATTGTACCATAAATGTATTTCAATTTTGTGTATTATTAAATACATTATTTTTCAATATGAGGTATAGTGATAAAAGTTCATATAACATTTTAATATTTTTAACATAAATAGTTGTTTTTATTTCATTTTTTAAATTATTTTCTTTAAGTTATAATAGTGTATTATTTTAGTTTACAAAAGTACTGTTAAACAAACTATGGATAAGTTAAAAATTTCTAAAATTGTAATTTGATATCTTAACAAAATGAAATTTTTTTAATAAAAACAATTTAATTATTAATCAAATATTACATTTAATTTGATATCATTGTCTTAAATGACAATTTCATGATGAAATTTATTATGTTCATATTTTTATGTCACATTTTTGGAAATAGGTACTAAACAATTATAATTACTATACATAAGACGTTTATTTAAATAAAATATATTTTTGGTAAACTATTTAATTTTCATTCATACAATAGTAGTCATACAAATCACCTATAAATTTATGAAATTAAAATGTCAATGTTATTTGCTTAATGTTCTATTTTATCAAATTGAATGATAACAAAAAATTACCATATCAAAATTATTACTTAGGTATTTACTAATTTTATTTTACAACTATTTTCAATGAAAAATAATTCAGATGACTTTTATTAAAATGGACCGCATTAAATAATATTTTTGTAGGAATTATAAAATTACATTTTCGTACCCTTGTACTTCTTTGTTAATGTATTAATTATTGAATTTATAAATTTTAAAGAATTTAAGAAACTGTATTCTATATGTTCAACACATATTCACTTGGTTTAATAAGTAATAAATACAGCTCTGTGCGTATGTTATTAAAAACTTGTGTTGTTGTATAGTATTGATTTTATAATAAAATCAATGCTTTATAATCTAGATATCTCTAAAGAGCGGTTGAGATTTATTTTACTGTAGTTGTAGTTTGAAAACTATTTCTTGAGAACTTATACAACTATAACACAATTAAATGTTTAGGAATTTGTTGATTAACAATTTACCTTGATAATCTGATGAGTCACTGGCAAATTTAGTCAAATTAGAAATTGAAGGATGTATAGTTCAGCAAGTCGTGTCAGTACAAACTATTTTTGTAATAACACATTTTGAAAATATTCTTTAAAGATGTTAAATTTTTGTTTTGTTACATATTTGGTAGAATTTTCAAATGACAACTTAAAAGATACTGTTTTGTCCCAAAAATATTTTAGTTTCATATTCAGCGCCTAGTCAAACCAGTGGTTTTAAGTAGAGCCGTAGACAGAACAATTTTAGTCCAAGGTTAATACATTGGATGTTTAAAATGTTGAAATGCTCTTTAATAGCTCTGTTAATTGAATAGTTTTAAATGTCCGTGCCTCAAGAATTCCACTTTCTCATCAAGTCCGGCTGTAAATGTTGAAACTATCATTTCGTCTAAAAGGCTACTTGCTTTAAAAAGCCATGTTGTTAAATTGGTATACTTTATTGGTCAATTGTTCATCGCTCGTGAATTCTATCCAATCATCATCATAGTTAATTGATGTAAGATTGATTATACATGTATACCTCAAATACAATTGTACATTATTGGAGTGCTACATTTTATAACTGTTTATCTGATATTTAAAATTCAACAACCTTTTTCTCTCATAGTTTAGCTTTACACTATAAGCCAGTCAATGATAAAAATTACATTTTAAAAATACCTTTAAATATGTCATAAAACCTATAACTTCCAGTATATAATTAATCACGCTTTGCTGTTCATGACATGTGTCATCTGATGATTATCTTATTCAGTATAAATATAACCAGATATAATTAAAATGCAGAAATAAACTTAAATGCTTGATTATTGATGATTAATATTTTTATAAATAACATAATAAATATTTTCATTATTAATTTTTTTTTTTTTAAATAATTAAAATTGAGGCTTTTTCTGAAAAAATAAATAATGAAAAATTAATTCGAAAGTATAAAAAATTAAAAGATAATAAAAAAAAAAATGTATTGACTGCTCATAGTTTAAAATGTAATAAGTCCAAGTTAAACATTTAATAAATATATAATCATCATAATGAATACTGCTATTAATAGAAACATAAGTAAATTAGTTACAGGAGTGTATTTAGAAATAAATAATGAGGGGGAGAGCATGAAAATAAATTAAATACGTTATCATAAAATCATCATTAAGAAACAAATAGATGCAGTGATGTATTTCAATGGGAGGAGGGGGATGTTATAAGTAATAATACATTTAAATGCATTGTAGGGATAGCACCAAAGACACATATAAGGGTATTCATGGGTAAATTGGAGAGGAATATAAATATAATATTATAAATCAGTGGTATAAAATATCAATATCATATCATGTGTAAAAAATGAGGGAACTTAAAGAGGTTAATATTAATTAATAATAATAATAAAAAGTATAAAATATAGTAAATGGAGAGGACATGAGCCCCATGCCTCTTTTAAATATACTCCTGTCTAGTTAGTAGTTACATAAAAGTCTTTTAGTTATCTATTTATCGCAAAATATAATTTATTATCACCAGAAATAAGTATACAATGAACACAATATAAATTTATATCATACTTTACTTCTACCTCATAAACAAATCCTAAAGAGATGAAAATGTTTATTCATTTTACATAGTTTCTCTGATCTTGGCAAAAATATTGTGAATGCAATTTGTTGACTATAAAATAAACACTAATAAGAATAGATTATTAATAACTTTTACTTTAATTAATAGCTCTTAGAAACAATGGTACAATAAAAAAAAAAAAAAAATCATGACCACCTATATATTAATCAAAATTATTTTTTTTTAACAAAAATTAAGAAGTCTATTTTGTTTTACATTATGGTTTATTTATTACTGAAGTTGATTATTCTTCTACTTCTTTGGGGAACTTAGTGTTGTAGTATGGCAAGTACTGCAATACCAATTTCCAATCGGTAAAGTAACAGAGGAGGGTGAATCCTGTGGCACCGTAAAGACCGGCGCTAGGAATACTGAAAACAAGTGAAATAATTAGTTGACGAGTGACATAATATAAATACATAAAAAGAAAATTATATGTATAAAATAAGGGCTTGACCTTTGAGGACTAATTAAGCTTAAGTAAATTATTTGCACTGACACATTTACTATACTTGAAGTACTTACTATTTAACTGTTTGGGAAATATACCGTCTGCCAATTAAATTCGATACCAAACTCATTTTGAACAGAGTTGCTGAGCAATTTCTAGAAGTTGACAATTACAAGATTTATGAGTAAAGTGGATAACCGTTCTATGTTGAGTGTCAAAGAAAAAGAGCTTAATATTGATATTGAAATTAACATATGATTCTTATCAGTTAACATCGCTGAGAGTATATTAATCTCTTTGAATATTTATGTCTTATATTGTCTTTGGCTTATTTTTTGCCGGTTAGGTTCGATTTTAAAAAAAAAATCGATTTTAAATAATAAAATAATAACAAATAAAATTAAAATTAAAAACGATTAAATTGTTAATACTCGTAAATTAATAAATAAAAAAACAAAAATATAGTTCATAAATGGAAATAAATAAATAAATATTTGGAGTATTATTATATTTATAATGTACTACAGGTTTAAAATTATAAAATTCATCGTCAGGTATATAACAGAGTCAATTAAAAAAATAAAAATAAAATGAGTTGTGATTTTATTGATTCTGTATATACCTGACCATGAATTTTTATTTCAAAACCAGTCGTATTTTACAAAGATATAATACACTTAGCTAAGCATTTATTTATTTATTTGTTCCTGTAAATAAATTATTTGTTTATTTATTTATATATTGATTTTAAATATTATCGCATTCGACTAGTATAAATTATTTCACAAAAAATGTCGAATACAATTATTTTCGTTACATTTTTTTTAGTTAAAACAGTTATAAGTACTGTGTCCATTACTTATATGTGCTTGTTTTATTTGAAGAAAATATGTAAACAACTTAAAATATTTTACACAAAATCTTGGGTATTGTAGAAAATGCTCTATGGTTTGTAAAAAATTAAATTATACACACAGATCTCAAAACTGTCAAACTTTAGGACTATATTAAAAACTTGGCTTATTAGATTCTGAACGGAGTGATGGAATCTATTGGTTTTACAATGATGTGTGTTTTTTTTAATTTATTTTTTTATTTTTTTTAATTTTTTAATTTTTAATTTTTTTATTTTTGTGTCTGACGACACCTTTTTTGGCAGTAAAAATGCTTCGATTTGCTTATGTAGCAACTTTTCTGAAAGGAAAGTGAATCTAGTTGGTACTTTGGCTAGTCGAAAATCCAACTTTTTCATTACTTTCAAAAGTAAAAAATTTTCAATATTTTTTAAATGCGACGGGAAAAACCCTAAAAAAATAAGGGAAAAACGGGAGTTTTTACGCAAAACCAGTTTTCGACAAAATCAAATTTTTTATTTTGCTATAACTCAAAAACTAATCGATGTAAATACTTGAAATTTGCACTAAATGTTTAGATTAGTGTTCTCTATACACCATTAAATTTTCAAAGTATTTTGACTTTTATTAAGCTATTTATAGACAATTGAAATTTTCAATTTTTTTAATTTTTTTTTTTTTTAAATAATGATTAAATTTTTTTGGCCGGCCAGAAAATCTTGAAAATGTAATACAAGGTTTCTTATAAGTTGTTCCTTAACTGATAAAAAAAAATCTAAAATCGTAAGTCACAATTTTTTTTTATAACTTTTTTTTTATAAATTTTTTTTTATAACTTTTTCAAAGTTCCAATTTATACGAAATATGTAAAAATTGCGAAAATTTGCAAGTTATTTTGTAGATAAAAATTCATAAAATTTTTTCTGTTCATACTTAAGGTTCAAAATTTTAGCACTAGGTTATCTATAAGCTACTCTTCAAAAATCTTTAAAAAAATTCTACCGGACTTAGAGGAAAACATTTTATGACTGTTTGAAATTTAAATATTTACGAAATTACATAAAATAACGATTTATTCTCGAACGATTTTAAACATTTGTTATAATTCAAAAAGTATAAGTCGCAGATTTTTGAAATTTTTACCAGCTGTTAAGATTGGTAATTTCTTTATGACATATTTTTTTCAAAATATTATATTGATTTTTAAGCCACTTATCGTTATTTAAAATATTCGATTTTTTTACATTTTATTTTCATAATCGGCGATAAAAAAATTTGGCTCGTACAAAATACTTGAAAATTTAATAGAAGATTCCACAGAAGTAGTTCTTATTGTCATTCAAAAATTATTAAAATCCAAAAGCACAATTTTTTTTTATAAGCGTTTGAACAGTGAATATTGACGTAAAATTACATGTAAAATATAATATAATGTATAATATTCTAGACAGACAAACTATGTCGCTGTATGCAACTGCCAACCCATCCTAATTAAAAAATATATTTATCGTTTCAAAATAATATATACTTATTACAATATTTATAAATAACTATGTATTATATCCTAGACAAACATATCATCTCCGTTCAGAATCTTTTTTTGTATACAATGATACCTATCATTGAATTCAAATTTTACAAATCCATTTTAATGACCTATCCTATGAAGAGTCGCACTTCACCCCCAAGTGTACAGCAGAGCGAGGCCCATCCGGTTCTTTTTTAAATATTAAAATACAATTTTATAATAAAAATAAACATTTGTAATTTAAACATTTCGTAAGATAATATTAA
Source organism: Sipha maydis (assembly GCA_034509805.1). Taxonomy (NCBI): domain Eukaryota; kingdom Metazoa; phylum Arthropoda; class Insecta; order Hemiptera; family Aphididae; genus Sipha; species Sipha maydis. Next base: position 190,147 of record JASXSY010000136.1, read on the forward strand.
TATAAACTATACAATTATTTTACTTTATAAAAAATCTAGTTAAATCATTATTAGATACAATATTCAACATATATGCTTATTACTCTCTTAACTTAATTTAGAATTACGTTTAAAATGTGACGATAGACTATAGAACAAATCTATAGTTTATTAGGTTTTTCCCAAATTGATTTACTTTAAATACAATTTTTTGGATTTTGATGATATTTAAATCAGTATTTTTTGGTTTTTGGTCGAATAAACTTTTAAATACTTAGTTATAGTATACTTATGTATACACATTTATTCATTAACATCGCTTTTTCTATGATTTTTGTCTGTGGTCGTTGTAGTTCTTCTCATAGCGTTTAAATATATGAATAATGCGCAATGTTTTAACGATCATAACTATTAAATCACCAAAGTGAAGATTAACATAAGTAAAGATCTCTTGTTCTGGCAAAACGGCCATGGATTGCGTATTGTATTCGACAGAGTCAAAATTAGTTTAATAGGACAATAATATTATAATGTAACAGAAAACCAACTAATTAGTAGATGGTAGCATAGATTAAATACACTATTATATAAGTATTATTTAATCTATGATGGTAGTTAGCCGTTACATTATGAAATTAAAATAGTCCATCAAATAACTGTTGAAGTTTTATTTTTTAGATTATAATCTAACTTTATAACTATTATAAAAATCAAGTAGGTCTCCCAAATTTCGATTACCTAAATAGTATATTAGTAGTTATTATGTTTTATTTAAAATAATTTTTTTTTGTTGTTTAACATTTGACAAATTAATATTTTAATTATTTATAATGTATTTAAATATAAATGCTAGGTACTTTCAACAAATTTTTATTTTATATTTGAAATTATATGCTACATAAAATGCACGTAAAAATAATTATGTTTACTTATTAAACATGTCATAAAATTGTATTTATATCAATAACGATTACTATAATTTTTAACAGAAAATATCTTAACTTATGCGTCCGAGGGTATAATTTACCTACCATTTTGTTTAGACTTAACGGTTTAACGGGATATTATGTACATTACATTAGATATGAACCTTACGAAGGACATTACTCGGCTGCTTCGGTAATCGTATTCATTTCACAGACATACGAATGAGACGCAACTGGCTGTCGCATGCGGAACGAAGTTACCGGAAACTGCAGACTTGAATTTCTGGCAGGCTGGACCACCACCTGCGTCCTGTTCACTGCTTGGAGAGTTGAATCTTCACGCATGAGCGAAACTTGCAACGTTGCAAGAGTTACCACATTACGTACTCTTGTCATGAATTATTAAATTTTACTGTTAAGTTTTACTTTTATTGTAACTGTTTATTATGATTAACTATTTTATGGCTAATTATTATGTACTTGACTTCGTATAAATATTCTATTGTAGAATTGTTTTTAAACGTGAATTAATTGTACGTGAAACTTAGATACATATTTCATTGTAATCCATATGCGTAACAATCATGCTGTTTTTGTTTAAATTATTTCATAATTGCAAATAAGTATTAAAATATTAATAATGAGTGTTTTGTGATAACATATATGTATAATCTACATTGTAGATGTATTGCATACATTTTTATACATAAGGTATTGTGAAAAGCTTTTGTGTTAAATTTGTTATAAGTCTATAATAATGATAAAACAACGCAGTACTTGAAAAATTAATATCTGTGTAATCAATATACCTAATTCTTAAGTATTTTATTTCAAATAACCAAATTTAGAAAATATTTAGAATAGTATTTACGTTCGGTCCTTTTCGGTTATCGTACCCCAACGGTCAGCCATCCGGCGGCTGCGTCCAGGAAATACCGATTTTGTTATTGTACCCCATTATATTTATCTCAATATTGTCACGTTTCATTGTCAAAAATATAATTTATTTTAATAAAGTAATATAATATGAAATAATATGAATACTAATAAAATATGAATACCAAAATAATTATTATAAATAAAAAATATTTTTATGAAGAGGCATGAATTTAACAATGACGTTTATAATTTGGGTAAATGAGTAGATGATTTTTTATATTTTTGTCGCCAAAGAAATTCATCTATGTAAGAATCTAACTTACTTAAACCATTAAAATTAACTATCTTGACCAATGGGTTCCTGAATATTTTTTATTTCGTTCTTTAGCCGATCGCTATAAATGCTTAATATTTTGTGTATGTGCCCCGGTATCTGGATCTACAAAATTAAATTTATGATTGACCTACAAATGCTGAAATGCATTATTATGCTACATTATGTTTTAAAGAATCGTAACTCTTCCAGCAATCTGATATGATAATAGAACCTACAGCAATGTAGTTCTCAATAATCAGATTTCTTCGTCATTGCACACCTAACATATCGTAGTTGAAACGAGCCATAGCCGATCAGGGAACTGATTTTTGGCAATGAAACGTGACAATATCGAGATTAGAGATGTGAGTTTGTATTATACAGTGGTATAAAACTGTATTATACAAGGTACTATACACATGGTATAAAATTATTTTATACAGACGGTATAGAAAAAAATAATTATGGCGTTATTTTTAGTTATTACCACAATTAAAAATATTTAGATATAAAATTATTATTTATTATTATCATTTATTAATTATTATCATATCATGTGTTCCCAATGAGTAGAGAAAGTACTTTTTTAAGTTATTCCTTTTTTAAATGATTCGTATTTCATAATTAATAATAGGTTTATAACCTCTGTTAAATTTCCAATAATTTGAGGTACTGGAAGGTTCTATATACGGTATAATACAGGTATAATACCGGTATTATACGGTATTATACAACAACAAAATAAAATACGGTATTTTAACATCTCTAATCGAGATAAATATAATGGGGTACGATAAGGGAATCGATATATCCCAACCGCTGCCGTCGCTTGCCGGCCGATCGTTGGGGTACGATAACCGAAAAGTACCCTACGTTCTTATGTAAGAGATTTTTGTTTAATATTAATTTTCTTTTTATACATTTTTATTGTAAATAACTTATTAGGTTTATTTCTGGGAGTTTTCCTATTATGTTCGAAAATGTTATTTTAAGTTAAATTTAGTCATCAGACTAATGTAGTATTGAATCTTAAGAATATTTCTTATATAAAGAAAAAAACGTTTATTTTTTCAAATAACAATATATATTTAGATGTAATCTGCAGATAAATAGGTTATTTTTTAAAATGTTGATGAATACAATTTGAATATAGAATTAACAATTAAATTTTAAAAATATTTAAAAGTTCTGATGATTGGAGAATATCATGCGAAATATATATACAGAATTCGATTAATATAAACAATGATCAATTATGATTTATAAAAGATCGATTTTCTGTTTGAAATTCAATTATTATCCATCAACATTTTCAGGAAATATTCACCTTCAGATTATAAAATATTAAAATTATTTATTACAAACATCTAAAAAAATTTAATTTATTAAAAAAATGATGATGAAAAAAATATTTTTAAATATACGTTAAAAAATACTCTGCATAGCAAACGTAGTTATAGTAGTTTATTTAACGCCTATTCGCATGAATGGTATACAAATATGTAATATATTTGTTCGGTCGCCATTTTACTTACCTAATCGAAAGTTTAACATGATAGCATGAAAGGTAATTATTTTGAAGATTACGGGACTTAACGTGGCTAGGGTGTTTACTATAGGTACATGTACAATAGCAGGGGATGAATTTGTTTTAGGGACAAACCCTTGCAGGTTAAATTGGAAAATAAAAAGCAATTGTTTGACGTGTAATTAGGGTTTCGTACTGGTCGACTTAACATCAATGCTGCGTAACGGTGGGCGCCAGGTGATATTTATTATTTTTTCCACTTCGAAATTCACCAGTCGAACGTGTATATTATTATTTTATTTTATTTTTTTTTATATATTATTCCTAGGTACTACTGCTATTACTATAAAACACACACCTGGAATCGGTACATCATGTAGGTATTATATTATATAGTCGCTTAATAGCGGTAACAATTCACAGCTGATCCGATTCGGGACCAGACCACTATACTACAAGACTATAAATAATAATAAACCATTTTGCATACACATTTCCATAATAGTTAAAATAGTTAATATTTTATACATCGTGTATTCAAGGAGGTAAGGGATTCACCGGGAGGCCTTTAGGTTGCAAGAAAATGTTTATTTATATTTTTATACTCACAAGCACTCTACAATCAGAAGTTTTCGTCCATGTGAAAGATATTGGATAGGTTAAGATAACTCAATCAAACTTTCAGTTTTTTGATATTTGTTGTATTTTGTTCTTTTTTATGAGTTCTTATTCATTTCAGGTGTCGAATTTTAAAATCGCAATGTTTTACTTATAAAGTTATGCCAATATAAATAAATTAATGTTCTTTTTACCAATCTCGGTTATTCTTCAATCAAGGTATTCGTCTTCTTCTCAGATTTATTTTTCCTTCGATGTTGCCTTGTAATAAAAGCTGGAGTTTTTTTTTTATTTCATTGGTTATTCCTAACGATGTGTCCTATATGCTCTAGCTTCTGAGCTATTATGGTTGTTATTAGTTTCTATTATTTTTTCGCCATTTCCAGTACCCTTTGATTAGTATTACGATTTGTCAAAGATATTTCTAGCATAAATCTGTAAAACCTACATTTAAGAATGCATTTTAATTCTGCTAGTG